>BCNH02000004.1:11014808-11096448 GCA_001662345.2 Metrosideros polymorpha var. glaberrima | reverse complement strand
TCATGTCTTGACTGATGCGTTGTTTTAGCATGCGATTATAACTGATAATATGCAGGGCGTGTGCATGTGCCAAGGCAAGGTAAAACGCCTGTGATTTGTGGATTGATCAGTGAGTGGGTTGCTCGAATCCGTTATAGGTTGCGTAGAGCGAGCTTTGCTCGCTATTGATCTGCCATCGACATTAAATTGCATGTTTAGGATTTACCCTAGGTGAATTGGTGTCCTACGCGAGGCTTAGGCGGTTAACTCGCTGAGATTTATATCTCATTCGTTGTTGTTAACCATTTTTCAGGTCCGTAGAACGGAAGGCCGACAGGTACGGTTCAAGGTACCCTTGTGTAGAGGAGATAGGTTAACCCCGACCCCAGTACCTCTTTTTGTTGGTTGTGTAGGAAGTGGCCCGACAGTGAAGGCTTGTAAATATAAACTTCCTAGGGTTAACATGTTGATAAATAAAAAGTTGTGTTTTGGTAATATTGTTTGTTCTGTTGTTGGTGCTGTTGTTTTTCCGGCTATCCCCGCTGTCAGGGGTTGTTTACGTTTCCGCTTGCGCTAATTGAAAGATAAAAAAATAAATGGTTAGTCGACGCGTCCTGGGACGTCGAATTTTTATTGACCATTGGACAAGTGACAGGGATGGTCGCGTGCTCAAGGTCTCGGGGCGTGACATACCCGTCTAAATGGACAGGCTCACGGTTTTCATGGTGCTTAGTGGGGATAGGTGAAACTTTTTGGCCCTCGATCCCAATGGTAGTCGAACTCTTTTGTTATGGTGTGTTAGATTATGTGTTTTGTGAAAATGTGTTTTCCGTCGAGGAAAGGTGAATGCTTGTAAGGAACCTTTGTTATGTAAATGTATGGTGGTAATGTTAGTACATGTGTTTTCCCTTACCTATAAATATATGAGTGGTGAGATACCATTCATGTTATAAATGTTGATTTTCATAGGCTTAGACTTCTGCTTGCGCACTACTTAAATAATAACCGATGAGTCACGGTAGGTGATGCGCCTGGGATGTCACATCTCCCTTCCCAGCTCCTCTAAAGTTGGGTAGCAAAACTGAAGTTGTGCATTGCCAACACGAGAAAATTATTTTGGCAGAAAAAGAAAAAAGAAATGGGGTTCGGTTCAAATGGCGTTTATTTTATAGGGTGGGAAACTATTATAAATGATGCATTTCATGCCTTTTTATAGCGAGAGTTTCGTGCTATTGATGGCACTTGATGACACCAAGACTGGGCCCTATTCATTGACAGATGCATATTTCAATAATTTGCAGTTTTGTAAACAATACATTTACATTTTTATAAGAGCGAATTCGGTCATTCAAGGCAAGCCCAAAAATCACAACAAATATTATAAGGCACTTTAATACACTTGCATATTGTTAATATATTGTTAGATTCAATAACATCCTAGTGTTTACACCTCGTTTCGATAGACTAGATGAGGATGAGGATGTAACACGTGTTAGGTTTTGATGCACAACCACAACGAAATAAAGTAAAGACGAAAGAGAGAAATTGAGACACAAGGTTTTATCCGGATTCACCCTTAAACCAAGCTATATTCAATAGATGATTCCACTATAATTAGCACTTTGCACCTCTCAGTTACATCGTTCAATTATAAGAGAAGGAGAGTATATATTAGCTATAGCTATTCATGGGCCTAAGTCCAAACTACAAATAAAATATTAGTTTAAACTATAAAAGTTGTCAAATGTTAATTTCTTGCACACACAACATTTATGTGCCTTCGCTAGTATAAATAAATAAAGTCAATCCTCGAAAATTTGTTGAATACAAGATTGACATGTGGACGTCATGAGAGCTTACAATGTAAATTGAGAAACCATATGTTCTTCGATTTAGACTTTATAATTCTCTAGCACCATACTTAGTGACAGATTATTGACTATAGGGATTTAATACACAAGTTACCGACTAATTGTTCAATGAAGATAGACTATTTTTGTAGTTGAATTAATTTTCTTTAAGAATTTGTTGTATGAGTACCTTTAAGGCACTTGTTAAGTAATTAAATTATGAACAATGATACTCTCGATGCATTAACAGTTTTCTTGAAGGGTACAATCGATATTTTGAAAATTGAAACTTTCCGTAAAATGTTCGTTACCCAGACATTTTTCTTAGTAACATTATATGAAAATCATGCAATCTCAATAAAATTAGGATTAGTAGTAAAATTCTGAGTTATGTAATTTCTTTGGACTAATATGGTGGGTTGGCTTCGTTTCCCCTTTTGATCGCACAGACATTCCTAAATTCTCCCTTTACATCAGATTATAAGGGCTTCTTGCAATCTAATGACCACCATGTTATTCCCCATTGTTTTGCTGGTCAATCATGGAAGCGTGTGATGGTCTTTCGCTTTCTCCTCTCGAGAAAACCTCCGGTGTTTCCCCACTTACTTCAAATGATTTGTCCGTGAAGAAGAATTCAGAGACTAAGCGGAGATGGGTAATTCGTATCCCTTTGAAAAGCAAAAAAGCCGACAACGACGGCAGTACTGTGCGAATTGACCCAAGTCCAGTGGAGAAAGACGAGGAGAAGAAAGAGGAGCCGTGGGATTTGAGACCCAGAAAGGACGCGCGGCCATGGCATTGCGTTCCCGAGAGAAACATGGCCGAAGAAACGAAGGGCAAGAAGGAGATTCCAGAAAGGATGAGGAAGTTTCCGGTGGCGCTGTCAAGGGAAGAAATCGAAGAGGATCTGGCAATCTTGACGGGTGGTAAGAGACTGAGAAAGATGCAGAAGAGACCAACGAGTTACAAATGACGACCTTTTTCCAGGTTCGCACTTGGGTTCGATCACGATCAAGAGTTACAATGTCCCACTAACAGACGCGAGAGGACGAATTCGGGTTTGAACTACTCGTTTCGCCGCTTTCACCGACTGCTTTATGATCATCAATCAGGTCGCTAGGGCATGATAGATCTCTGCAAATATAGAGAATATTGACAGAATCCAGATTGAGTTGCTTATGTAACTGGGGTTGTATATTTTTTGGTTGCTCTTGACTTTGGAGGTTGAGATTTTGCGCTACATATCAGAAGCTGTTTTGATCTGTCCACTTTCTATTTTCTTTCTTCCAGTTCTGTTCTTGTTTCATTTGATTTGATATTTTTGCTTGATCATACATCCACTCATCATGGGATTCCCCAATTTGGAGATTTAACATAACCAAGTTTTATTGGTCGACAGCGGATACACATTTTTTTTATGGGTTTAATTAAAAAATAATAATAATAACGATTTAAAAATATTTTCTCAAAAATAGTTATTTATGTTTTTTTGAAACTATTAGTCAGAAGAAAATCTTTGTATTATCAACAACAATTTATGCTTAAACATTATTGCTGATTTTCTGACAACAAAAAAAGCATTTTCGTTGATGATTAAAATACTATTCGTTTATTTATTTTTTAAGCAAATCACTATTAAGAAGATATTTTTTAAATTGTTGATTGTCTGTGACACAAAAGCAACATACAAGAAGTTGCCTTAAATAAAATGGTAGTGTGTTGCATTTTTTTTTGGGGATAGAGTGTTGTAGTTATCGATTAGGAAATATAGTGTCACGATAAAATATTTAACTATGGATATGTTAGAGAACTAATTTAAATTGAACAAGGAGTGTTCAAAGAAACGTGTACAAGAATTAGTGTAAGTAACTGATTCCAAAATTATTGCCAATCCAACAATGACCTTTAAGGCTGTGCATGATAACATTTCTATTTTACAATTTTTATTCTAAAAATCATTCTGGGATAGGTTTGGAACAAAAATCCGTTTGGTAACGCAATTTCATTTTTCAGGATGGCTTGGAGCACAACCTTTTCAAGCAACTTACCAAAATGCCCTTATCCCATAAGGCCGCTTGAAAACCTCTCCTACTTGGGATAGCATTTCATTTTTTATTCACCAGTTATCCTTTCGTGCATTTGTCTTGTGGTTAAGAATCCATTGACCAAATCAAGGCAAAAACCAAAAGATTTTTGTTTCTCCTCTCTACATTTTATTTGATATTTCTATTGTTAATTAATTCTTGATGCTCGAGTCAGATTTGCATGAGAAGATGGCAATCTGCATCAGGACAAGACGTCTCCCCCTCCATAATCTCTCAATACATCGAGCCGATCTATTCCAGTAAGCTAAACTTTCCAAAGGAGTGCTTAAGTTCGAGTCAATTAAGGCGGTGACCATTTGAGATAGGTTACCGTGACTCGGGCATTGTAACGATCCAATCTAATTCGCTTGGGTTAAATCGTACAACAAACAATCAAGTGTAATCCAAAGCGGTAACAATTGAGATAGGTCTCTATTTGTAAATAACGTGTTACAAGTCCAATCTTTTTCTAAGACTTGGGCAGTCACACAAAAGGTCACGCATAAAAGTTATAGCGAAATTTGCTAGTTAATTACATAAATAGACTAAATAAGTCAATTGGATTCGAAATATCTAAGGGCAAAATTGATATCCGGTGAATTTTTTCAATACAAACTTTTTAAAAGATACATGGGGGCACACAAAAAAAAAAGTAATGCCACAATTTTTTCTAAAAAGAAGTAAAGTGAAATTCCCTCATGGTGTTTTTGATACTATGCTGATGTCCTCCCGGCTATTAAGGGCCCATATGACAAAATTTCTGAAACAAAATTTCTGTTTAGAAATAGGTTTGGGACACCGTTTGGTAACGTAATTTCAATTTTCTATTTATGGAATAAAATTATGTTCCAAAAATATGTTTGGAATAGAAATTGGAAGTTAAAATTTTCTACTTCTCTGTTTATGCAATAGAAATCAAAAGCTAAAAGCTATTCTCTCTCTCTCTCTCATCTCTCTCTTTTCACGATTCACTCTCATCTCTCTCTCGACTCCCCGTCTCCTCCCTCCCCTCCGCTAGCCACTGCTGCCGCCGGTCCACCGCCGCCAATCATCAAGCTACCCCAGCCCGCCGCCGTCCGGCCGTCCACCGCCCTCGCCGCTGGTCACCCCCCAAAATTAGTCGCCCTTTTCCACTATCTGTTGCCAAGTTTAGTCATCTGGTTCGATTGTTGAAAGCCTCACACGGATCATCACGATATTGAAAGCAATATGATCAACCAAGTCGACTAAGCTGCCATTTGAACATGAACTACTGTTTGATTAGCGTGGTCTCACCTGATTGGCAATGAATTTCTGGACTTCCTCTTCAGTTAGAGAGCTGGTAGGCGAGCGAACGACATTTGCAATAGGAACTTCACCAGCTTCAGCATCAGGAAATCTACACAGCAGAAATTGATCGGTCTGAAATGATGTCCCAACTATAATATATCTGTGGATCAAATTGAGGCTACAAGAAATGTCACAGGAGATTCACTTACGGAATGACAACAGCATCTAAAATTTCAGGATGTGAGAGAAGGAGCCCTTCAAGCTCAGCTGGAGCAATCTAGTGCGAACATATAAAATAGTGAAAATTCAGAGTACATGCCAATAATAAAAAAAAGAACATTATCACGACTAAAACAAATAATGTTGGAAAATAGCAACAAGAAGACATATTTGTGTTAGAAAAGAAAGTCGAGAATACAATGCCTAGTTTAAGTTTTTCTTCCCTCCATATCTAAATTGCATAAACAATTATAGGAGCGATTTATGATCATAGAAGCCTGAGATTCTGTATGGTTCTAATAAAAAGAAATAAATAAAATAAAATAAAATAAACACACAACGATTGAAATGATAGACACCCTGTGATTGTCACTGCCTCCCCCAACTGTTTCTTGATTTGTCGGCTTCTTCTTTTTTGCAGCGATTGAATCGGTTTCGGTTGTTTTCCATGGCGTCGGAACGCGGAGAATCTCCCTCCAACAACCCAGGATTCCACGCGAGTCCCGATGAGGCCACCAAGGGGTTACATCATGCAACAAACCGTGAGACTCTTCACACTGTCACGCTATTCTTGATTGCAAATATCTGGATTTGGTTTGGAGTCATGCTTGAGCTCTAATTTGGGGAAAGGACAAAAAAGTCATAAACCTTTTACATTGGTACCAATGCGGTCCATCCGGCCAAAATTGGTCGAAATTGTTGTCGTGGACGCCGGCCGTCCTATGTGGTATGACCAGTGTTGACATTGGCAATTTTTATTAATTTTTTAATAATTTCCGAATTTTTTAATAATTTTCCCTTCCCCCCCCCTTTTTTTTTTTTTTCCTTTTCTCCCTTTTGTTTTTTTCTTTCTTCTTCCTGGCCTTGGTTGGTCACCATGGTCAGCGATCGGCCACAGGCGCCAACAAGGGTCGCCCTCACGGCCTTGGCGAGGGCCGCCCTCGCCGACTCTAGTGTGGGCCCTCGCGGCCTGGGCGAGGGCACGACCCTCACAGCCTGGGCGAGGGTCGCCCTTGTCGAATCTGGCGAGGGCCCCCCTCGTGGCCTCGGTGAGGGGCCCTTGCAACCTGGCTGGTTGCCTACCATGGGGACCGGCCAAGGGCAAGAAGAAGAAAGAAAAAGAAAAAAAAGGGGGGGAAAAGGGAAAATTATTTTAAAAAATTATTAAAAAATTTGAAAATTATTTAAAAAATTATTAAAAATTGTCCACGTCAGCGCTCCGGTGTCCACATTAGCAATTTCCGGCCAATTTTGATCGAATAGACTGAATTGGTATCAATGTAAAGATATTTAGGACTAAATTGGTTCAATCGAAAGGTCTAAGACTGAATTGGTATAAATGAAATAAATTTATGACTTTTTTTGTACTTTTGCCGCTCTAATTTTTGCAAATGTTTCGAATTAAGGACCCTAAAGTCAGCCTTGACTTCTATTCTCGCGTCTTGGCATGTTGTATGTCTTCCTCATTCCCCTTACCTTTTCTCTTTTTATCATGGTATTTCTGTTTGACATGTTGTCTGTTCTTCTTGAGGCCTAGATTGAGTAGGCCATGAGCGACCTTGATCACCGTCGATTCGAATTGCGAGAAGGTCAAGGCCTTGTCCATGTTGGCATCGATGAGGGCGAGCTTGTCGGCGTAAGAGGAGTTGCGGAAGAGGAAGGAGACCATGGAGAGGTCAGGGTCCTTGGGGAGCACAAGAGATGGCCTGAGCGGCCTGTAGATGCTGTCGCGGCTCTCTAGATTTCATCATCTGACAAAGGGAAGCGATGGTTTCAAGCTATTAATGAAAAAAATCGAACTTGCCCTTTTCGACAAGTCCCAAGTGAGAGTGGGAGTGTCGAGCAAGGGAAGAAGGCAGGTTTTGGGAATGTGCAGAAACCAAAGTTTTGAGCTTTTCGTGGAAATCCAAATCGCTGCAACTGCAACTGGGGGTGGTTACGTAGAGCTTTCACCTAGAACTTGAAATCTACTCGTTGGAATAGGTTCCTCATTTTTTTGAAAATTTGGAACCTATTTTGCATATCTCAGAACCTGAAACTTACTCTGTTACAAGTTTTAAGATCAAACCTTACCCCGTCCCATGTTTCAATGTATTCTTAATTAAACTATTGCAGTGAATCATCACCTTAATGATCACTACTTGATGCTACAATTCATTGATCACAAATTTTATTTCGACACACGAAGAATATGAAATATTAACAAAGTAAAAGCCTTAATCATAAATCCACTGACCACAACTTTAATAATCCCCAGATAGTGTTCTCCAAGCTCTTCATCTTCGTTTCAATTCCCTTCACCAGATTCAACTTAGAGATCCGAAATTTCTGAGCTCGGTAGTAAAGTAGCCAAACCACCAACAATAAACTGAAAGATTCCATGAGATTATTTTTCTCCGCATCACGGGTCATGATGCAATTGCGGATGCGGGCGTTTCACTGACGCCCACACGCCAAAACCCCTTTGTAGAAGGCTGATACCGGCCCCTGGCGGCAACCATAACGTGTGCACATCATGATTGTGTAGTTCTCGGACAAAGACGAGCTCGAGGAAAACGCGAGTTTAGAGGTGGTGTAGCTGTCACGGCAAAACTTCTCCAAGCTGGCGAGTTCGATTTGAGCATGTGAAAGGCGGCTGAGCGTAGTGAATCTCAAGCTATTCAAGAAGGAGAGGCGCACTCAAAAAATATATGTGCATGGGTACTTCATTGATCTTGCCTCTCGACAAGCTGAAGAATGGCGAGGGTCGGTGGCGAACTGCCACGATATGCACGCCGTGCCGAAGGTTATGAAGTCTTTTACAGCTAATTCCCGAGTGGCGAGTTCCAGGAGATCTCCAGGAAATTTTGCCCACTTTAACTTGCCGGCTTTTCTTACATTCATTCTATATTACATGTCTTTGGAGTTTCACAGCAGAAATCAATTCAAATTGATGCTTTATTTAAGCTTATGTTGTACAAACTAAAGTGAGGCTTTCCTTCTTTGCTTCCTGAAATCAAAAGTTAGCATGTAAAATACAAACTGACTATTAGAATGTACTTCTATAAACAAAACAGCGCAACGCACTACGATAAACTAGCTTAAAAACTAATCACGAATTCAATCCTGTATTGATGCAGAATCTAAACTTCAATCACATCCTCAAGGTTACTTACATCATGCTTCCCTAGCTTTTAGGCGAGGCATTGTTGACTTCTTTTGTCAAATGAGACACATGCACAAAATGATTAGCATGTGCTTAAACTTTCGATTGTTTTTGCGCATCGCAAAGTAAAGTAGTTACAATCGATCAACAAGTCCTAGGTGAGCAGCGAAATTGTACATTGATCTGAGCTCCTAGGAAGCTCCATGATGTGTTGCAAAAGTTCCCTGAAAAATTCTCCGAGCAATGTGCCGAGCAGTCTATGCATAGCTCATCCAAAACCTTAGCAGCCCTAAGCATGATACTCACGGCTAAGAGTTGGTTATCAGTGTCATCAAATTTGCAAATTGTGATGTACTTCAGCGACGACAGGAAACACTGAGGTGCCGGGTCCAATATCCCTTCATCTTTTTCGGAGTCAACAACCAAGCCCTAATTCGCAATTACATATCAATCGACTTCCGCACTTGATCACAGAATTTGTAAAAAACACGGAATGCAGTAAAAGGAAACAATAACGACAGACTAGTTACCGCGGCAAATCTAATGCTGATCAAACAAGAAGAGTTGCTAAGCATTGCAAGAAGTGCTTTAGAATCTAACTTCACACGATCCAAGTTGAATGTCAAGACTAAGAGGCAAGAAAAGACCGGGAAGGAGTCAAGGAAATCCTTTCTCACGTTAAACTCCTGACAACAAATCCAAAGAACAGCTAATTAGACTGCCAAAGCCAAACCAAAAATTCAATAGCATTTGTGCACAATGCAATGCTTCCGACCCAAAAGACAAGAACTAGGAGAGATATCAACAAGTATACCTCCAGGACGTTGTAAGTCAGAATAAGATATTTTACAGCTGATAGATCCTTTAAAAGCTTATATCCACAGGAGGCAAGTTGGTCAGAAGTTCCCTAGACTGGACCATGCACTCCCACGAGAGCTTGAACTAGCACGGAAGCGGCAGATATGGCATGTATGGAGAAGAGCCCACCAATATAATTGAGGCACAGGAGATTAGGTGCATTGATCAATACCGGGCAGTTGCTTCTGATATCCGTAGGAAATTCATTTTCCTTGATGCACAAACTCAAAAGCTTTAGAGCAGAAATATTCAGAGCTTTGAGATGCCACCAGATGCATTTATGAAGAGTCAAATTCTGAAGGGAAGGAACTGAACGCAGCTTTTCGATTGAATCATCATCCTCGAAGGTAACTTCCGAAAGAGTTAAGATCTCTAGCTTTGGAAGACAAATGGAAGGAGAAAGCCTGACATGACAGCGCATTGCTAGATACAATTCTGTCATGGTTTCGCCCCTAAAAATGCGTGATGGTAACATGTAGTTGATCTCCGGCTCAGTCAAGAAACAAAGGCACACTCCGAGCTTCTGAACCTTGCGCCTAATGGCAGCGGTAATCCAAGAATTTATGCGAGATGCCTCTCGATCAATAAAACAAAAGAGAGAGAAAGATTTCAGAGAAGATGAATCACTAAGCAACGACGCCCTCTCCACAAAGCCCAAGAATTCCATTCTATCAGAGAACTCTAACTCTTTGAAGTCGAGATTAGGAACTGACGCCCACATGTACTTCCATCTTCTCGACAACGCACTTGTTCTCACAACATCTTCTAAAGGAAGAAAACCAAGGATGTGTTGGAGCAGTGCATCAGGTAGATCACACAATCGGTTGCAGCTACCGACATCGAAGTTGTCCGAGTCGTGGCGCCTAGCTTTCTTAGCAGTTGGTCTTTTGTCCATTGCTCCAGCAATTACTCAGTCAAATCATGGAGGAGGAAACTAAATGAAGATAAAGTGATGTTCCGTTAGACAACATTAGGCAGACTTAAAAGCTAACATGATATCCCAAAAAAAATATAAATCATGCAAATTGAAAGCTCCATTATCCATGAACAAATTCTCATGAGCAGGACCCAAGAATGATGACACTCAAGAGGTTTTTTTACGATTCCCCTCTTCAACCAAACAGCACAGGACTTAACGAATGGTGGGTACAAGCTCTCATTTCAACCTCAGCATTGGTAGTTCACAGTGTGTTGATGTCAATGTCATTCGAGCATTTCATCGAACCTTTTGTGTGTCAACCAATAAAAAATTTGAATAAAAAAATAAAAAATACCAAGTAGGAGAAAGAAATTATTAAAATATGCCACGTTGGCATTTTCTTTAGCTTAATTGACGGAGTTAATGAAAAAAAACTCGATTGCATTATTTTGCTAAGTTTTAGAATTTAATTATATTTTTTTATAAATTTTAAAATTTAATTATACTTTTAAAATAAATTTTAGAATTTTTAGTGAACATATCTCTATTATATATTTTTAAAAAACCGGTTTTTAAAAAATTGAAAACCCTAACTCAGAATCGCGTCCCGCTCATCTCTCGCGGCCTCGCCTCCCTCTCGCACTCTCGCTCTCGGTCCCCTCCGGTCTCGTCAAGGCTCAGTCGAAAGGGGAGAGGAAGGAAGAAAGCGGAGGGGAGTTGTCCATAAAGGAGCAAAAGAAGGCGTCTCTACTGAGGCGAAGGTATCAGTAGCAATTCCAGAGGAAGCTCTGACCGTCTTTCCAATTCCATCAACACATACACCTGCAACGGCAGCATCCGTTGGCTCTTCAACCCAAGATCCATCGGATATTGAATTTCAGAGAGTCTCTTGCCGGCGGAACCCACTCCAATAGGTTGTCTCAGACACTTGGTCATTGCAAGAGCAGCATCAACAAGTCGAATCAGGCTGTCGGGACTGGAAGACCAAGGCATTTTGGGCTTTCCAGAGAAACCACATAGCACGGGCGAGCTCCTCCTTGGATAACTCCTCGTGGCCGATTCCCGGCAGTTTCCCCTTCGCCACACGAACCAGGTAATATTCCTATTTCGCTCCTGTCCTGTTCAGTTGAAGAGGAAACCGAAATTTCATTCTTTAATTTCGATTTTGAGATGTCAATTGTGCAAGCGTCGCTACAAGAAAAGAATTGCAAATTTTCAGCTTTTTCTACTGTTGGTTTTTATGGGACAGGACAGGACGAAGGAGGAACAAGAGAGGAACTTTACATGGGTGATCCCGCGCAGCTGTACGGTCTGAACGATGGAGAGGGATCACTTAGGTAAGGTAGTTTGTGTGCAAGGTTTCTTATGTTTTGACTTGTTTCAGTCCTATACTGAGGAAATTCAAAAGTTGTTAGAGTTGGATGTCAAGTGTACACCTGAAACAAAAATTTTGTGTGCTTTGTTGCGTGAATGGAATTGGCATCAGTTTCCCCATGGAAAAAAAAATGCCAATTCCTTCAACAAATGCCATATTGGTATGGATCCAATTGAAAATTTCTGCCGAACTCAAGATTTCCATATGAGGTGCAAATAGAAATAGAAACTGAAGACTGTACATAATGCTTTTCATGGATAATCAACACGTTCTCTTTCCTGTGTTTTTGCTTGTTGACGTGGTTGGATGTTAATTTATGCTTCTTTCATTTCATGTCCGGATTAACTATCAACTAGTGGAAATAGCAAATATATTCTGTTCTAGATATTACATTGCTTTTACTCAGGTCGTGTGGTCATGCTTTTGGTAGTGTTAGAAGCAATGATTGCAGTGCAGTAATCTTGCCAAAAAGGAAGAGGAAGGATAGGAAAGGCATGAACCAGGTAGGATAAATGTCCTTTAGTTTCCTCTTCTATTCTCTTTCAATGTCATGGAAGGAGTTCTTATAGTTGAATCTGAATATGCAGCAGCATGGGAAAATAAAATCAAAGACTTTGCCAAGTCCGAGTATATCTCAAAAGAGAAAGACTAAGAAATTGGAGGTGCCTTCTGATGCTTGGCTTTTGCTTGCTTGTTGTGTATCATGTTATGTTGACTGAATTTATTCTCTGTTTCATGTTGTTATAGGAGGAGAAGCAAAAAGCCGTGCTTCTATCGCGAATCATGGAGATGTTGGAGTATGTAACTGCCATTTGCTTTTAATGTGGATGACTAATGATTACACTTAAAGGCTTTGCCTACTTATTGATAATGTCATAATTTCCTCCTTCAGGAAGCACAAGATACCAGATTCTGCTTACTCACTGCTGCAGTCATCGCAGAATATTGGAAGGGTTTTGTATTGTATTTTTCATCCACTTGTTGCTAACTAAAATTTTCATTGGCCACTACTTAGCCAGATGCGTGTTTTCTCTTTAGGCCGAAACAATGTGTGAAAAACGTCTGAAGGTTGTGCAATTTTCCAAGGCTAGGCTAAGAGTTCCCTTTGGGAGCAGAGATGTTGGCAATGCTCCTAGTGAGAGCGAGCATGCATCGGACAGTTGTCAATCGATTTGTGAGCAAGATATTGACAACAATGGTATTTTGGAGCCAACTAAAGTACATAAGAGATGTTTAGATGGTGGATGTGCTCCTTTTGACTCTTCTCAAGAGTTGGTTGGTGGCAAAAGTTTTGACACTGATAAGGAAACAATTCAGCAACATCCGGTTGTAAAAGCTGCCTACAGTGATACATTCAGCGATGAAGAGATGCAAATTTCCTCACACATAACTCGCACTCATGATGACAGAGAGAATGCTTGCTGCTTGGTATGCTCGAATCTGGTTTTGCTTGTTCTGAATTTGAGTTTCGTGGGCTAAAGTTGAATATGCAAATTCTGAAATTAAATTAAATGAGTTGAGATATACCTAGCGTCCAATAGCTTCTGCTGATTCAAAATAACTATCTTACTTATCGGTGTTTAGAATGGATACCGATTTTGAAATATTTCTAAGTGTCTACTTGCTCAAGAAGAATTTAAGTGTGCACGTCTATCCATGCATTTGCCTATACATGGTCATATCCATGCATGTTGCGAACACGCCTGTGTGCCTATAGGCATGTGCTTATGTATGCATTCGCATGTAGGTGAGCCTGTGTTTACGGGTGGGCATGCGCATGGGAGGCCATGCATGGGTATAGTAGTATGTGTTCGTGTAGGCAGAATTGTGCTTGGGCTTGTGTATGTGGATGCACGCGTCCTCTTTGTTGTGTATTGAATGTATTCAGAGGTATCTTAGAGGATCCTGAACTGTAATAGTTTCACAGAGTCCATTGTTTCTTAATTATAATGTGCTTTTACCGTTAATTACTGGAGAAGCAATCCAATGAGATTAGTGATGTACATATGCATCTTTTATAATAAATGTTCCCACGAACATGTTACTAACTTACTATGTGCACTTGCTCTAATGTAATCGTGCCACATGAACAGGTCCTTCTCATCCTTTAAAATTTTCTAAATAACCACACAATGCCTTCTAGGTAGTAAGTATGTGAAGAAACAGATTGACAGCTTCATGCTGTTTGTGAGCAGAATTTTAATCTCTGAAATTCTTTCCCTCGTCATTGACTCAATAATTTTCTAATGAGTTGTGTGTTTATTTTGACCGGATATTTCCAAGATCGCTTGTTCTCCTGTGTTATGTAATACTTTACATGATGAATCTAGATTTGTATACTCTCTTGCACAGATTACAGTGATTATTGCTATGGAATGTGCATGGTAATGAAAACTTCATATGCAGAATTCTCTCCCTGTAACTTTTTCGTAATTGTTGATTATAAGGATTCTGGGATTTGAATGCATGGCAGGATAGGGCAGAGGGTACTTTGAAATCAGAGTTTGACCAGACAAGCCTGTCACAGTTACGTGGGCTAGTGACTACCCCTATCATAGTGCATGTATCGAGGCCAAAGGAAGTTGAAGACGAGAGAAAAGATCTTCCAATAGTCATGATGGAGCAGGAGATAATGGAATCTATTAATTACCATTCCACTGTTATTATATGCGGAGAAACAGGCTGTGGTAAAACGAACACAAGTTCCCCAGGTAAAGTAAGCTTTGTCTTTGTATTATAGCGAAGATGTTTTGCTTAACAACTTATTTGAGTGATTTTGACAACACTTGCTTCTCCAATGTTTTCAGTTTTTGTTTGAAGCAGGATTTGGTTCAAACCAGTCTACTGTGCGGAGTGGAATAATTGGTGTAACTCAACCACGTCGGGTTGCCGTCCTTGCTACTGCAAAGCGTGTGGCATATGAACTGGGTCTTCACTTGGGTAAAGAAGTGGGCTTTCAAGTTAGGTATGATAAACGAATTGGAGATGGTTGTGCCATCAAGTTTATGACTGATGGAATCTTATTGCGAGAAGTTCAGGTTTGCTTTCACCAACTCTACATACTATATCCAAGTCGATGAAGTAGCACATTGATCATATCTTGACTTGCTTACGAGTATCTGCTTATTATTCTCTTTTTAAGGACAGATTTTTCTTTTTGCTGGGTTTTCGGAATAATCTACTGCTTATGTATTGATCAGTTGTTCCTTTGTCTTGTTTTCGATCAACCATGTGCTGAATGGATGTGAAAATTGAAGCTTATCTTTGCCATTGATTACCTAACGAAGTTACATTGGAGAAATGAAAGGGGGACTAGAATTGGGTGAATCTTTTTTTTTTTTTTTCTAATCTGATTTATCTCTGAAAAATAAACTTCCCCTATTAAGTAGGTTTGGATCCTCTTGCCCTGTTGGTCATTTGCGAGAGTCCTCAGACTTCTTCCAAAGTTCGATTATTTTGTTGATATAATAAACCTGGCATCAGCCAATTTAAACTTCCATACTGCTAGTGGTTTTTGGTGTTCCCCCTTGGAATGAGTTCGTTTACAAGCATGCTTTATTAGGTAGAGAACATTGTACAATTGCTTGATCGACTTCTTTATTGATCTTCATGTGCAGAATGACTTTTTGTTGAAGCGTTACTCCATAATTGTTTTGGATGAGGCTCATGAGAGAAGCTTGAACACGGACATACTTATTGGAATGTTATCACGCATTGTACAATTACGTCAGGTGACAATTTTCTTTTAATGATTCATTCTTGATCTGTAGGATATCTCTGTGTCCTTTCTATAGATTGCTAAACAATCTTTTTCTTGATTGTAGGATCTATTTGAGAAACAGCAGAAAATGTTACAATTTGGACAATGTCTGAGTCCTGAAAGCATGATTTTTCCATTAAAACTTGTGTTAATGAGTGCCACCTTGTGAGTAGAAGACTTTATTTCTGGAAAAAGGTTATTTTGTGATCCTCCTCCCGTGTTGGAAGTTCCTACTAGGCAATACCCAGTTACTATACATTTTTCAAAGAGAACAGAAATATTAGACTATATTGGTCAAGTGTATAAGAAGGTAATTTCAATAAACAAGAGGCTACCACCTGGGGGCATACTTGTTTTTGTTACTGGGCGGAGGGAAGTTGAGCATTTATGCCGGAAGCTTCGCAAAGCTTCAAGACAGCTAATTAACAAAACCTCCGAGGGAAATGGAGTGAATGATCTTAATGCACTCTCTGAGTTAGGCAATACCGAGGGAGTCAATTTAAAAGAAATTGATGAGGCATATCAGCTTGATACTAACCAAGTGCACCAGCAAACTGACTGGTTTAGTTCTTATGAGCAAGATCAGTTTGATGTGAGTGAGGAAGAGTCGGATGTGTCCCATGATTTGGGTTCAGATAGTGACTGGGAGACTATTGATGATGATGCTGGGCATCCATTGGACGAGAAAAATCCATCAGATGATGGTGGCCTTTCGGAAGTTCTCGGGGAGGAGGGAACACTTGCTTCACTAAGAGCTGCTTTCGGAGCTCTGACTAATAAAATTCCTTCAAACTGCAAGACAGAATCGACAAACTCAACCAATGAGGGAGGACACTCAGATGGGATGGATCTCAATATGGGGAAGAATGGGGCAGATAATGGTTCTTATGCTTGTCCGATGCATGTCTTGCCACTTTATGCAATGCTTCCTGCAGCACAACAGCTTCGTGTATTTGAGGAGGTAAAGGAAGGCGCACGACTAGTGGTTATTGCGACAAATGTTGCGGAAACTTCTTTAACTATTCCTGGCATAAAGTATGTAGTTGATACCGGAAGAGAAAAGGTGAAGAGCTACAACTCTTCCAATGGGATGGAGACGTATGAGATACAATGGATAAGTAAAGCATCAGCTGCCCAGCGTGCTGGAAGAGCAGGAAGAACTGGTCCTGGTCATTGCTACCGTCTCTATTCTTCTGCGGTCTTTAATAACATATTTTCTGACTTCTCCTTAGCTGAAATATCTAAAATACCTGTTGACAGGGTTGTCCTTCTCATGAAATCTATGGGTATTAATAAGGTAGGTCCTATGCAATCCTGCTCTACTAGATAATAATTTGATTTTCATGATGAAAGACATTGATGTTTGCTTCTGCATTATGAATGTCCATGCATCACCTTTCATCTCGTGCAACATCGCTACATAAAAGCTGCCTTTGCGAGGTGTTGCTGCACGCCCTTTACTATTTATGCTTGTGTTTATTGAGTGCATTGTTTATTCACCACCACGCTCCTTAAGCTAGTACATCCACATGATGGTCATTGTTGTTAACCTCATCACTGAGTCTTTGATTATTAGTGCTGGGCCTTAGATTGATTGCTCTTAGTCTTTGGTTATTCAGTTTGCAAATTTCCATCTCCAACACGATGGTCATTTTCTTAACCTCACTGCTGAGTCTTTGATTATTTAGTATCGGGCTTCAGATTAATTGCTTTAATTCTTTGCTTATTCAGGTTGCAAATTTTCCATTTCCAACACAGCCCGAACCAACAGCCTTGCTTGAAGCAGAGCGCTGCTTGAAGGCTCTTGAAGCACTTGACAGTAGTGGGAAATTGACGTCCTTGGGGAAAGCGATGGCTCGTTATCCAATGAGTCCCCACCATTCTAGGATGCTCCTAACTGTTATTCAAATCATGAAGACGGTTGATAATTATGCTCGGGCAAGCTTAGTTCTCGGATATGCAGTTGCAGCCGCAGCAGCTTTAAGCTTGCCAAATCCTTTCATCATGCAGCGTGAAGGGAGTAAATCGGATGGAGAAGAGGTGGAGAAACCTGAGGAGTCTGCTTCTTTAAGCAGGGAACGTAGGATGGACAATCATGAAAAATCCAGGAAAAAGGAACTTAAAGCTATTCGAGCATCACGTGGGAAGTTTCATAATCCATGTAGCGATGCTCTCTCCGTTGCTTATGTACTACAGTGTTTTGAATCTTCCAGAAGTCAAGTAGCTTTCTGCGATGAGAACTCATTGCACCTGAAAACAATGGAGGAGATGTCGAAGCTGAGAAAACAACTGCTTCAATTGGTCTTTGCTCAAAGCACTGACTTCGACCCTAAATTGTCATGGACTCATGGAACGCTAGACGACGTAGAACGTGCTTGGAGGGTTCCCTCCAATAAGCACCCTCTGCAATTGAATGAGGAAGCGGGTATTGGGCCAAGCTATTTGTGCTGGTTGGGCAGATAGAGTTGCAAAACGTATCAGAGGAGGTTCATCAGAAGGGGATCTAAGAGCTCGTGCAGTCCGGTATCAGGCTAGCATGGTTAAAGAAACTGTATTTCTCCATCGTTGGTCCTCCCTTTCTAACTCGGCACCCGAGTTTTTAGTGTACAGCGAACTGCTTTACACCAAGAGGCCATACATGCATGGAGCAACGAGTGTGAAGTCAGACTGGCTCGTGAAGTACGCTATGTCTTTGTGTACTTTTTCTTCACCTCTTATGGACCCTAGGCCTTATTATGATCCCAGAGCCGACCAAGTTCTCTGTGGGGTGGTCCCTACCTTTGGCCCACACCTTTGGGAGCTTGCTTTGCATAGCATGCCTATTCTTGATGATACGCATCGTGTTGCCATATTTGCCTATGCATTACTCGATGGTCAAGTTTTTCCTTGCCTAAAATCTGTGAGGAAACATATGGTTGCTCCACCTGCTACCATTCTGAGACCAGGGGCGTCGGGCCAAAAAAGGGTCGGTAATCTTATTTTTAGTTTGAAAAGCAGGATGATCGACTGTTGTGATAGCCTACGGGAGGTCTGGAAGGAGAATCCGTTGGAATTGCATTCAGAAGTTTCAGACTGGTTTCAGGGAAATTTTCAGCATCAGTTTGATGAACTCTGGTCCCAAATGCTGTCTGAGGTACTTTCAGAACATCGGGGATGGTTTCCGAAGAGGGCAAAGCGTGAGAGAAGATAAAGCAAACTGCTTAGAGAAGAGCTCGGGTGAGTACAATTTTGTTCTAGTGATGTTGGCTTTAACCTGTACATATGATCTGATGATTATTAAATTATAGAAAATTGTACTTAAGATTATTGTGTTGTATTAGGACTGCAGACGATAGACATGGTAGTGCATTTTTTTCTTTTCTTTTCTCTTTCTTTTTTATTTGTTTCCTCCCTCCTTCTACCTCCAGTCAGTCGTCAGACCTCGGCAACCGGCCAATGGCTAGGCCGGTGAGGTCGGGTGAAGCTCACCCCTGCCGGCCATTGGTGGGGGCAAGCCTCGCCCGCCCTTGGCAAGGCTCGAACCTCGCCCTTGCTGGCCTCGCCCAACAACGACGGTGAGGCTCGACCTCGCTAGTGACCGGTGGGGACGAGCTTCGCTTGATCTCATTGGCCTCGCCTCTGGCCGGTCGCTGAGGTGTGGCGACCGGTTGGAGGTAGGAAGGAGGAAACAAATAAAAAAGAAAAAAGAGAGAAAATAAGAAATAAGAAATCTTCCACACCTGAGGACATAAATCGGGGTGAGATCTACTCCAAAATTTGATCGTTGACATCTCGGAAACCCCTAGTCTGCAAATGGGGTTGTGCTCCTATTTTGATGTCCTACGCAAGACCGTCGCCGGCCCCTTCTCTAAGCCCTAAAGCCAGTATTGCGCAAACAAAACCACTGTCATGCCTATATCAAGCGCAAAACAGAACCCACCAAAGTTCGCCAACTATACACTACATAGCATACACATCGAGCTAAGCAAAACTAGAGAAGCTCTCCATTCAAACTACATGGCAGAATGATATCAGGATTGTCATAAGTTTTATACAGAGATTACTTGAGTGTCATAATTTTTTTTTTTGTTAACTTGAGTGCTATAACTTTTTTAAAATGTTCACTTGAGTGCCATCAACGCCAGAAATCTGACTTGGACGCCAGAAGGATTATTTCATTATTATTTTAAATAATTTTTTTATTTTACTTTTTTTTCCTTTTCTTTTTCGTGCCGGTGAGGGTCATCGGCTACCCTCGCCGGCCTTGCTCACTCGCGGCCGTTGGCAAAGGCCATTGCCAGATCTGGGCGATGGCCTTGCTTGCAGCGGGCAAGGCCGTAATGGCCTCGCCCGGGGCCTTCGCAGCCTTGTTGACTATGAGTGAGGGCAGGTGGGGCGATGAAGGCCCTCGTCGAATTTGGGCGAGATCGCCTTGCTTGTGGTTGGCGAGGCCACAAATGCTCGCTTGAGGCCTTTGTAGCCTCGTCGGCCACGAACGAGGCGACCCTTGCCCAGTCTAGACGAAGCCTTTGCGACCAATGAGGGTTGCCAGTGACCCTCGTCGGCACGGAAAAGAAAAGGCAAAAAAGAAAAGAAAACGTAAAATTCGAAAATTAAAAATAATAATAAAATAGTCCTTCCGGTTTCCACATCAGATTTCCTATGCTAATGGCACTTAAGTGAGCGTTTTTTGAAAAGTTATGATACTCAAGTGATTTTCGTACAAAACTTATGTCACTCTTGATATCCATCTACACAAACTACAGCGTCTACATTCAGCAACGTAAGACAAAAAATCTTCATATATAGCTTTCGAATAATCCTTTCCCGATTGTAACAGGTCCTAGCTCAAAATAGCTGGTCGATAATCAAAGAGAGAGAGAGAGAGAGGTACCTCGGTCCAGATGAATGAGGCTGCTCGGTGCACTCGACTGAATTCAAGGTCTCGAAGTGAGTCGAATCGTAGACTCAACGGGGAAGACGCGATCTTCGTCGCTGACCTTCTTCTTGCTTGCTCACTCACTGCATAGAGCCAAAGGAGGCGACGGTGTGTCCGTTAATAGCAAGAGCCAACAGGGGTGATTGGGTTGGTCTACCCATGAATTGGATCAAATTGGGTCGACCAGTCTCGGTCTGGTTCTCGAGTTCATCATCCCTAACGCAACTCAATAAAGAGATGAAAAACCGAAGGAGGGGAGAGGTAAAGAGAGAGACAGTAAACCTGGACTTCTATGAAAGGAGCTCTCGCTTTCGTTGATTTTGCGACCACTGCCTCCGGCGGCGTCGCTAGCTCCTTCCTCCCATCGGTTAGAAATAGGACATGCAATCGGACAACTAGTATGCAAATAGATTATACACTCATCATTGGACGCTATGGAATACTGTGAGATCGATTGAAGATATAGACCAAGAAGAACACAAAAACTTGTTTTAGGTTTTACTTACATAGAATCTAGAACCTACCCGTCGAAACATGTTATCAAATTTTTTGAACGTGGAACCGAACAAGTTTCCACCAGTATGGTTTTCAGGTTTTACCGTGGAAACATGCTTACCTTTAACTGCAACCGCAGCCACCAAAGAAGGTGGAGGACGGACAATGGCCTTTTCTTCTTTTTGGATGGGGTAAATGGCGTTATCCACTTCATTGTGCGTGTGGGAATAACCCTGTGAAAATGTCAAACTGGGAGCAGAGGAAGACAAACGAACACGAACTCGGGCAAAAAGTTCTTACTTGAAGAGCTTATTTAGGGGATAATTGTTCAAAAAGTCCTAAATCTATTATACAGCGGCTAATTTAATCATAAACTTTTCTATTTAGCCAATTTTTAGTTAAATCTTTTGAAGATTTGCCAATGTAGTCATTTAGGGAAAGAAGAAAAGTGAAAAAAATGAAATGAAAAAAAAAATTAAATTTTTTTTAGAAATTCTCTTAAAAATGAAAAATTTGTACATATCAGCGATATCCGGCCAAAATTGGCCAAAATGACTATGTTGGCAAATTATCAAAAGGTTTAAGACTATATTGGCCAAATTGAAAAATTTAGAACTAAATTGGCCGCCGTACAATAAATTTATGACTTTTTTGCACAATTTTCTTCTTATTTAGAATGTAGGTTCATAACTTCAATCTTTTAAGTCAATAGCCATACAAGTGTCGCCGAAGAAAGGGCAAAAGACATACCAAATATAATTTATTCGGGATTTTATTCGTATCTGAATATATATATCTAAATTAGACATAAATCTCATGAAGACATTATTGAACGAATCTCTTTACATATCTTAAGAATCCGTAAGTGCATTAATGCGCCTCTTATTTGTTGTGATTTTTCATTGACATGCTTTAAACGGTCGGATTCGCTCTTATCAAGAAGTAAATGACTTGTTTACATAAGTATAAACTAGCAAAAACAGAGTCGATCTTTGGCCATATAATCAACTCCTTGTGTCATCAGATACTATCAATGGCATAAATGTAAAAGGACATGAAGTACATCTGCGTATAATCACTTTTCTCACTCAAACAATATCTCTTCCTCGGTCCGCTCTTATGACCATTCCTCTTCGTATAAGTGGAAGAGAAGGCTTGAGGCCAAGTGAAGTCATCGGGATCGCTGCTATACCAGTTCAGCCATTGAAAGTGAACAAGGAGAGGTAGAAGAGTCTTTTAAAGAAAACGAGGGGTTGGGGAGTGTTCATGGGATGGAGGAGCGCTCGCCTCATTTTCTCATCTAGATTTCTGCGAAAATCCCAGGTCAGTTTCTAGTTTAAAGTTTTCATTTTGCATTTTTCGTCTTTTGATATCCCTTGATTGCCTCATCGTTCTCGCTCAATTGCCTCCAATGATAGACATCCTTCATTTTGAAGCTTATTTGCAGTATGTCTTAGAATACTTTCTCAACTACGCAATTATAGACTCTCTCCCGATCTCTCTCAATCTTGACATGACACTTGACTCATATACCTTTATTATTCTGGTTAATATCACGAGAAACTTTAAATTAGTACACTTGTAACAATTATAGACTCATATAATAATAATAATTTATTAATGTTTTTTCAATTAGCTCATTTTCTAACGACATAGATCGTTTCATCTTCTCTGACAAACCCTAAAATTTGGGGTAAATTTGTCACAAGTGCCAATTTAGGGTTTTTTGTTGTAAAAAGATTGGCTTGGAGTAAATTTATCATAAGTATATTAATTTGAGAGTTTTCATGATAATGACCCTTATTATTCTACTATACACTCATCATGTAAACCTATCTGCCAATGGAATATTTTTTACTACATGATAAAACTATCCCTCTCTTTGTCCCTTTGCCCAAGGATTTTATCTACCTCATTCACGTATCACTGATCTAAAGTGTGATAGCAACTACATAACATGGGAAATTACGTTATATATGGACCATGTATTCAAGCTACCAAATGGGCCCTAAACTCTTGGAATTTATTACTCATTATCTCATGATGTATCACATAAGTGTAAGGGCATTAACCTAGTATGTGTGTCGCAATTTTTTGGGCCTACCTAAAATGGTTGGATTTACTCTTATCAAGAAGTATTTGTGCTGTTTACGTAATTGCAAATTGTCCAAATTTGCACTTTTGGCAATTGGTGGTGTGAAATATAGGTGCCATCAAGTACCAAACTCCCATTATAAAAAGGCATGCAATGCATCCACCTATAATAAATTCACTCACCACATAAAAAAAAAACTTATTTTCTAATAACCTCAGTTGTCTCTTTAAGTTAGATTAATATTCTCATAATAGCGAAGCACAACCTTAGCTTTCCCTTCCCAGCTCCTCTAAAGTTGGGGGGCAAAACTGAAGTTGGGCAGTACTAACACGAGAAAATTACTCTGGCAGAAAAAGAAAGAGAAATGGAGTTTGTTCAAAATGATGTTTATTTTATAGGGTGAGAAACAATTATAAATGGATGCATTTCATGCCTTTTTATAGTGAGAGTTTCGTGCTATTGATGGCAATTGATGACACCAACACTGGGCCCTATTTATTGTCAAAATGCATATTTCGACAATTTGTAGTTGTGTAAACAATACATTTACTTTTTGATAAGGGTGAATTTGGTCATTTAGGCAGGCCCAAAAATCAGAACAAATATTATTAGGAACTTTAATACACTTGCATTTTGTTGACATGTTGTTAGATTCAATATCATCCTAGTGTTTACACCTCGTTTCGATAGCCCAGGCGAGGATAAGGATCAGACATAACTTATCTTAAGTTTTAGACCACCTTATTATCTTTTGATCAGGGTGAATAAAACCTCAGACAAAGTATCCGGAGTTAAAGAGTGGGATAATTTTTCTTTCCAGAAAAGAAAATTATTATTTCTCGAGCTACAGTTTAAGAGATCTAAGATAGTTATATGACGAGACAAAAGCCAAATGGTGTATGCGGGAGGTTTGAACCTCTGAAAGTCTTTTGAGGAAGATGACTCTTTTTGAGCTATCTAAAACCTAATCGATTCAAATTGAAAGGACATTCTTTTAGTCAGTATTTTAAGCATCACACAACGTGAGGAACCGCGACTTACATTAGAAGTAAGCCAAATATGGGCAAAGGACAAATCTCGAGGCAGGGACGGATCCGAAAATTGTAGCTTGGCGAGGCCAACTTAAACTTACAAGAGATACTTCGAAGCAGCTAGTACAAGAACACTCTTGTTGTATTTGTAAGTGCATGAGAGAGTACTCTTTTACTTTTCCGTCAATTTTCGAAAAATACTATCGAAAGTTTAAGGAATCGTGGAAAATTATAGAGACTCTGTGTTGAGATTCATAAGTTGTGAAAACTTCAGGGAGTTCAAATTAAAATAAAAATCAAATGCATAAACTACAAATTTTAGGAAAAGAAAATTATTTTAAAAAAGATAAAAATCAATTAGACGCTAGACATGGACACGATCTAAAGATCGTTAGCAAGAAAATTGGAGAATAAACAGTACAGATATTTTAACTTTTATATATATATGTGGGTGTCTCCAAACTTTTTAATTTTTCAATTTTACCCGAAACACATCTCATCTAAAATGTTTCAACTTCCAATTATACCCTTAACACATCTGAGAGTTAATCTGTTTGAAATTTTCAATTGCAATTCTATGCTCAACAAATCTAATATAAAAATGTTGCTCTCTAATCTAAACCCTCAATGCAACTAATTTAAGACATTTCCTCAATGAAACTAACCTCAATCTTGCTAAAACACTATCGGTACCAGCGACCTCGTTTTTTCTTTGCTTTTATTGTTCTAATTTAGATGTTACTTCCCTTATTTGGCTTCACTTCACTTTTCCTTTTCTTGTTGATTGCCATCGCTTCTTATTAAAAGGGGAAGTCGTTTCCTCCCCAATTGTTGTTTTCAGTCCAAGAAATTTTATTTTTTTAGTAGATCGATTAATTTTCCGTCATTCAAACACTAGAAAGTTGAAAACAATTTCCAAAAAATAGTTTTCCTTTAAATAACTGAACCCTCAAAGTCGGTAAACAATTTTTGGGATGATGTTTGTTCACCAACAAAACCGAAGTAATCGTTACGAGTTTTTCTCTTCATCCCCGATTTTGGGATTGGCTTAAAGTGCCGAAGACCCAGACAAAGTGAGAGTCTCTCTCTCTCTCTCTCTCTCTCTGACTAAAATTGTGTTTCTCTTGATTTTGGTATTATATACTATTTTACAGCTTCCAATCAAACTCAATATTTTGTCTTTGTTGTACTTTTTCTGAATTTATTTCCTTCTCGATATGCTTTCTGATGCGGTACTAAATGGAGAGCAATCGAAGGAGAAGAACTTGAATTGCCGTGAGAGCAACTGATATGTGAAAAGTAAAGAAGCTAGAATTGAGGTAAATTCCATTACCGAACTGGCAGGAGGAAAGAAAGGTTAAACAAAGTCAGAGCTCGAGGGAATATATAATAAACTCAGGCAATTAGAGGAAACTCTGAATGCACTTTTATGAGAATGAGAGAAAGGAGGTGAACTTGAATATTATATACTTAGAAAATGATAGTACCTGATTATTTACACATTGACCTTTTTCTTAATTCCCATCGGTCCTATATGATAATCTTATATTATACAAAGCATTTGCGAAGCAATCCCACACGTGCTGTTTCGTTGATTGAGCAAACAAATACAAAAGCAATCTCGCTCGCACATACCATGTGCGTAAAGGCTAGTATAAATTAAAGAGAACATCTTATTTTTAATGGATTGATCATTTTTTCTCTCTAAATATTCTTAATTGTTCTACGTATATCATGCCCATTGACAAATGCATAACTTAATAATTGTATCTTATCTCTCAATTGCTTCAAAAATACTAAAATACAATATTTTCTAATTTAGAACAACCTTCCTTTGTTGTGTGTATCTTTATCAATAATTTTTTTTTTTTTACATTAAGTGACTTTACTTAATCTTTCAAATGTCAATTTCTTGCGCACACACAACATTTATGTGCCTTTGCTAGTATAAATAAATAAAGTCAGTCCAGAAAATTTGTTGAATACAATATTGGCATATGGACGTTATGAGGGCTTAAAATGTGAATTGAGAAACCATATGTTCTTCCATATAGACTTTATAATTCTCAAGCACCATACATAGTGACAGATTATTGACCATTGGGATTTGATACATGAGTTACCGACTAATTGTTCAATGAATAGTTGAATTAATTTTCTTTAAGAATTTGTTGAATAAGTACCTCACTTGTTAAGTAATTAAATTATAAACAATAATACTAGCGATGAATTAACAGTTTTTCTGAAGGGTATAATCGGTTTTTCTAAAATTGAAACTTTCCGTAGAGTGTTGGTTACCTAGACCTTTTTCTTAGTAACATTATATGAAAATCATGCAATCTCATTAAAATTGGGATCAATAGTAAAATTCCGAATTATGTATTTTCTTTGGAGTAATATAGTTGGGTTGGCTTTGTTTCCCCTTGTGATCGCTCGGTCATTCCTAAGTTTTCCCTTTACATCAAATTAGGGATTTTTGCAATCTAATGACCACCAAGTTAATCTCCTTTGTAAATTGGTACGTTCTCATGTTTGTTCCAGTTCATCAAAATTTAGAAAATGTCAAGATGAGAAGATTGCTAGTCAATGCACTATGACTAGAATACCCTCTGTGTGGAAAAGAGAAACAAGAAAAACAAAAAGCAAATTTCATTTAAAGAATTTTTTTTCTTCGTTTCTTGCCAATCAAGTTTTAGAAACAGATATATATATATATATATTTTCAGATTTTACACACATTTAAAGTTAAAAGCCGAAGTCTATTAGGTCTTCATATAAAATTGGGACTCTCACCTCAACTAAACCCTAATCGTCATCTTATTCCCCATTGTTTTGCTGGTCAATCATGGAAGCGTGTGACGGTCTTTCGCTTTCTCCTCTCGAGAAAACCTCCGGTGTTTCCCCAGTTACTTCAAATGATTTGTCTGCGAAGAAGAATTCGGAGAGTAAGCGGAGATGGGTAATTCGTATCCCTTTGAAAAGCAAAAAAGCCGGCAACGACCGCAGTACTACGCGAATTAACCCAAGTCCAGTGGAGAAAGACGAGGAGAAGAAAGAGGAGCCGTGGGATTTGAGACCTAGAAAGGACGCGCGGCCATGGCATCCCGTTCCTGAGAGAAACACTGCCGAAGAAACGAAGGGCAAGAAGGAGATTCCAGAAAGGATGAGGAAGTTTCCGGTGGCACTGTCGAGGGAAGAAATTGAAGAGGATCTGGCAATCTTGACGGGTGGTAAGAGACTGAGAAAGATGCAGAAGAGATCAAAGAGCGTGCATCAACATAACGACGACCTTTTCCCAGGTGCGCGCTTGGGTTCGATTACGATCAAGAGCTACGATGTCCACTAATATATGCGGAAGGGCGAATTCGGGTTTGAACCATTCGTTTCGCCACTTTCGTGATCATAAAAAGTGATTGTTTTATGATCATTAATCAAGTTGTTAGGGCATGATAGATCTCTGCAAATATACAAAATTGACCGAATCCAGATTGAGTTGCTTACGTAATTGGGGTTGGATATTTTCTGAGTTGCTCGAGTCTTGACTTCGGAGGTTGAGATTTTACGCTAAATATCAGAAGCTGTTTTGATCTGTCCGCTTTCTATTTTCTTTCTTCCAGTTCTGTTATTGTTTCACTTGATTTGATATTCTTGCTTGATTATACATCCCTCATCATGGGATTCCCCAATTTGGAGATTTAACGTAACCCAGTTCTATTGGGCGACAGTGGATACACATTGTTTTATGGGTTTGTTTTAAAATAAAAAAATAACTATTTAAAAATATTTTCTTAAAAATAAATATTTATATATTTTTAAAACTATTAGTCAGAAGAAAATCCTTCTATTATCAACTAACATTCTCGTTGATTTTCTGACAAAAAAAACAGTATGTTCGTTGATGATTAAAATATTATTTGTTAATTTATTTTTTAAGCAAATCACTATTAAGAAGATCCTTTTCAAATTGTTGATTCTCCATAAAACAAAGGCACCATACAAGAAGTTTCCTTAAATAAAGTGATAGCGTGTTGCATTTTTTTTTGGGCGAGTGTTGAAGTTATCGATTAGGAAATATAGTGTTACAATAAAATATTTAACTATGGATACGTTAGAGAACTTATTTCAATTGAACAAGGAGTGTTCAACGAAACGTGTGCGAGAATTAGGGTAAGTAACTGATTCCAAAATTGTTGCCAATCCAACAATGACATCTCAATGACCTCTAAATAGCCTGGATGGCTTGGAGCCCAACCTTTTCGAGCAACTTACCAAAATGCCCTTATCCCATAAGGCCACTTGGGGATTGAGACATTAGGAGTGTCATAAATTTTGCACTTCTAAATTTTGTACAGAGATAACTTGAGTGCCATAATTTTTTTTTTGGCTCATTTGAGTGCTATAACTTTTTTAAAACGCTCACTTGAATGTCATATCACCAAAAATCTAATGTGGACGCCGAAAAAGCACACATGTCCGGCATCCATGTGTGCTTTTCCAGCATCCACGTCGGATTTCCGGCAATGTGGCACTCAAGTAAGCGTTTTTAAAAAGTTATGGCACTTAAGTGAGCCAAAAAAAGTTATGGCACTCAAGTGATCTTCGTACAAAATTTATGGCACTCCTGATGTACTTGTCCCGGTCACTTGAAAGCCTCATGGCACTACAAAGTCCAAATTGTGTCATCTCTTCTACTGGGGATAGCATTTAATTTTTTATTGACCATTAGTTATCCTTTCGTGCATTTGTCTTGTGGTTAAGAATCCATTGACCAAATCAAGGCAAAAATCATAAGGTTTTTGTTTCTCCTCTCTACATTTTACTTTATATTTCTATTGTTAATTGATTCTTGATGCTCGAGTCAGATTTGCACGAGAAGATGGCAATCTGCATCAGGACAAGACGTCTCTCCCTCCATAGTCTCTCACAATACATCGAGCCGACCTATTCCATTAAGCTAAACTTTCCAAAGGAGAACTTAAGCTGGAGTCAATTAAGGTAGTGACCATTTGAGATGGGCTATCATGACTCGGGGCATTAGAAACTTCGTCACTTAGTGCAGTAATACCAGTTGTAACGACCCAATCTGATTCACTTGGGTTAAAGCGTACGACTATTACTCAAGTGTAATCCAAAGTGGTGCAATTGAGACAAGGTCTCTACTTGTAAACAACGTATTACAAGTCCTCTCTTCTTCTAAGACTTGGGCCATCACACTCAAAGGTCACTCGTACAATTTATAGCGAAATTTACTAGTTAATTACATAAATAGACTAAATAAGTCAACTGGATACAAAATATCAAGGGAAAAATTGATGGCCGGTGAATTTTTTCAATACAGACTTCTTAAAAGACACATGGTGGCACATAAAAACAGAAAAGATAATGCCACAATTTTTTTTTTCTAAAAAGAAGTAAAGTGAAATTCCCACGTGGCGTTTTTCGACACAATGCTGATGTCCTCCTAGCTATTAAGACCGTGAAAATAGCCCCTCTCAAATTAGTTTTCCTCTTCCTATAAAAAAAAGTAGTTTTCCTCATTTCGTGGACCTTATTAAAAAAAAAAGCAACGCTTTTTTAAGCCCTTATTTTTTCTTCTGTTTCCTCAAGTGAAGGACTATGCTTCGGTTTGTAAGGATGTTTTCAGTAGACATTGATAATCATGAGTTAGGTCGGCCAGATAATCACACTATATCAATAGAAAATTACAAAAAAAGTTCCAAGCCTATCGCATTTGTACCAATTTAATTTTAAACTTTTCAATTTTGCCAATGGAGTCCTAAATCTTTTGAAGATTTGACAATATAGCCCTTCTGGCTGATTGTGACCGGAAATTAATGTTGCAGACAAATTTTGCATTTTAAAAAAAAATCTTAATTTTTAATAATATTTTCTTATCTTTATTTTCTCTACTAAGTCTAATGAGCTCGGTGGCCACTAGACAAGGGCAGCAAAGCCCTCGCTTATAGCGAGAGAGGGTCGTGGCCCTCACCAAACTTAGTTGAGAAAAAAGAAAAGGGATACGTGTACTAGAAGTACTAAAACTTGTTACGAAAATGTAATTAAGTCCTAAAACTTTCGAAAAATGCAATCAAATCCTAAAACATATCAAGTTGTCAATTCCATCCAACTTGACAAATGGAAAATGCTAACAAATTTCAGGACTTGATTGCACCAACTTAATAAATTTTAGGATTGCACTAATTTGGTAAGTTTTAGGACACAATAGCATTTTTTGAAAGTTTTGTGACTCAATTGCACTTTTGTGACAAGTTTTAGAACTTAATTGTTCTTTTTAAAAGTTTTAGGACTTAAGTGAACTTTCTTAACAACTTTTAGGTTTTTCAGTGCAATTATCCAAAACAAAAAAGAAAGAAAGAAAGAAAGAAAGAAGAAAGAAAGAAGAAAGAAAAAATAATAATTAAAAAAATAGAAAATTAAAAAAATCCAAAAATTGTCCACTTCAGCACCGACCATACCACGTAGAACAATTGGCATCCATGTCATCAATTTCAAGTCAAAATCGGTCAGAAGGACTACATTGGTAACTCATCAAAAAGTTTATGACTCAATTGGTAAAATTAAAAGGTTTAGAATTAAATTGATACAAATGTAATAGGTTTAGAATTTTTTGGTAATTTTCCCCAATATCAATTTCACGTTAGTTTACTCCACTATTTTTCATGCTTTATATCTATTTGATGACATTAAATAAATATATATCACGATAAATACAACTCGCATCTACTTTTTCCAAATATAACTTTTCTAGTATGTTTAAAAAACTTTTAAAGAAAGCCGTATTTTAAAGCATCCCACTGGGACACGCCTACAGGCTACAACTAAGAGAAACAAAAGAACAAGTATACTCAGTTTTTTTTTTTTTGGCCAAACAGTCAGTTTAAATCATGTAATAATTGGATCTTCAGTTTATTTGGTTTGACATCTTGAACTATGTGCATAAATTAGCAAAGTGCGTCTAAAAAATGACCAAAGCAAGTCGTTAAAATGCTTCATTTAGGTCAATATCCAGATCTCGGGATCACTTGAATATAAAACAACAATAGGGTATTGCCGAGTATGGGGCAAGAAAAAATATTGTACCAATTAGAGGGATTTGGGTGTCCGAGCACTAACACGTTAAAATAAGAAATGTATTCATGGAGCCTATTGTCCCTACATGCAAACAAACAAGTCGCGGAAACCCTAAGTGGTAGCTTGCTACCTCTACTATGATGGGGTAACCCTGTAATCGAACACCAAGGATCCACAGTAGGCCTCTAGGTTACAAATTTTTACTTGTACTTTTAAAATCGTTTATTCTTTTTTCCTTTTCAATATCAGTTAAACTTATAAATTAAAAAGTTATTCAAAAATTTTGGAGGAAAATTTTATAAAAAGTTATTAAATACTTTTTTAGACCTCATCATAATTCATACTTATGACAGTTAAATTATATATATATTTCAGAATACAAACACGACCTACCTGACAAAAACACTTACATTGAAGAAATCAATTTGTGGCATGCGCGCATAATTTAGCAAACTGTATTTCATACAATGTCCTGCTTAAATTGTAACTTCTTCTTTTTTTTGTGAGAATTTCGTTTAACATTTCAAAACCTTTTATACTATACCAAATAGCAACTTGCAAATTTATCATTAATTTTTTAGTATAACTTGATTACTTTATAATTTTGGAGAATAACCAATAAATATGTCCTCTACATCATTAAAATAGATAGGTTTTACCTTTCATATCCTTTTTCTCCAAAATAATAAAAATGACAAATTCCGTACAATTTTTTGCATAAATGTATTTCGTGACAGTTACGAATCATATCCTTGCAAATCTTATCCTTGTCCAAATAAAACTACAATTTATTTTACATGAAAAAAAATGGTGAAGAGAACCGCATTTTGTATAGTCGCGAATATGACTTTAATTTGACAAAAAAAATTACAATATGTTACATAGAAACACCGAAAGAGGATTGCATTCTGTATGGTATTGTCACATCGAACATGACTTTATTTTACACAGACTTTAATTTAATAAAAGAATACAAAACCAACACATGCACCGAAAGGGAATTCACCGTTCAAAATCAAAGTCTAATTGAACATTCTTAGTCTACTTTGTTTCCGTATTCTGACATATTTGCATAAATTAACTTAATGTGTACCCTATAATTTATTTCTGTCCTCTCCTAAATTAAAATCTATATTTGTATGATTAACTAAATGGTTGCTTTGCTAATAAAAATTTTATATTCCGAGTCAATGAAGCTTTAACAAAAGAATCATTTATTTATTAATTAAATAAATTGGCCAAGAGGACTACATTGGCAAATCATAAAAAATTTTAGGACTATATTGGCCAAATTGAAAAGTTTAAAACTGAATTGGCCGTTGTACAATAAGTTTTGGACTTTTTGCACAATTTTCCCCTTATTTAGGATGTAGGTTGGTAATCCAATCTTTTCAGTCAATTTCCATACAAGTGCCACTGAAAAAAGGATAGAAGACATACCAAATATAATTGTTTCGGGATTTAATCATATCTGAATATGTATCTACATTAGCCCTAAATCTTATGAAGACATTACTCAACAAATCTTTTTACATACCATGAGAATCCATAAGTGCATTAATGTGCCCCTTATTGGTGGTGATTTTAAACGGTTGGATTCGCTCTTATCAAGAAGTAAATGACTTGTTTACATATGTATAAACTAGCAAAACAAAGTCACTCCTTGTCTTGTTTACATACCAAATGTAATTTATTCGGGATTTCATTCGTATCTGAATTAGCCCTAAAGCTCATGAAAAAAATTATTGAACGAATCTCTTTACATATATAAGAATCCCTAAGTGCATTAATGAGCCTCTTGTTTGTGGTGATTCTTCATTAACATGCATTAAACGGTCGGATTTGCTCTTATCAGGAAGTAAATGGCTTGTTTACATAAGTATAAACTAGCAAAAACAAAGCCGCTCTTTGGCGATATAATCAATTCCTTGTGTCATCGGATACTATCAATGGCATAAATCTAAAAGGACATGAAGTACATCTGCGGATAATCACTTCTCTCACGCATATGACCGTTCCTCTTCATATAAGTGGAAGAGAATGCTTGAGGCCAAGTGAAGTCATCAGGAACGCTGCTATATAAGTTCAGCCATTGAAAGTGAACGAGGAGAGGCAGACGAGAGCCCTTTAAAGAAAACAAGGAGGGAGTGAGGAGTGTTCATGGGATGGAGGAGCGCTCGCCTAATTTTCTCATCTTGATTTCAGCGAAAATCCCAGGTCAGTTTTCAGTTTCTAGTTTTCATTTTTTCATGTTTTGATCAGGAGTTTAAGTGCTCGTCAGTCACTTTCACAGGAGAGATGTTGTTCTTGTCCTTCTCGGGTTCCAGTTCAACCTTCCGCTGCTGCCCCTGGCCTCTACTTAATTTAAGACTTTCTGTTCCAGGCCATCTCTCAGGCTTACATCATTTGATTGCCTCATCGTTCTCACTCGATTGCCTCCAATGGTACTACACCCTTCATTTTGAAGCTTATTTGCAGTACGTTTTAGAATACTCTACGCGATTATGGACTCTCTCTCTGAATCAGGCTACCAAATGGGCCCTAAACTCTTGAAATTTATAACTGATAATCTCATGACGTATCACAGAATTGTAAGGGCATTAATGTATTGTGTTTTGACTGCCTAAAATGGTTGGATTTGCTCTTGTCAAGAAGTTTTTGAGCTGTTCACATAATTGCAAATTGTCCAAATTTGCACTTTGGCAGTATGTATTGTGAAATCCAGGTGCCATCAAGTATTATCAATAGAATCAAACTCTTATTATAAAAAGGGATGCAATGCATCACTTCACTCACCACAAAAAAACTCATTTTCTAACAACCTCAGTTCTCTCTTTTTGTTAGATTAATGTTCTCATCATAGCAAAGCCTAACCTTAGCTTTCCCTTCTTTGCTCCTCTAAAGTTGGGGGGCAAACTAAAGTTGTGCATTGCCAACATTAGAAAATTACTCCGGCCAAAAACAGAAAGGAGAAATGAGGTTCGGTTCAAAATGACGTTTATTTTAGAGTGAGAAACGATTATAAATGGATGCATTTCATGCCTTTTTATAGTGGGAATTTTGTGCTATTGATGGCACTTGATGACACCAAGACCAAGCCCTATTTATTGTCGAAAGTTATATTGTAACAATTCACATTTGTGTAAACAATACATTTACTTTTGGATAAAGCGAATCCGGTCATTCGAGGCCAGCCTAAAAATCATAGCAAACATAAGGCACATTAATACCCTTGCATTTAGAGCAGAAAACCCGACACAATCAACCTCATCGACTCTGTTTTAGCTGAGTTAAAGAGTTTTAACAGATGGAACCCCAAATTGAGCAAATCTGGGAACAAAACCGTTGAAGTTTCAAGAACTCGGAACCCACCGTAGGTTGGAGCTTACAAGATAAACATAGACGGAGTGTACGAACCTGGAGCTTCGGAAGGTTTGGTCACTTGCGTTTGCCATGATTCCGCCGGGAGGTTGTTGGACGGAGCAGTTCGTATGGTGGCAATGTCATTTGTGCTAATGGCCGAATCCCTTGCTCTGTTAGAAGCCCTAACTCACTTCTTTCCCAAAAGGCACGAAGCCCTTGTACTTGAGTCTGATAGTTTGCACTTACTCAACGCCTTGGAGACTCCATATCAGATGAGTTGGGAAGCTCACGCTATTATTTTAAAATGCAAAGAAATGCTGCCTTCCTTCTCTAATATTCAGGTTGTCCATTGTTTAAGAGAGGCCAAGTGGACTGGATTGTTAAAGCTCACAAAAGAAACTACCTAACTCGGAATTGGGTCTTGTCCCCTCCCCTAGCATTTTGGGAGCTTTTATGTATTGATGCCCATTTATGGGGCCCTTCTATCTTTTCTTAGTTAATGACATATTTTATTTTCTGACCAAAAAAAAATACCCTCGCATTTTGTTGATATGTTGTTAGATTCAATGATATCCTAGTGTTTACACCTTTTTTCAATAGCCCGGACGAGGATGAAGATGAGGATGAGGATGAGGATGAGGATGAGATATAATTTGTCTTATGATCGCACGGTCATTCCTAAGTTTTCCCTTTGCTTCAGATTACGGCTTTCTGCAATCCAATGACCACCAAGTTAATCTCCCTTGTAAATTGGTAGGTTCATTAAAACGAGAAAATAATTGTAAAGATGAGAAAATTGCTAATCAATGCACTATAACCAGAATACCCTCTGTTTGGAAAAAAGAAATAAAGAAATAAAACAAGTTTTATTTAAAGAACTTTTCTTCTTCGTTTCTTGTCATTCAAGTTTTAAAAAGAGATAATTTTTCAGATTTTAGACGCATTTAAACTTAAATCCAAAGTCTATCGGGTATTCAATCAGAGTTGGGATTCTCACCTCAACTAAACCCTAATCGCCATCATCTTCTCCATTGTTTTCGGTAATCATGGAAACATGCGATGGTCTTTCGGTTTCTCCTCTCGAGAAATCCTCCAGTGTTTCCCCAGTTACTTCAAATGATATGTCCGCGAAGAAGAATTCGAAGAGTAAGGGGAGATGGGTAATTCGTATCCCTTTGAAAAGCAAAAAAGCCGACAACTACAGTATTACTGCGCGAATTAACCCAAGTCCAGTGGAGAAAGATGAGAAGAAGAAAGACGAGCCGTGGGATTTGAGACCCAGAAAGGACGCACGGCCATGGCATCGCCTTCTTGAGAGAAACACCACCGAAGAAACGAAGGGCAAGAAGGAGATTCCAGAAAGGATGAGGAAGTTTCCGGTGGCGCTGTCGAGGGAAGAAATCGAAGAGGATCTGGCATTCTTGACTGGTGGTAAGAGACTGAGAAAGATGCAGAAGAGGCTAAGGAGCGTGCATCAACATAACGATGACCTTTTCCCAGGTGCGCGCTTGGGTTCGATTACGATCAAGAGCTACAACGTCCACTAACAGATGCGAGAGGACGAATTCGGGTTTGAACTGTTCGTTTCGCCACTTTCGTGACTGCTTTATGATCATCAATCAAGTCGTTAGGGCATAATACATCTCTGCAAATAGAGAGAATTGACCGAATCCAGATCGAGTTGCTTCTGTAATTGGGGTTGTATATTTTTGAGTTGCTGTTGACTATGGAGGTTGAGATTTTGTGCTATATATCAGAAGCTGTCTGATCTGTCCGCTTTTTATTTTCTTTCTTCCAGTTCTGTTCTTGTTTCATTTGATTTGATATTTTTGCTTGATTATACATCCGCTCATCGTGGGATTCCCCAATTTGGAGATTTTACACAACCCAATTCTATTGGGCCACAGTGTATACACATAGCGTTTGTTTCAAAAAAAAAAAAAGATTTAAAATATTAATCTAAAAATGATTATTTATATTTTTTTTGGAAAAATTAGTTAAAGGAAAATCTTTTCATTATCAACAATCTATACTTAAACATTTTTTTATAATTAAAATATCATTCGTTAATTTATTTTTGTAAGCAAATCATTATTATGAAAATATTTTTCAAATTGTTGGTTTTTCGTGAAATAAACGCACCATACAATAAGTTGCCTTAAATAAAGTTGTAGTTTGTTGCAAATAAAATTTTTTGGACAGAGTGTTGCAGGTACCAATCAGGAAATACAGTGTTAGGATTAAATATGTAGCTACGGATACATTAGAGAACTAATTTAAATTGAACAAGGAGTGTTCAAAGAAACGTGTGCGAGAATTAGGGTAAAAACTAATTCCAAATATATAGTTGTTGCCAATCCATCCATGACCTCTGCATTATATGCTATTTAAATAGCCTGGGTGCTTAGGACCAAAAAAAAAAAAGCTGGATGGCGTGGAGCACAACCTTTTCTAGCAACTTACCAAAATGCCCTCATCGCATAAGGCCACTAGAAAAAGCTGAGGGCCCTAAATTTGTCTCTCCATCCTTTTCTGGGTTGCTTTTTCTATTCACCAGTTATCCTCTCTTGCATTTGTCTTGTGGCTAAGGACCCAAATTCATCTTGATCAATCCATAGTTATATCGTTTCGTACATTTTACTTGATATTTCTATTGTTAATTTATTCTTAATGCTAGAGCCAGATGTGCATGGAAAGAGGCAAATCTGCATCAGGACAAGATGTCTCCACCTCCATAGTTTCAATAAATTGGGCGGACCTGTTTCATTGAGTTAAACTTTCCAAACAAGTACTTAAGGTATAGTCAATTAAGGAGAAAAATTATTTAAAACGTCCTAAATTTATTGTACAGCCGTCAATTTAGTTCTAAACTTTACAAAGTGACTAATATAGTCTTAAAAATTTTGACAAATTTTTAATATATTTCATCCGGTCAATTTAAACCGGAAATCGCTAACGCAATGGTCCAGTTAACGCTGGTTGTCCTATGTGGCACGGCTGGCGGCCGACATGGACAAAATTACATTGTTTTGCTTGTGGCCAGCAAAGTCTCCAACTATCGCCGAGACTTTGGTGACTTGCAGAGGTAAGAAGATGATCAATAGAGAAGGAAAAGATAGGAAAAAAAAAACTTTGAATTTTTTTTTAAATTGCAAAACGATGTCATTTTATTGAAGATCGTCTATGTTAGTGATTTTCGGCCTAAATTGGCCAAATGGGCTAAATTGAAAAATTGTCAAAAGATTTAGGACTACAATAGCCAAATTAGATATTTAGGATTAAATTGGTGGCTGTACCATAGGTTCATAACTTTTTTGCACATTTTCCCATTAAGGTGGTGTCCATTTGAGATGGGCTAGTGTGACTCGGGGCACCAGGGACAACGATTACTGATGACAATTTGAGGCAGATCTCTACTTGTAAAGAACTTTACAGGTCCTCTCTGATTCTCAGATTTGGGCTTTCACGCTCAAAGCTCACTCGTACAGTTTATAAGTCAATTATATGGGCTATTTAAGATTGCATATATGGGCTATATAAGTCAATTAGATTCCAAAATATCAAGAGCAAAATTGTAAAATTTAAGGTTATGTAGTTTCCCACGTGGCGTTTTTGTCACTATGCTGATGTGCTCCCAGCTATTAAAACCGTGAAAATAGCCCCTCTCGTATCATTTTTCCTCATAATTGGTGGACCTTATAAAAAAAAAAAATCATCGCTTTTATAAGCCCTTGTTTTTTCTTCTGCTTCCTCAAGTGAAGGACTATGCTTCGGTTTGCAAGGATGGTTTCATTAGACATTGATATTTAAGAGTTTGATCACTCTAGGTGGCATTTTGTACTCGTGAAATCGTTCAGTTCTTCTTTCATCCTAGTATTTTCTGCATGACGTTGAAGAAATCGTCCTTGAATGGACAATCTACTGTAGTAATCTCGCATGTCTCTAAGGTGTCAGCCGACTCGGCTTCTGGTTATTTGTAGTTAGTAGTGATGCAGTGACATGAACAGATGTCGGGAAATTGAACTATGCATAATACCTTAATACCCCAGAAAAAATTATCAAAAGTATCCAAAATTTATTTGTGTTAATACATTAATAAATCTTTGAATTCGATCAATTTAATCATAAACATTTTAAAATTTTGCTAATCGAGTCTATTTGATCGATTTTGGCCAAAAATCACTGATGTGGATGCTGGTAGTCTTACGTGGCATGCCGGACGTGGACATTTTATTTTTCAAATTCTTTTCCATTTTCTTCTATTTTGCTTCTTTTCTTTTGTCTTTCTTCATTGTGGTCGGTGAGCTCCGGCGAGAGTTGCGGGCTTTGCCTCTCGTCGCTCAGATCTGGGCGAGGTCATGGTGAGGCTGGCCTCGTCCAGATTTGGGCAAGGTAGCCTCGCCTGCAACCAAGTTAATCTGGGCAAGGTTGTCTGCCCTCACGACTAACAAGGCCATGGTGCGGCTAGCCTTGCCGAAATCATAGCAAGGCGACCTTGCCTGCAGCCATGATGTCCTTGCCCAAGATTGGGTGAGGGCTGTGACCCTCACCAGCACCGGCGAGGGATTTACGGTGCTCGCCGACCATAGTGAAAGGAAAGAAAAACAAAGGAAAAAAGAAGAAAAGGAAAAAAGAAAAGAAAAAATTCAAAAAATTGAAAAAAAATTATCCACATTAGTGCCGACCGTCCACGTTAGCAATTTTGGGCTAAAATTAGTCAAATGGATTGAATTGGCAAATTGTCAAAAGATTTAAGACTAAATTGGTCAAATTGAAAGTTTTTTTTACAGAATTGGCACAAATACAATATATTTTTAAAAAAATGGTAATTGTCCCAAAATTGTGACATAGGTAGATAACAAGAAAATCCTAAAATATATTTTCTTGGCCTTATTCTGTGTTATCAAACGAACGCTAATTCCTATGATACCATTACGCAACAAATCGGACTTGTATATCACGGAAACTTAGGGGGATTGAGGCAACCAATATTTGTTGCTAATATTTGACCTACCTTTTTTCTCTTTCTTTTATCTGGTCTTATTCCTATTCTATGTTACAAGTCATTATGCATGCTATATGTGTGCGCAGATTGCAAACTCTTGCTCCCTCCCTCACGGATCCCCACCCCAATCCTTCGAAGATGGGGATTCGAACTCCACACCTCCCATTTCTTAAGTGGGAAGTGTGACCATTGAGGCAATCCCCCAGTAATTGACCTACCTTAAATGGTGGATTCACTCATATATGAAGCCATTACTCGACAAATCACACTACATGTCACGGAAAGGTAAGCTATTATTCTCATACTTATCGTGATTTTTAACCTACCTTAAATGCTGGATTTGCTCGAATCAGGCAGTAAATGGCTTGTCCATATTTACAAATTGAAAGAGTTTTCACTTTAGTTGTACGACCAAACTCCTCCACTATAAAAAGCGCGAAGCGCAAACAACTTTGATCACTATTTTTCATGGCGTTCAAGACATCCCGGCTGTTTGCTGCGCACACGCTAGCTTTAATCTTGTTCACGCTCTCGAACTTGTACTAAGATGGTTGAGAGGCCGTATGCGCAGCAAAACGTTGGGATGTCTTGAAACACTTCTGCATCTCGGGTAGTGTATGATGCATATTTATGGTGGGGAAAACTATGGATCCTTCCATCAAAACCATTTTTTTTTTTTTGCCTTAATAAGTCCTTAAAAGGCTACATCTGGATACTCGTCTGAACCTCGAGATCACCTTGGCGTAAAACAACTAGAAGGTATTGTCGGGGATGGAGCAAGAAAAAAATATTATACCAATTAGGGAGACTTGGACGTGCGAGCCTCTGAATTTTCCTCGTGAATGATTGTCTCGTCATCATCTAGGTGAGAGCATGGAATCCTACTTATGTATGTGCTTGAGTCTGTCATGGAATAGTTATTTGCTGACCCTTTAGCTTCGTTGGCTCCAATCGCGGCACATGTCATTTGAACATCATTGGGTTTATGGACTTGTGTATTTTCTCCCTCAGCGCTATTATTCCTACGGTCGGCGACCTAAAAACATGGGTTGATAAGCCATGGGTTGATTTGGACCTAAAAACAACAAATCCGTGCACATATGATATTTGATGTATCCCGTTGATATATACAGTCGTCAATAGATCCATACATACATATAACGTGCAAGTATCTTATCGGATTACGTTCGAGATGTCATGTTCGTCGATAGTCTTTGTGTATGTGTGTGTTAAGAAATGCTGGTGGCACAATTGTTTGTTGATACATGGCAGCGCGAGGAGCAATTCAACCCGGTGACTCCTTGTCGTGATATGATGATGTCTTTCCGAAAATGGTCATTGTTTGCTGGAGTGAAATGAATGAAGTAAGTGAGTACTATGATATATTGTCTTACCCGAGTCTTGAAACTATTGTAAAATCGTTCCCCTTTAGTCATTTCATTGGTAGAGAAATAAAAATAAAAATAAAAAACTGTACTCGGGGTCTCAGAATGAGATGTGAATGCATATATTTACCTCAGTTTATTAAATAGTCAACAAGCTCACCCAAAAAAGCATTTGAACTTTTGATAAACTTGTATTTATACTCGCCCGCATGGACTAGTTCTAAAATGGCTGTATGTTTTTAAAAATTAATTGAGATTTTCTTCGTATTTTTTTATTATTTGATTTTTCTAAATATCAATTATTTTCTCATACATACATTTTAGATTTGTCGAGGGTTGTTAAAATATGTATCGAGTTTGAGCCCGAAACAAAAATTTGAATTTTAAAAATAAAGTAAAAAGGATAAATCCAAGATCAAGTTTCAGAAATCAATTTTCCTAATGTAAGTCGGAGTCTTCGAGCAATAGAGTTGGAAAGTCCAACATGGACTTTGAATTAGACCAATTCTGAATTTACTCTTGGCCATGGGATAATATCCCAAAGAAAGACAAAAACAGGAAAGTCCAAGATGGACTAGGATTTGGTCAAACTTGGGGCTTTTTTCCTATATATATTCGCTTCTTGCAGTGGGATGGTTAAGAAAAAAAGGTCTTGAAGCGCCGCTACATCGTGAGTGCTTGAAGTGCAGGGAAGACTTCTTTGTGGAGCGAAGCTTGTTCGTGGAATTACATTAAGAATTCAAATGTTGAAGTCAATAGAAAATCTTGTGTTAAGATTTATGTATAATTCTTTCGTGAGATTAAGAGATTATTTCTGTGAGGAATTATAGGGCTAAATACTTGTGAGTTATTGAATGTAATTGGGGCTTGGGAAATACTGAGAGTATTTGAGTGACTCGAGTGCGATTGTAATCTCTATTGTATCGCTTGATCTATAGTGAAATTCGTGTTGCCCTTCCCGTGGATGTAGCTCTACGACCGAACCACGTAAATCTAGTGTTCGATTTTTTCCTTATTCCGTCAATTTTATTGTTTCGATTGCTCGATTTTCTTCGTATTTTTTTATTATTTGATTTTTCTAAATATCAATTATTTTCTCATACATACATTTTAGATTTGTCAAGGGTTGAATTATATTATGAGTAAAATTTAAAATACGAGAAAGTATTGTTATTGTAGATCAGTTAAATACGACTTACTTTATATGGTTGGATAAAAATACCTCAAAAGAAAACATTAAACATGTTAAAATTGTCATATCATAGTATAAAGAAAATGGACATTAAATAAACAGTTGCCTAGAAGGATTAACACGTTAATGAACGTTTATATGTGATTTTAATTCACACACAGGATCCCACCTGAATTAGTGCAATCAACATGCATAACATTAAAGTGTATTAGTCTAGGAAAATAATGTCACAATATCCAAAACTTGCTTCAGTTGATGATATTACGTGAATTGTTAAAAATATGTGAAGTGTATGGCTAACCCAATAACGAAAGTTTCGTAAGGGGAATAGAGAGGCTACCATGAGACAAAAGATTTCTTTCTAAAGTCTAATGTAAGGCTATTGAAGCAAATGACAAAGATATTGTTGAGAAAAAGAAATTTTCAGTCATGATAGTCACATTTACTTACATATCGATTTTAATCTAATAATTTGAAAGTAAAGATAGAGCATCAATTTAGTTATAATATCCCTAGTCAATGAATAGAGAAAACGACAAAATCAGATAATCGAAAGTTTAATGCATTAATCTGTGACTAGAAAGTTGAAATTTTATATTTTTGCACTGTTTGCTTGAAATTTGCGTAGGACATGATAAAAGCAGAAACTTTTCAAGGAACAGTAGGAAAACTGTAAAATTAACCTTAAAAAAATATTCAAATCATAATGTTTAGTCAAAGCCTCAGCAAAGTTCCTCAAATTCTTCGCATTCTTTCCCAATCTACGAGAAAATCGGGAAGGCCTAATCTCTTTGCTATCGATATTGTCTATTACGCCTTTTTATTTTATTTTTCCTAAAATTAGAGGTCATTATACGTATTTTGAAATACACAATTTTTAGGGATGATGGTTATCTCTTTTCCAAAAGACCTATAATTATCCAATTGGAGTATTTATTCTATTGAAACAACATATACGATCTATGCTTAAGCATAATTTGATGTAAACACAATGAAAATTAATTTTTCCTATCTATAAAATGGTGATAAAACTCTCAAGACAGTATCTAACGAAAGACACCGGTAAAACTAGAAATCTCTCTCTCTTCTATTTGTATAAAGGTTTTAGTTTTTTTTTTATTGGATAGCACTTGTGTGTGCGAAACAAAAAAAAAGAAAAAGAAAAAAAGAAATTGTTGCATCAAATATATTTGGGCCCTTGGAAGACTAATATAATTTGCTCGAGAAGATTAGTATTTAAAATTCACCTGTGTCACGACCTTCTCAAAAGTGAACTATTAAAGGGAAAGCTAATGAATTACTAACGCCAATAACTTAGTGTGGACTCTCCTAAGCCCATATTAATCTCAAATTTGGGATTTTAATTTAATTAACTTAACATGCAAATCGGTTTATTCAGGAGTCATCACAAATCAGTTATTTGTAATGTTGAGTGGACACTACACTTTACTTCTACGAACTGGAGGTTCATGAATACGAGGACTTGGTTACTTTAGATTAATCTAACGTCATTTCAGTACCTTTTATCTTTATTTCAAAAATACTTTGCATGCAATCTTGGTCAATTTTAACTTAAGCTACTAACATACGAGAGGTGATCATGCAGGTGTGCATACAAGACTTTAATAACAAATATTAAAGCAGTAGATAAATGATTAGAAATAGGGCAAGAACATAAATACCTCAAGCAAGCAAAAGCCCATTAAATCCAATAATTGTTCTGCAAGATGTCAATAAGAAATCCATGCATAATACGACTTATAAATGATTATGCCATTCTAATTGATTTTTTTTCTTGATTATGAAAACTAAATTATATGCAATTTTAATCTAATTTTAACAAGCATGAATTGCTAGACTAATGATGTGCGACATGACCTACTGCTAATTAGAGGAAAAAAATTATGAACAAAACTAACATGACATGTAATCTATTTCAAATGTCCCAGACATGAAATCAGTAATGACATGGAGATCATGGCATCGGAATATGATGATGTGAAAATAATGATGTGGCAACGGTGACGTGACTATGGTGACGTGGCAATAATAATGACGTGGCAGCAATGATGACATAGCATGTGATGATGTGGCAATGACAACGTGACAAATGATTAGGCGCCAAGACGCAAGGCAGCGGAGGCGAGGTGTGATCATGCAAAAGAAGTTGGGAACCTCCTGTTTGTTCTCTTCTCCTCTTCTTATAAGGGAAAAGTATCAAGAAAGTGATAAATCTATTACATTGGTACCAATTCAGTCATAAACATTTTAATTGGATCAATTTAATTCTAAATATTTTAACATTTGTACTAATTCAGTCTATCCGGCTAATTTAGGCTGGAAATTAGTGATGTGTATGCTAGCCGTTTTGTTCATCAGCTGTGCCACATAGGATTGACTCGGCTGTGCCATGTAGGACCGACGCTGACGTAGGCATTTTTAATAAATTTTTGAATTTTTTTTCTCTTTTTTTCTTTCCATTCTTTCCTCTAGTGGCTGGTAAGGGCTGGCCTTACTTGAGCGAGGGTTGGCCTTGCTCAGGCGAACATCGGCGAGGCCACCCTCACTGAAGCGATGCCTGATGAGGCTGCCCTAGATTGGGCGAGGGTCGGCCTAGCCACCCTTGCCTAGGCGACGCCCGGCCTCGCTAGATCTGACAAGGCTTTCCTCACGTAGGCGAGGCTAGTCCTCGCCAAATCTAGCAAGGGTGGCCTTGCCTCGTTAGTGGTGGCATGGGAGACCCTCGCTAAGGTCAGGCCAGCCCTTGCCAATCATCGACAGAAAGAAGGGAAATAAAAAGAAGGGAAAAAAAGGAAATTTAAAAAAAAAATTAAAATATTATTAAAAATGTTCACACCAGCGCTAACCATGTCATGTAAGGTGGCCAACTTCCATGTCAACAATTTCTTACCTAAATTGATCGGATGGATTAATTGGTACCAATGTGAAAAATTTTAAACTAAATTAATCCAATTGAAATGTTTAGGTTTAGAACTTTTTTTTGTACTTTCTCCTTCTTAAGCGTGTCTTTTCTCGTATTGTGGTTGTCGTGAAGACCTCTCTTCTTTTCTCACTTCTTTTTGTGAACGTCCTGTGAAGTGTCAATTATTTCTTTCCGTGTGTATCTCTTCAAGAAAGATAGCGGTCCCCTCTCCATTCTGAAGAGTACCGCTTATATAGGTTATAAGTTAGGGTTTTCAGGAAAGAGGAAAGGCGTCTTATTTCCTAATTTCATTCAAGGTAATATGTCATACATTCGATATTAGGAAACAAATCTATAACGCTTAATTATTCATCAAGTATATCCTAAGATATTAATCTGTTCAATTTGGCACCTTTATTCATACTTTTCGACCATTAAAGATATAATGAGTTTGGCAATATATTTTCATCATCATGGGCTTAGTCCAATTAATTCAATTAAGCTCAAACTTTCCCTACACTAGTCCATCAGCTCTAATGCAATTATATGGTCCTATTACCATAAAAAAAAACTAATGATATCTATATGCAATTTAACATTAATATTTTTGTAAAGGTGCCGGAGCCGACTCCTAATTTTCTATGCAATGGATGCCTAAATGAGTCCCCAATATTTAGGTGTCAATAACGTGATTAGAATAATATATACTTTCATTATATGGTGACTTCACTAAGCAACGTTTGACTGTGAATATATATTGCATGTGTCCAATAAGAACAACTCATAAATTTCTATTGCTCTAATATACATAATGAATTAAAAAAGTAAAACATACACTAGAAATTTTTATGAAAATATATTGGTATAAGTTTATAACAAGAAAATTTTGAAATATCTTTACTTGGTCTGAGTTGCCGAATCAACCCTGTATTTTATGAAACCATTGCCCAAATCGATGCTATGCGTTGGGATGAGTTATTTTTCAAATCACACTACATATCATGAAAAAGTAAAGGCATGTTTGACAGCGATTCTGATCTTAAAAATCAATTATGTTCAGATTTGATTTTTTCTGATTATGTTCCATGGATAAGTATTAGAGAATCAGAATGAGTTTGGTAACTACACAAATTTTTTGTTCTTGGAACATAAATGCGTTTGGTAACTAAGCAAAATTTATGTTTCCGAGAATAATTCCTCTTTCCAAGTCATCTCCACCTTTTTAATTTTTTTCATTTAATTATAAAAATGTTAGTGGAGGTGGCGGCAGAGGTGGGCAGCGGGGGTGGCAGGCGGTAGACACGTGGGCGGCTGACAGTGGAAAGAGTGGTGAGAAATAGTGAGAGTAAGAGAAAGAAGTTGATTCTTTTTTAAGTTAGCTTGTTTGTCAAGAATGATTTTGAAACAAAAAATCAAAATTTTTTTTTCTTGGTCTTCTCCAAATCTATTCCCGTGAACAAAATTAGAGATTTAGAGAATCAGAATGATTTACATTACCAAACAAGTTTTTCATATTTTTCTGTTTCGGGAAACAAAATTAGAGAATAAGAATCATTGCTAAACATGCCCTAAGTGTATTCGTGCGGCTCTTGTTATCGCATACGATCTTCTTAACCTACCTTAAATGATGGATTCGCTCTTGCGCGACAGAGAGAGTGGTGAAGGCACCGGCTTTGACCGAACGCAGCAGTCTTTGCTCTTCACGGGAACGAAAAGGGCGAGGAGGAAGGCGGCATCGCTAGCGAGAGTATTTCAGAGGCGCGAGAACGCGTCATTACACTTTGGAGGCTTGGGGGTGGGATACGCATTCGCGGGAAACTATGCTTCGAATAGGGATCGTGTCAGTTTTGTAGGGTTAATAACGGAGCTCTTGTTCATATATACGAAATTCTTCTATTGACTATAATGCTCACGAGAGTAATTATAGCCACATCACTATGGCAGAAATGTTTTGCTCTCTGATATGTTGAATCATTAGTCTACAATTTCCATTCTCAAGACACACATCCCTGCCCATTGGCCCTTAAGAAGAGAGAAGAAGTGAGCCGGGCTTCTCATTGGAAATGGGTTAAATGGTTCGTAAATGGGTTCCAACTATACCCATTTAGGATTCATATATTTTGGCCTCTTTATTTTTAAAACCCATTATGGCTGGTTTGCCAAAATAAGAAGTAACCTATTTAAACAAACAGGGGTTCATAAAATGGGTTTTGGATTCATTTTCACGCCTCCGTCCATAATTCAACCTCAAGCTTTCTCACTAACTTGGCAAGTCGGTCCATGGAGTTGCCCATTTTTCAAAGGAAACAATTTGAGGAGAAGAGTTGCTAAAATAGGCTTTCAGGTCGATTTGGGTTTGGATCTGGAATGGGTTGAGCCGGGTATGAGTTGCTAAATTTGCATTTGATATAAAAATGGATCAAAACGGATTAGATGGGTCCATTTAGGTTGGATCATTTTCGATCCGACTTGGTCCACCCATTTTTATTTTTTTTGGGATCAGGTCCACCCATTTGACGGGTCTAGTAATAGTCTTTCGTACTAGCAATATGGGGTCATACACGCGCTCGAGATGCAATATGGCGTTCAAGATGTGCCAATAGTTGGCAGCTCACACTGCATCTCACTACAAAGTTCCTTGACCATCTTCAAACGGGTGGACTTAATCTCGTTCGCGCTCTCAAACTTGTACTAAGAAACGAATGGCGCTCTCAAACTACTTGTCCAATCGGGTATTTATCGTTTGAACATCGTTGGATTTACGGATCCGTCTATTTTTTCCCTTAGCGCTCGTCCCTACAGTTGGCGGTCAAAATATTGACGAGAGCTTGATAAGCCATCGGTTGATTTGGAACTAAAATGGCAATTCGCTAGTTCTTAGGTGCATGTGTGTATGGGTATCTGATGTATCCCATTAATATATGCAGTTGTAAGTTGATGCGTATATGCGCGAAATTGTCTAAAAATTCCTAGACCGATTATATGACGGCCAATTCAATCTTACATCTTTCAATTGTGTCAATTTAATTCTAAACTTTTTAGTGATTTGCCAATTTCGGCCGTAAATCGCTTATGTGATGATCTAGTCAGTGCATGCCATCTTATGTGGCACGGCCTGGCCAACGCTAATGTGGGCAAAAATTGTAATTTTTTAAATTTTATGAATTTTTTTCTTTTTTCTCATTTTTTCCTTTCCTTTCCTTTCATTTTTTTTAATTTTCTTTTTTCTTTTTTTCCTTTTTTCCTTGACCAGCCATTGTTGGGCCTCGTCGATGGCTGATGGAGGTCACCAACCTTAGGTGAGGGACACCTACACCTAGGCTAGCAAGAGCTGCCCTCGCGTAAGGTTGGCGGAGGGAAAAAGGGAAATAGAAAAAAGAAAAAGAAAAGGGAAAAGGGACAAATTAAAAAAAATTTAAAAAATTAAAAATTAAAAAAGTTACAAGATTTGTCCACGTCAGCATTGGCGCTAACTAGACCATCATGTTAGTAATTTCTAGCCAAAAGATTTAAAACTAAATTGACCAAATTAAAAGGTTCATGGCTAAACTGGCAAGTTGTCAAAATGTTTAGTACTAAATTAGCACAATCAAAAGGTTTAAGACTGAATTGATGCCATGCGATAGGTTTAGGACTTTTTGGACAATTTTCCCAATACTTGCATGTGACATGCGAGTATCTTATGGGAATTCTGTTCAAGATGTGGTGTTCGTAGATAGTCTTTGAGTAGAGCGTTATTAGGAATGTTGCTAGAAATTTGGAGTGTATGTACTTGTAGTTCAAGTGAATAGAATTATATTTTGCTGTTCAATGTTTTGCTGCTTCATTTTTAACGAAGTATTTAGATATTAAAAGTTCTAGCACTCCGATTGCGATCTAGTCATGTGTGTCTCCTTTATATGATATGACGGTGTCTTTCGGACAATGGTGAATGTTTGGTGGAGTGAAAAGAATGAAGCAAGGAATGCTCTTTTTTGATGTCTTTCGGTTGTTTTCTTTACTTTTCTTTTATATTATTGTTACCTTGATCTTCGAGCCAAGTAAGGAATGCTCTTTTTCGATGGCCTATAAGGAGGGAATTACCATTACTTGTCTGGGAAGCAACTTTAATTCACTTTGTAAGGACGAAAATTCGATGTTTACTGAACTTCCCAAATAAAGGAACATGAGTCGGGTGGAATCACAACTTCTTGGCTCTCTCCTACACTGGCCGAAACAAAATCTGTCTTCATTCACGGAAAAAAAAAAAACAACAACAACAAAAAATAAGGACTTGCAAGGAAGCCGAATGGTGACGTTGAACCAAACCATCAACAAGGCCACCGAGGTCCTGAAGAGGCTCCAAACCCCGCACGGCAGGCTCGGCCAGATCGAGCTCTTCGTGGGGTTGGTCGCCTTCCTGCTCCTCTTCCTCGCAGCTTCCGGCTCATTGAGGCGTCGGCACAACAATCAGATGCTCAAGGTCATGCTGTGGGCGGCGTATACTCTCTCGGGCTACCTGATCACATACACGTTCGGGCTAATGCATGAATCCCCGCTACGCAACCCACTGTTCCCCCTGTGGGCGACTTTCTTGATGATCTTCCTTGGGAGCTCAAATTCTTTCTCGGCATATAGTCTTGAGGACAATGAGCAGTGGAAGAAATATGCTTGGCAAAACATGGTCAGGTTCACAGGGTTGCTAGTGTTGTGGACATTCTATCTGACCACCTTGTTGCCGTTGAGGCTGGCGGTTTTCTTGCTCTATTTCGTTGTCCTGCTAATGAAGGCCAATGAGAGAGCACTATCGCTCATGACAGCGAGCGCAAGTGGCCTGCAGAGAACCACAAAATGGATCGCGGATCATATGAGCTCTGAGCATCGATTATCGCATCTGTGCGAAGTTGATCCCATCACTATGAGAGGATACAAATATGTGGTGAGAGTGAAACGGACCGGATTCGAGAAATCCTTCAGCGAAGTCGCAGCACTGACGCCGAATTATACAGTCTTTGGAGATCAACGAGGAAGTCATCACCTTGGAAAAGGTGTGGGCGTGCAAAGGGCGGCTTTTGAGCTCAAGCGAGGGAGACTCGGATGACAGGCTCAAGGACGTTTGTCTCTCTTATGCGCTCTACCTGCTTCTCCGCCTGAGATTTTCGGGCTACTTGTTGCCAGAAGAAGCTCATGAAAAGGCATGGCTCTTGATTCGACAAGGAATGCTTCGGCAAGAAAATGGGTATGAACGAGCATTTCGAGTCGCCGAAGTCGAGCTTACCTTTCTTCACGATTTCTTCTACACCAATTACCCGATCATTTTCCAAGCAGGTCGTTTGCAGCTGAAGGTGATGGAGCTTTTGTGTTTGATCATAGGCACTATGCTGACAGTTGTATTCATGATGCACAACATCAGAAAGCAAGGAGATGCTGTCCAATTTTTGACATCCAGTGGGTTGAGCGTCGACGTTCTCGTGACCGCAGCCATTCTCATGGTATTCACATGTGTTGAGCTTGTCCAGCTCTTCCTGATGGCTATCTCCGAATGGGCGAAAGTGACGTTGCTTTGCAAGTACGTGCAGAAGGGGTCGTGGCAAGAGAGTAGGCTCATTGAGAAGCTGATAGGACTAATGTGCCGGGTGCATTTAAAGCCCTGGGAAAGGAAACTTCGCCAATACTCGCTACTTGAATCCTACCATTACAGCCCTTCCAAATTTCTCTACAATAACTTCACGATTGCTTTCCTTGATGTCGTTAGGAGAGGTCAAAGACAAAGCGCTCCGGTCAGATTATCCCCAGTAGTGAAGAAGGCTGTGTTTCGTTCTCTGATGAACAGAATTGGGACATTGGAGAATGGACAAGCTTCTTTGAGACTAAACAATGTGTCAGATGAGCTCTCTTGGGCGTGCAAGCTCGAGATGCAAACTCAGGTTATAATGGTGTGGCATATAGCTACGAGTTTCCTTGAGCACGAGGTGCCGGTTTCAGGTTCAAACTTCCTTGTAGCGACTAACTTGTCCAAATATCTGGCTTACTTGGTGTCATTCGCCTCGAGATTGTTACCTGGTCACCCTTATGTCACAGAGAGCGTGTTCGACCAAATCATCCTTGAAGCTCGGAAGGTGCTTGAGGGGTGCAAGACAGATCGAGAAAGAATCGAACGACTGAAGGCGATTGCAAGAACACCAGAAGAGACGGTTATGAATTGGGGCGCTCGGTTGGGGGTTCAAATGCAGAAAGAGGACTCGGAGCGCATTTGGAAGATTTTGGCCGAGTTTTGGGCCGAGCTTATGTTGTATGTGGCTCCATCGGACGATGCAAGAGCGCACGCCGAGCGCCTGGCCATGGGAGGGGAGTTTGTGACTCACTTGTGGGCTTTGGTCTCTCATGCCGGCATAGAGCGAGAGCCTCCCAGTAAGCCACATATTCTCACGCGATGCCGAAGCTTGACCATTAGTATATCTGATGCAAATATGGTATAGCTTGGGGAGCTCATTCTTGGCAGCTACGTTAAGTGTACTGTCGACCTACACAACGTTTCTTCATTTACTTGCATTCAGGCGGATTTCGTGAGCAGATGGAAATCAATTCTAATTCAGGATTACATTTTATCTAGCTAACTATGTTGTTTCGTTAGTAAGTTTCAGATAATCAGCTTGCAATGATCGATTCTTAGATCTTGAGAAATAGAATGTATTAGCAAGTAGTAACATTGAGTGGTTTGAGAGAGCAATCTAAATTGGGTCAGGAGGGTCCATGTGCTTAATCTAATTCAGATGATATGGCTTGCCAATGTTTCACATCAATAAATTCTGCTTGTCTATCTAATTTCTCCAGCTTGTTTAGCCACATATCTATTTACCTTTCAACCATGGAGTGTAGTAGGTGTTCCCCGCCTTGTTCTTCTTTGTGAACTCAACTTCTTCAATGTGCTATGAGAGAGAGCACAGTGAAGAAAAACTTCCTCTTTGAAATCAAGGGAATAGCGAATATTAGAGACAGATAGGAGAAATTATTGCCTAGACCAGTGGCCCGAGTGAGTCCAGCTAGCTACTTGTGGGCTACTCGAGTTCAACTCAGACATATTATTCGTAGTCGGCTCATTTATTTATTTATTTTTATTCGAGTCGAGTTCGAGCAGTATTTAATCAAGTCAAACTCAAGCTTCAAAATAATTAACTTGAGTAACCTTATTTTATATTTTTTTAATTACTTATATGCATATCCAGTACATCAAAATTTGAGCTAGAGCGAGAGCTTGAGTTCAAGGTTGTAATTCAAGCTTTGACTTAAACTTATTGACATTTTTTTTTTTTGGGTAAGGTAAGGTATATATTAACCAACCAAAGCGTGGATTACAAAACGAAACCCGACCATACAAGGAAAAACCTTGCACTCGTTGTGACACCAGGAAATGTCACTACAGGTGCAAGGGTGTCGTGGCTGAAAATACAGAAGAACAACAAGGGGGGAGGAGCCCAAAAAGAGAAAACACAAAGAAGTGAAGAGGCCAAAACAGACGGCCAGTAAGCAAAGACAGAAAAGACTGAACAACAGCCGAGACTCAATCAAAAACCAACGGAGTAATGCCGTAACTTCCTTGCATCCTCCAGTTTCTAGAGGTGTCGTCGACATGTTTAAATGTCAGGGCCTTGTCCCTGACAACTTTCTCGAGGTGCTTCTTAAGGGCTGGCATGAAATGGGTCTGATTTCGAAAGAGAATGCGATTCCTCTCAGTCCAGATCATATGACATAATGCGCTAAAGAAAAACCGAGCAATAATCTGGTAAAATTATTGGCCACATATGTGCTGCATAGCCTACTATAGATTGTCATGCCAACAACGATTTTTCCAAGCCAGATTGCTTCTGAAGGCCTAGAATAGAGCAAGGGCACCAGTGGTGTAGCATCTAAAGAAGAGGTGGTCAATAAAGTTTGAGCGGCAACCACAGAAAGCACATGCAACATTCGAAATTCTGTGGTAATTAAGCAATAAAACCTGAGTTGGCAGCCTATTAAGAGTGATAAGCCAAAAGTGAAAGGAGTGTCGAGGAGCGATAAACCGGTCCCAGATAAAGGAGTGCCAAGGCACAACCTATTCTTTGCAACGGATGAGATCCCAAGCAGCAACAACAGAAAAGACTCCCAAAGGATGACCAATCTATAATAACCGATCATTATCCTTAGGAGCAAGGGATGGAAGAGGCTCAGACTAAGAAGCAATGGTGGCCATTACTTGAGAAAGGTGGGAAGTTGTGAAGAGATACTAAAAAACTGTGGCCTTCCGAGAGATACCAGAGCGATAAATATCCATATTAGAGAAAAACTTGTAGAGATGCCCTTTCTGGTGCCAGGAATCAAACCAGAAAGACATGGTACAACCATTGTCAACCCGCCAACAAAAAGGGTGTTGAAAATTCGAGCGGAGGTCAAGGATTTTCTTCCAAGCCTAGGAACAAAAAATCGGTTTATATTTCGTGCTCAAGCTCATTGAAAAACTTAAGTAGGACCTAAGCTTGAAATATCAAAGCTCGATCAAGCTTGAGTCGTGTATTTCCAGCCTAGCATATTCACGTCAAGTTAAGCTCTTGGCCTGTATTAGCTCGATTCACCTTTACCATAGTGTATGGCTCGAATTACCCCTATCTCACAAAACTATTGCCAATTTTTCCTTCAAAATGTTGAAATGTAGAAGAGAATAAGTATCTCAAATTGTAGAAGATTATATGTGAAAAAAAATCTCAATTACTACTTGGTACTTATATATCTTAAATAGGGTTCAGGTATTAGAAATAAAGTGAAATTTCAATTTTCAGAAGTTACGATGAAAGAAAATGTGAAAGCCGCCTCGTACGGTGCTACCGCCTTGTACCGTAGCACCGCCACTACAGTGCTGTTATAGTGCCTTCCAATTTTTTTTCTATAAAAGGAGAGCTTCAGCCGTGGAGTAATCAAGCCTAATGGAAGAAAGAAAAGAGTGAAGAGAAACAGAAAAGTTCTCATTCTTGTTGAGAGTGTTCAGGAGTTTCTTGTTCTAAAAATCCTTGCGAAAAATTAAATATCTTCTAATTTATTCCAAGTAATCATTGTATTTAGGGTTTCGCGTGGTGAGAACTTGTTCTTGTTCTTCATTCTCACTATAGAATCACACATAAATTGGGGGGTCGTGTCATTGTGCAATTACTGCCGATAAAAAAGGATGATCTTGACCCAAAGGAATACTAAACTGTGGTCGAGGCTTCAATGGCTTTATTTGACAAAAACCTCAGTGAATAAACTGTCATGGAAATTAAATGATAGAATAATAAAATAAAAAGAACGAGAAAATAAACTAGACACTAGATTTACGTGGTTTCATCAATGTAACATACGTCCACGGGAATAGCAGCACCTAATTTGACTATGCATCATGTGATACAATGGATACAATAACACTTGAGTCACTCAAACAATCTTAGTTTTTCTCAATCTCCAATTACACTAAATAATATAACATAGTGTTTAGTCCCAACAATTCCTCACGAAATATTCTCTCAATCTCACAAAGGAATTCACAAATTTTACCACAAGATTTATTAGCTAGAACTCTCTCCAATTGTTTCAAGGTATAATTCAAGAAGAAGCAATCTCTTGGATACTCTTCACAAAGAAGACATTTCTCATACAAATAGAAGACATTTTGGTCCAATATAGGAAACCTACTCAAACTTGTAGAAAACTTATTTAAACTTGGAAAGTTTCCTATTTTTGTGCTAAAAACATAAGATATGTTTTCAATAATCTCCACATTGGCTTGATATTTAAGTCAAGTCACAATCGGTTTTCTAGAACCTGGAATTCGCTATTACTCTCCCACAACTCCTATTGGGCTCAACTGCCACATACATCTTCCAAGTCCAAGCTATGCTTGAACTTCGTTATAATCATGACTTCATTAGAACAACAACTCCACCTACGCATTTAGCTACTTCACAAGGATTTTTCAACACAACCTTCTCAACCACAAATAAAGCAAAACCATTGTTGCGTCCATATTTGTTAGGAGATTGAACACACACGTTGTTATGCTCAATAGCTATAGTAACCGTTGGCTCTAGAGGCTCCATCTTGTCGCTAGCACCGTCTATGTTGATTACCAAGATAATACCAGCTATCTCAGGAGTTTCTGGTTGAAACTCCACCTTGAGCTGAACACTGTCCAAATCCATATAAACACTGCCATAATTACACTTGCTCAAAAGTATTGGAAACTCATCGAATGTAACTTCTCTATCGATAACAAGTAAATTGAATTTTGAGCACCACAACCGATAACCCCGCTCACCTTGTACATAGCCTATGAACATGCACTTTCTTGCCTACCCTTTGAGCTTACAATCACTCACTTGAACACAACACAGGCGATCAAATATTCTAAGAATAGAATAATCAGTAATGTTACCTGACTACACTTCTTTAGGAGTTCAACATCCAATCGCAGTCGATAGGAATCTATTCACCATGTTGCTCGTCATACTAAGCACAACCACTAAGAATCTCATAACCATACTAGTGCTAGAGAGCATTTTATGGACCATCTCTAATAACGTTTGGCTCATCAACTTTTAAACATGTTGTGATTTACTAACATTAGTGTTCTATCTCACTATACCTTCCTTCATGCAGAATTCATTTAATAATTTCGAGCACAACTCAATGCTACTATTGATCCGCACAAGCTTGATCGTCTTGCCAGTCTTTTTTATTTTTTTATTTTATCAAAGCTCTTGACTGTATGATCGTGACAACAATAATAAACTTGTGCCTCAGCATAAACACCCAGGTCCTCCTCGAGTAGTCATCCACAATTGTTACCATAAATTTAGCACTCTTACTTAGAGGAAATCACGACAGCCTACTAACATTCAAGTAAATCAACTCTACAATCTCTGTAGTTTCTTTGACAATTATATTGAACTATACTTTTCGCCGTTTACCTAAGTTGTAGGACCAATATACATTTAGTTTCCCAGCCACAAAACAACAACATATTTCTTTTACTTGGAACTTTCAAGGCTATTTCATGAATATGCCCCAAATGCATATGTCACAATTTAAACTCGTGAACAAATGCATCCGATGTCCCCACGGAAAAATTCATCATCGTCTCACCTTGAAACTCATACAACCCACTATGCTTAATTCCTCTCATTATCATCAAGGCACCTCAAATAACCTTCATAATTCCACCTTTTGAAGTATAATGACACCCAGCTGAATTTAGTGTACTCAAGGAAATGGGCTCTTCTTCAATTCTGAAATGTGCCTTACTCTAATCAATGTCCTCACCATATTATCATGCATTCTGATTCTAATATCACCAACACCTACAACATCGCACTTGGCGTTGTTCCCAATTGCGCTTACCATTATTAATCATTGATAAGTAGTAAACTTTATGTTTGGTGAAGCGTGAAACGAATAACCAAAATCCATAATCAATCCGTCAAACGACAAATCCTCAGTGATCGACAAGATATAATAAGCACTTTTCGAATTACAATCAATTATACTTACAACATCATTTGCATACTTAACTCTAATTCTTTGAACCTTCTCGTTCTTCAGTTTAAGGCAATTTTTTCTAAAATGCCTCCTCTTGCCACACTTCCAACAAACAACACCACCAGTCCTAGACTAACTTTGTCTGTTCATGTTCACACTACTCCTACTAACACGGGTATAGTTCTTCCTCTACCTTTAGGACTAAATTAACAAATCATCAAAAGGTTTAGGACTAAATTGGCACAATTGAAAAGTTTAGGACTAAATTGACAAATCATCAAAGGTTTAGGACTAAATTAGCAAAATTGAAAGGCTTAAGACTTAATTGGTACAAATACAATAAGTTTAGGACTTTTTTGGTAATTTTTCCTTTTTGAAAATTTATCGAGGTCATAGAGAACATGGGCTTGAATAATCTCATTCGCTCCCCTAGTTTTCATCTCTTAGCATCGGTGTCAAAACGTAACAATGTATTTATTGTCTTAATAATATTGTTTGTTGAACATGTTGCTAGTGTTCATCCTAAGCCATTAAGATAGTATTTGATGCACCCAAAGCAAGGGGTGTTGACACCTATTTTTGGTGGTCAAATAAGTCGCGACAAGGGGCAAGAAGGAAAATATGGTTTGTCTTTTTTTTGTTTTTTTGTCTTCTCATTCGTTTATGTGAACTTTTTGAGAATACACAAAGAAAGGTTCAAAACAAGATAAATCTCAAAAGGTTTGAAGGGATATGAAGTCCATTTTCTAGACAGGGCCTCTTTTATTTGGGCTTTGGTGACCCAATTCCAACTCTATTAGACTTTCTGTTACAATGGACCAGCTTAAATCCAAAAAGCTCTTTAACTAATCTTGGGCTTCAGTGATAAGAGCAGCAACATCCCACTTAAGCTGAAGTCATGAATTATACTATTTTAAATGATATATTGGGCACAGAAGTCAAATGGGCAGTCAGAAATGGAGAAAGTATCGACATTAGAGAGGACAGATGGGCTGGAACATGGTGCAATTGGGGGTCTAGCCAAGTGAGAAGACCCCTATAGAGTCATCGACCTAATCGATCAAGGGACAAAGATGTGGAATGAAAACTAGTTGAACGAGCTCTTCGAAGACGACATTGTCAAAGAAATTCTTAACATACGAATCAGGCCAAACTCAGGAAGGGATAAACATATATGGACTGGAAACACAATAGGGGAGTATTCTGTTAGACACGGGTACTCCAGGATTGCGCGCATCACTTTCAAAGCCAAACGTAGAACAAGCATCGACATCATACCAGCCGCCCCAGTCCTTATGGACTAAGATATGGAAGCTACACGCCGAGCCCAAAATTCGATTTTTCTTGTGGTATGTGTGCCAAAATGCTCTACCCACGAAGGAAAACTTACATAAAAGAAAAGTGCTACCTGACCCACTTTGCCCAATTTGCCGGAAAACTCCAGAGGCCACGGAGCACATCTTCGTTTTGTGCGACTGGACCAAGGAAATTTGGTCAGATCCGAGGCTAACTGTGGAAGCATCTCCGCTAAACCTAACAAGAATGGACAAGTGGGTAGACGAATTACTTACCTCCGAGGCTGGTCTATCGTCTCAAGAGTGACTCGTAGGAATCCTGTGGTTAATCTGGAAGTCGAGAAATGCCCTGATTTTCCAACAAAAGAGACCTAACCCGGGAGCAATCGTAGACGACGCACCTCTCCTAAGTAGCACCTTCCACCAACGGAGCACCCTCGTGCTGAGTTGCTGGTCGGAGAAGAATACCACAGCTGAAAAATGGTTGCCACCAGCAAGAGGGATGTGGAAATTCAATGTTGATGGGTCTTGGCTCGAAGGCGAAATAGAAGGATCGGCAGCCGGAGTATGTCGGGATTACCGGGGAACGCTTATGGCTAGATTTGCAAAGTGAGTGACAGCTTCTTCTCCACTTGAAATCGAAGCCCTAGCGGTCAAGGAAGCGTTGCTGTGGCTGAGGGAGATGTCTGAGCTGAAGGACAAATTTGTGGTGCACGTGAATGTTCTGTCAGACAATGAATCTGTTGTTAGATTCACTGTTGAACCAAGCTTGAGCCCATGGGCTTTGAGATGCCTTTTCAAGGAATGCAAAGCACTACTAGCCCAATTAGAAGGTGTCTCTCTTGTCCATTGCCCACGGGAAGCTAACAAAGTCACCGATTGGACCGCCAAAACCCACCGAAAATGGATCCTCCCCTCTAATTGGATGTCTAGACCACCCCCAACCTCTTTGGGACTTATTATGTATTGAATCTTGTCAATCTAGCTTGTTTAGTACTGCTTTTGAATGAATGAAATGGTATTTGTGTTGACCAAAAAAAAAAGATGATGCATTGTTTAGGAGAACAACTGAGTCGATTTTGTTAAAATGTGTTGATAAAGCACGAATTGAAATTGATTATGGCAGAGACTCGTGGAGGAATATCTGCAGCACATCAATCAGGTGAGAAACTGAGATAGTTGGCATTTAGACATGGAGTCTACTGGCCATCTATTCAAAAAGATTGTATTGAATAAACTAAAAGATGTTGCTAAAAAAAATGCACTAAAATATGTCAAGCTTTGCCCAATGCATGACAAATCCAAAAGGTACCATCCAATGAGAGAAGAAATTTTCCAATCAATTCTAAATCTATTGTACGAATGCCAATTTAGTCCTACAACTCTCTAATTATGCCAATTCAATCCTAAAACTTTGTGCGAAATTCTAATGTAATTCTTCCGACTAATTTTCACCGAAAATTGTTGATATGTCAATAGGATGGCTAGCGATGATTTGACCGCCATGTTAAGGATTTCGACGAAAATTGACTAGAATGACTATATTGGAATTTCGTGTTTAGTACTAAATTAGCAAATTGAAAAGTTTATGATCGAATTGACATCCTCACAACAAATTTAAGACTAATTGAGTAATTTTTCCTCCAATGAGATGCTTGGAGTGATTAAGCCATAGCCTTTTCGTGGTTGGGCAATCGATCTAACTGGGGAGATATATCGTCCATTATCTGAACATTACTTCATCCAGACAGCGTTGCTTATTTCACCAAGTGGGTCAAAGCAATCCCTGTAAAGGAAGTTGATCAAAGTGGGGTCATTAAATTTGTCAAAGAAGATTAGATTGATTGATATGGGATTCCTCAAACTACTACTGTCGAATAGTATTTAATGGGAATGAATTGCAAGAATTCGCCAAAGAATTTGGCATTAAGTTAGTCCATTCCACATCTTATAATGCACAATCAAAGGTCAATTGGAAGTAGTAATCAAGGTTATGAAGAATATTGTGACTAGGATGGTTGGTAATAATCCAAGGCAATGGCATTCATGCTATCTAGAGCATTGTGGGCTTATAGAACATCTAAAAGAACAGTTACTTGATGTTCACCTTACTGGTTAGTTTTTGGTTAAGTAGTTGTTTTGCCTTCGGAAATTCCTGGAGAAGCTGCTAGAGCGAAGTACCAAGACATTCAATCAAAGTGTGTATCATGATGCAATGGTTTGAAGTGGAATATGAGAGAGTTCGCATACTCGATCGACTAGAGAAGGACAAAAGTAAAGTGGCAAAACGTATAGCCAGAAGGTGATACATAAATCCTTCAATGAAAGAGATTTGGTGTGGAAGTAGTTTTTCAGGAGCAGTTAAGAGCCATGTTCATGGCGAGTGGTCACCTGGAGAAACCTTATATTGTTCATAAGATTTAAGTCTGTAGATGGCAAGTTTCTAGACTTACCTAGTAATGTTCAGTGCTTAAAGAAATTGGTTCTTGCGATTTTCGGAGTCTAAGAAAAGATGAGATTTGGGACAAGGACTTCTCAATCATTCAGGATGACGAAGATACAATGTAAGCGAGAATATACATCAATCTACGAAACTAATATGCTGCCCAACTAATTGCGCCCTAATCAAGTATAAGTTTCTCCATCTCACCACCAGCCTTTTAGCCTTCAGTGTATTCTCATCCCTTAAGGAAAGATTTTCTGCTCGCTCTACTGGCTCAGCATGTTTAGCACTTAGTCAATCCGTATCTTTGAATGGTCTCTTGATTGCTAGCTTCACACTCAGCCTCAATGAATGATAATGCAGCTTTGGGCTTTTCAATGCTGGACTTTTAACTCCTTGTTCTTGGCTAATCTATCATTGAAAGTTGACAATTGGAGATGTCTTGAGCTAGAGCGATGGTTTTTGTGCAGAATTCTATTCGACAAAATCCTCGAGTTTGGAATAGACTGATCCTAGCATCCTCAATTGGTCGCATAATTCGTGGTGAATAATGTCAACACTTGTGAATTTAGTTTTGAAGAGCCTAAAGTTGTTTAGGTTCAAAAAATGTTTGAAGCCTTTTTCAATCCTTTACCTGAAGTCTGCCTGTCGACCAACACAGACATGACTGAGTGATTGACGGGCTATTCGGATGTTCTTGTTCGCTAACACTTAGTTAGGATCACACGAAGTCCTAGCCCACAACCCCACCCAAGCACCTGAGCAAGCTAGTCCACAGAATTGCTTATTCTTCAGAGACAACAATTTAATAAGAAAAATTGCTAAGAATTAGAGCTCAAATTGGGTCAAGTATATGTTGGATCTTGATCGTGTTTGGTATGAATTGATAAAATTGTATTGTGTAAAAAAAATGGTCCATTTGAGTTGGACCATTTTCGACCTAACCCACTCATTTGATGGGCCTATTTTTATATAAATACTTGCATGGGAAATAAAGTACAGGGTATAGGGTAATTATGGTCCCATATTTTTTTCTAACTAGTTCTGAAATTTTGGAACTTAAAACCTTTTATGTAAGCTATAATATCTACCTTGAAACCTACCCTATCAGACACATTCCCACATTTTCATGGCAAACACCTACAATAAAGGTGGAAACAAAGAAAAATTGTTCCAATCTAGCCAAAAACTGGGGAATATTAGATTGACTCCAAACTTTGCATGAATCAAATGTCGAGAAGATTTTCTATTGTGAAATTGCCTTTCCCTTTTAAATAAAAAAAAATTTGGTAGCCGTTTTATTTAGATTAGCAAAAGAGCACACGTATCCGCGTGCTGGTAAAAATATAAGAAAACGTTTTAAAATGCATGTGGAGAGTGATAAATCTGTAAAAATGCAAATTAACTTAGGAAAGAAATCAAATAATCGTAAAATAAGAGATTTAAATTTGGTTTTGGAGAAAAATTTCGATTTTCGAGAGTAAGACATTAGTAGGATAAGTAAAAAATTATCTTAATCATATAATTTACAGTTTTGTCTATTTTGTTATACCACATTACTAAAGGTATTGATTTCTAATGAAAGTTAAAACGATAAAAGTTCTTTATAATGGAAGCTCAAAATGTGCCATTTTTGTCAAACGTTCTCATTGAGAAGCCTCCGCTTGATTGGACAGATCGCACCTAACACCTATGACAATCTCATAACGTTCTGCAATGTATGCATGACGTCACCCTTGTGACGTGATACAAAATTTTCAACTTGACAAGTTTTCGCTTGATTGACATATCGCAAGTTCACAACCAACACCCGTGATGACCGCAAGACATCAAGCACTAAAAAGTTTACTAATTGACGTACTAGTAGCATAAATGAGGCAAAATTAGTCACTAAGTTACTCGAGTTAATTCGTGCATGACTACTTGAGTCCGATTTGATTTTTCTTTTAAATCAAGTCGAGTTCGACAAGCTCTAATCAATGCTGGATCAATATAAAAGAATTAGGAGGACAAGATAAAGGAATATTACAAGACATGAAATAAATAAATTTTACATGAAATTTAAATTCTTTATACCATGCGGCATATATCTTACGTACATCTGACTGTTTATATATGATTGTCTATTTACATTAATATAATCAAAGAACACATTTATTGGGTCTAATAGTACTAGAATCATACGATTATGCTCCCCCTCCTTTTGAAATTTCCCAGAACATTATTACTCTCAACTAATTTCTAGTTTAAAAATCTATGATGTGAGTGGCGGATTAACTGTCTGAAAATCTAATCATCCAAAATGACATAACTTAGAGGTCTAGAAACATAGGACAGGGTTGACATAACGAGGGATAAATCATGCAACTCAAGGTACGAATCATCCCCAATTTAACATGAATGAAGTTTATTGTTGAGTTTTGACCTTTCAAATTGTTGATAATGGCATTTTGGACCATGCAAGTTTTTTAAGAGCTTTTCTAAAAGAGAACTATAAAAGGGATATGTTACACAACGCACCAAGAACCCTAGCCTCCACATTGTCCCTTTTCTTTTTTCTTCCTATCTTCTTGTTAGATCATTAGATCCAGGGGCTCAATAAGTAGGTTTTGAACTTTTGGGTTGTACTCTTGTACTCATTGCTGAAGATAGTGAAACCTCTCTCTCTTCCTGTAATTTTACCCGTCTTGTGTTTTCACGTATATCATGTGTCTTGCGTGATTTTGATTTTGCTTTCATTCTTTGCTATTTGTGCTTGGATTTCTTTTTTCCTTTTTTTTTTGTTCTGCAACAAATTGGTATCAATGTGAAAGAATTTCGGTCTTTTGTTCGAGATGGCATCTATGAAGTTCGAAGCAGCACTCTTCAATGGCCAAAACAATTTCAGGCTATGGAGAATCAAATAATGACATTATTACGTTGGGAAGGTTCGGTTAGAGCCTTGGACAGGAAGTACCCTGACGACATGACTTGGCCAAGATCGAGGAGATGGAAGAGAGGGTGCACAAGACCATCCAATTATCATTATCCGATAAGGTGCTTCGTGAAATCGCCGATGAGGAAATGGTTTTGGAATTATGGAAGAAGCTCGAGAGCCTCTACATAAAGAAATCTCTTACGAATAAATTTTTCTTAAAGCAATGTCTTTACAAGGTAAAGATGCAAAAATGTACTATACAAGAACATCTAGATGAATTTAATAAAATCGTATTGGATATGAAAAATCTAGATTTGGAGTTAAATTATGAAGACCAAGCCTAATTGTGTTATGCTCACTATCAAGCTCGTATGAGAATTTTGTGAATTCTATGCCGTATGGAAGGGAATCCATAACTCTTGAGGATGTGAAGGCCTCATTAAATACCACGGAGATGCGTACAAAGTTGAATGCGAGTGGTAGTAATGATGAAGCCGATAGCTTAGTTGTTAGGAGAAGATCGAATCATAGGGATAGGCGCAATAGTAGTAAAAGGCGTTCAAAGTCTAGGTCAGACCAGGATAAAAGCAAGGTGAAGTGTTACTATTGTCATAAATTCAGATACTATAAAAATAAACGTCCTATGCTCAAGGCTAAGGGGAAAAAGTCGTTGGAGAGTTTTGTTTCGGCTAGTCTAATGAATGATAACGAGTTAGCTGATGTAGACAATTTTCTTAATGTTTCATCTTCGGATAGTCGTGTTGACCATGAATGGATTTTGAATTCGGCATGTTCATACCACATGTGTCCAAATAAAGATTGATTCCACATATATGAGAAAGTCACTGGCGGTTCAGTTTTGAAGGGCATCAATGCAGTTTGCATGATTGTGAGTATTGGTATGGTGCAGATCAAATGTCATGACAAGATAGTAAGAACTTTGATAGATGTTAGGCACATTCCAGATTTGAAGAAGAACCTTATTTTATTGAACAGTTTGGATTCCACTGGATGCATGTACATGGGTGAAGGTGGAGTTTTGAAAATTTCAAAGCTCTCATTGATTGTGATGAGAGGTAACAAGAAGAATAGCTTTTATGTTTTACAGGGAAGTACCGTTGTGGCTTTTTCAAATGTGTCATCCTCTTCAGTTACTAAGAAATCAAGATTGTGGCATATGTGGTTGGGTTACATAAGTAAGAGAGGAATGACTATCTTGAGTAAATGTGGTTTACTTTGTGGAGAACATACAGTCCCACTTGACTTTTGCGAGCATTGTGTTTTCAGGAAGCAACGCAGAGTTAGTTTTGGTATTGGAGTGCACTCGACATAGGGCACAATTGACTACAATCACTCCAATTTGTGGAGACCTGCATGGGTTACATCTAAGGGTGGTGCAATTTATTTTCTAACATTTATTGATGACTTTTCTAGGAAAGTTTGGATTTATTTCTTAAAACGTAACAGTGACGTTTTTTATATGTTCATGGAGTGGGAGATATTGTTTGAATATTAAACCAGGAAGAAGATAAAATGTCTCAAAACAAACAATGGTTTTGAGTTTTGCGAAGGCGATTTCAACAAGTATTGTGATAATTCAGGGATTGTATGACATCGAACAATTAGGCACACACCTCAACAGAATGGGGCAGTGGATCTTATGAACTAGACACTTTTAGAGAGAGCTAGATATATGCTTTCTACTGCTGGACTTGGGAAAGATTTTTGGGCTGAAGTCGTGAACACGATGTGTTATTTGGTGAATCATTTTCCTTCGAATGCAATTGAATGTAAGACTCCAAATGAGATATGGTTAGGTAAACCTTTTGATTATTCTGGTTTGAAAGTATTTGAATGTCCCGCTTATTATCATGTAAAAGATTATTAGCTTAAATCTAGTGCCAAGAAATGTATTTTCATTAGTTATACAGACAAGATTAAGGAATATAGGTTGTGGTGCTCTGACCCTCAATTACCAAAGTTTATAATCAGTAGGGATGTTACTTTTGATGAAAATTCCATACTTGATCAGAGAAAGATTGTTGTAGAGTCTATAGGTATTAAGGAGGAGAGTTCTAGGAAAAAGGGAACCATCCACGGAGAACATTTGAAGATGTTCCTATTGAGCCAGAAAGTGACAGTATGCAACAAGACTCAAATTCATCAAAGATGACATAGAAGAAGTTGAGCAACCTCAGAGCTTGGCTGTAGGGAGAGCTAAACGGCAAATTAAGCCTTCTAAGAGATCTGGCTTCACTAATTTGGTAATAAATGCTCTTATAGTTGCTAAAGAGCTTGGTATTGAAGAATCTTCTACATTTCATGAAGTTATCATTTGTTCTAATCTGAGAAGTGGCTTGTTGTGATGAATGAAAAGATTGAGTCTCTTTATAAGAACCAAACTTGGGATATTGTGAAATTGCCTAAAGGCAAAAAATCTGTTAGTTGCAAGTGGGTCTTTAAAAGAAATGAGGAAATTTTAAGGGTCAAAGATGAAAGATTCAAGACACTTTTTGTAGTGAAGGGTTTTAATCAGAAGGAGTGGATCAACTTCAAAGAAGTGTTCTTTCCAATTGTGAAACATAATTCCATTCGTGTGTTGCTTGCGTTAGTGGCATTTTATGATCTAAAACTTGATCAACTTGATATCAAAACCGTTCTTCTGTATCGCGAGCTTGAGGAGACAATCTATATGTCTAAATCCAAGAGATTCATTGTTGAGGGAAAAGAAGATCATGTTTGCAAGTTGAAACGCTCTTTGTATGGTCTCAAGCAATCTCCACGTCATTGGTACAAGAGGTTTGATAGCTTTATGTTGAGTCATGGCTACTCGCGGAGTACGCATAACAGTTGTGTGTAGTATAAGAGATTACGTGACGGTTCTTTTGTTTATTTGTTGTTTTATGTGAATGACATGTTTATTGCAGCGAAGAACATGTTAGAGATACAATGGTTGAAGAAGCAATTTAGCAGGGAGTTTGAGATGAAAGATCGTGGAGCTACCAAGAAGATTCTAGGTATGGAGATTCGTAGAGATAGACAGATTGGGAAGTTATACCTTTCGTAGAAGAGGTATATTGAGAAAGTGCTTGAGCTTTGGCATGAAGAATGCCAAACCAGTAAGTACTCCTTTGGCATCTCATTTTAGACTTTTGGCTTCTTTGTCGCCTAAAACCAAAGAAGAGGAAGATGAGATGTCTCGAGTTCCATATTTTAGTACTATAAGTAGTCTTATGTATGCTATGGTTGCATTTGTCCAAACATTTCCCAAGCAGTTAGTGTTATGAGCAGGTATATGGCACATCCAAGTAAAGCTTACTAGCAAGTCGTGAAATGGATTCTTCGGTATATTCGGGTACATCAGATGTGGGTTTGGTCTTTGACAGAGGTTGTGATATAGGATATTCGGTTACTGGTTTCGTTGATTTTGACTATGCAGGCAATATCGACAAAAGGAGATCTTTGACAGGTTAGGTTTTTACGATTGGTGGTTCCATGATTAGTTGGAGAGCAATCTTGCAAGACACAGTTGCTTTGTCTACTATTGAAGCGAAGTACATGGCAGTGGCAGAAGCAGAGTACATGGCAGTGGCAGAAGTGGTAAAGAAGCTCTTTGGTTAAAGTATTTGGTTACAGAGCTTGGTGTGAAGCAGGAGGGAGACTCCGTTGTCTTGTACTATAACAAAAATGCGATCCAGTTAACTAAGAACGCAATGTATCACGAGAGAACGAAACATACAGACATCTAGTATCACTTTGTGCATGATGAGGTTGCTAAGGGTACAGTTACGGTAAAGAAAGTACTAAGCTGCAAATATGTTGACCAAATGAGTTCCTTTGACCAAGTTTAAGCATTGCTTAGACTTGGTTAGCATTTTCACCATTTGAGTTTCCTAAACATAGTTGGTGGCGTTTCATCTCTTGTTTCCTACACCAAATATGCTCATGCAGGCGTAGTGGTGTGTGTTGAGCATTCCGCCGTTTGGCAGGTGACCTTGTGTTGTCACTCTTAGTGGTGAGGGCAAGAGTTCTTACGACGTTTGGCATAACGCTCTTCTAGAGATTTGAAGTCAATGTGAGTGTTTGTTGAATTTTGACTTTCAAATTGGTGATAAGGGCATCTTGACAATGCACATTTGTTTTAAGGCCTTTTCTAACGAGGACTTTAAAAGAGATATGTTACACAACACACCAAGAACCTAGCCTCCACATTCTCCCCTTTTCTTTGTTCTTTCTATCTTCTTGTTAGATTTTTAAATTTAGTGGCTCAACAAGTGGTTTTTTGGCCTTTTGGGTTGTATTCTTGTACTTGTTGTTGAATATAATGAAACTCCTCTCCCTTCCTATGGTTTTTCTCGTCTTAGGTTTCTATATATATCTTGTGTCTGGCATTATTTTGATTTTGCTTTCATCATTTGCTTTTTATGCTTGGATTTGTGCAGTTTTTATGTTGCTCCGCAACATTTATCGTAAAAATTCTAAAACAAAATAGATTAAATACTGAATTTTTTTGTTTTCAAATATTAGATGTCAAGATACCGAGATATGACATCCCAACGCACAGGCCTTGCCCATGGCCATGAAAATGGGACTGCCTTTTAATCTAATTTGTTAGATCCAAAAAGCAACCAAGAAGGGGTGAAATGGTTTTTCAAGAAAACACAAGCCAATTTGAAGAAGTAATCCCAATTAAAATATTGTTTTTACGCACAGAGTGAACTGGCAATATAAGCAACGGAAAATAACAAGTTTAGGAAAAGAGAAATTGCAAAGGAAACTTAAAGGGGTTCTGCAGGAGTGTGTCTTCTCCTCTCTCCTAGCTCTAGCAATCCAAATAGGCCGAATTCCACTATTTATGCTAAGAAAAAATATATTACCCTATTACAAGTGTAGAATCTGATGTTGCGCATACCTGAATTCTCTCATGCATTTACAAGTGGGTTTACCACTCTTGCAAGGAATAGCACTCAAATTAGTGCAACAAGCTTACAAAAGAGGTGAACTAAAAACCTCTCAAGAATGCTTAGTTTCTCTTGTTTTTCCCCTTTGCGACTATGTCACTTCTGGCCAAATTTCCTCCAATTTATGGAGCTTTAAATTCGATTGTTGAACTTGGATCATGTAGCTGGTCCATCTTATTACTTGTAAAAAATCTCGGCAAATTTGTGAAAAACATGTGTAAAACCTTCCCTCAATCAGTTGTTAATCGGATTTTTGATTGATGAAAAGTTAATCTTCTATTAATGCTAGGTTTTCATAACGCCATCTCACCAATTACATGAGTGAATTTGTTTGTGATTTTTGTCATATATAATCTTGTAATATCATATATTATTGCTGTGAGCTGGGTTTTCAATTTAGAAACTCCAATAGTCGTCAAATCTAAATATTGCAAAACCAAAATTTTGGTTCTACACCCTTCCTTTGGTAGATATCCAAACTTAGTGAAATTTAGCTCAAATGCTTGTGGAATCGAAACTTAACATCTACAAGTCACTTTTTCCCCTCCCCACCTTTCCCCTCTAGGGTTTCCTCTGCCACCGCTTAGCCCTTGAGCCATCCTCGAAGGAAGGGAGAGATCTCTCTCTTCCTCCCTCCCCCCTCTCCCTCTCTACTTTTTTTAAGCTTGCTTAGTCCTTGTTTTCCCTTTATTTGCTTTGTTCGTCTCTCTTTTCTCTCTTGATTTGTTCTGGGAATCTGTGTTCTTGAATAAATTTCTGCAACTGATTTTGGGTGAACATGGAGACCAGTTCGGCCATTCGTTCGGTTAATAGCCACCGAGGAGAATGTTCGTAATGTGGTTCCACAATCTTTCCAAGATTAGGCCGCTCTCTTCTCCCGATTTAGATTTGGGTCAAGTTTTAGGAGTTTTACTCTCCCGAACTAGATCTAGATTTAGTTTTGGGAGTTCCTTACAAGTATTTAATCTGTGTTCTTTCAACATGTTGATGTTGGTGTCTCTGCACGGTGTTGGTGATGGGGACGTCGATCCTAGACATGCACCGCAAGCCATTGCTTATATATATCCTTCAGCATATATGTTTCAGCAAGATTTACATATAAATAATTTATGTTGTCTGTTGATGCCCATAAATATTTAGGTATGTGTGAAAAATTGCTTACTGGTGTCACGTACCTATCCGTGGCATTGACACTTCTATTTTATTTTTTTTTCCATCTAAGTTACCTTGCAATCTCAAGCATAATCAGTTTGAAGAGGCATGGAATATTAACTCAACGCTTGATGTGCTTAATTGATCCACAAAGTTGTGTAAATGAATGACAGTACATACATATGCACATGCACATGCACGTACACACACTCACATCTATATTAGATAAATTGAATGTATGGGGTAGAAAGGAATTGAAAAAGAAAGTGAAGAGAAATGATATTCTAATTAAAAATTTCAGTTATGGGATACAATGAATTCTACTAAAACCGCCTGCTACAGTGTCATCATATTATTGTTGATATAATCATATAGGGATAATAACATAACTAGTTCTAAACTTATTTTGTGGATTCTTATTGAGTCCTGAACCTTTTAATTGAACCAATATTGTCCTAGACCTTTGAGTGAATATGCAATTAAGTTCTCCCTATCAAGTCTCACCTGAAACTTTTGACATGGCAATCTAGTCATGTCATCATGCTTACTTGCAACTTCAAGAAATCCTTTAAAAGAAAATTTGCAAAAGAAAATTCCAAGTGTTTAATAAATTACTTTAAGTGCGTAGAAGCTCACATTTAAATCATGTAGATGTTAAGATTTTTTTTTTTTTATCGAAAGAAAGATGTCATTCATATATTAGAATAATATTCAAGAAGTATATAGAAGGCATTCAATCAATTCCAGCAAATCCCAAATAACTATAGAACAAAGCAAAAGCCTAAATGTATATAACAAGACATAGTCTACAGCTATAAAAGCACACTCTCATCCCTCAAGAACAGATCTGTTATCATAAACGTTTGGTAGCCGATCATCAGATACAGTGATGAGCACATGCCGAGATCTCCTACTTCAAAAGCAATGTCTTGCGGTGCACGTCTAGGATCGACGTCTCCATCACCAACACCAATACATATATATATTTATTTATATATTGAGCTGTTTAAATTTTACCATCCAAATAATGATCAGGGTCGCTGTCGAGCTAATTTCCATGAAGACTCCACTCTTACAATTATGTGGGCAGAGGGATAGAGACAGAATGATACAAAAGTCAAAATTCACTCTCGCAAGTATTGATAAGTAAAATATATATGACTCTAAGATGAGGGAGAGAAAACGAAAGGACATGCAAGTCGGCCTTAAATAAATTATTTTGAAGAAATAAGAGAAACAATTATTTCATCCCAAACCCTTCAAGTAAAACGTGGTCTAGGATCATCCCGGTGATGGTTCACCCGACAAGTATCGTCACAACGGCAAATCATATCATAATATTTATACTTTAAGGACTAATGCAATTCATAGCATTTTCTACTCGATACTGATTGGATAGATGATTAAGTGGTGCTCCATAAGCACCTTAAACTTCCCCATTTCAATGACTATATCCTAGCTAACCTTATCTTTGTTGATGAATTTTTTCGTTTGATAACCCAGGGACGATCGTAATTAGCCGGTTATATGAAGGAAAACTAGCACAATAATCCACTACCATGACTCCCCCACTTAAATCTAAATTTACCAAGGTAGAAATCGAACCCACAACTATCGGCTTCTAAACCAAAGGTAGTGGAATGCCTTTATAACTAGGTCGATCCCGGGATGGGTATCTTTATTGGTGAGATATGTGACTGGGATGACACAATTAGCATAACAAGTCTCTTGGCATTACCATGAAGTTCTATTTTATTGTGTTATTAGTTGGTGCTTTACTTAATTTAATGAGGCTCCTAATTCATGGACATATGGCTCATGAGTAATATTATTTTCCTTCGAACTCATAATCGCTCAAGAAAATGTCTATGCCCTTATTTATTCCACAATCAGGTGGTCTCAACTCAGAAAGATACTCCAACGAAAATCAAAGGCTCAAAGGCTCGAGTGCATAAATCATTTCTATTATCGATAATAATTTATGTCTAAACATTTTCGTGACAATGAAAATATTCTTTCATTCATTCATTCATTAATTGAAGTGATATAAGCAATCATTTTTAGGAAAATATTTTTCAAATAATTCATTTTTCGCGAAACAATCGAAGACTAAGGGCCTATTTGGCAACGATTCTGATTCTCTGATTCTGCTCCTCGGAACAGAAAAAGATGAGAATTCGTTTGGTAACGAAAGTGATTATGATCCTCAAAATCAGTGATTCTGTTCTCTGAATCAGTTTTGGAGCAGAATCAAGAATAAAAAGTTGATTCTTTGTTCCAAAATCACTTTTGAGAAACATTTTTTTTTACAAAAATAAATCATTTTTTGTCCATTGAAAGTCTTGTATTTTCATTCTATTGTTGAAACAAAGCCTAATAAATCTTTAAAGAAGTGATAAATGTCTTAACTATATAACAATTCAAAGTAGATGTCAAAATGTTAATCAAGTCTTACTAATCACAATGGTTTTTCATTTCCAAAGAATTTACTTAAAACGAATCTCATAGATTGGCTGGTCTCATCTCTCTCTCTCTCTCTCTCTCTCTCTCTCTCTCTCTCTCTCGCCTTTTGTTCTCTAACAGAACCAACCTTCATGGCATACATTCATGAAGCCAATTCCTAAAGCGTGAGTATGTCCACATTGATGAACTCATCTGAATGAAAATCAATTTCAAAATGAGTACATGGGCATCTATTCTGGTGCTCCTCGCATAAACTTCCAATAGATCAAGTACGCCGAATGTTTGGACCCTCCACAAGGGAAAAAAGAAAAAAGAAATTGCCTAAACCCTCCATATTCAGGTGCTCCCCGCGTAAGTATGTCCACATTTGTAATGTATGAATTAGCTTTGCTATCAATCTCTTTACAAGTACCCATCATCAATTTATGCACAAAACAATATGAGATAATTTTAAAAATCACTTTTTTTATATTTAATATGTTGCAAAATTTCACTTTTATTTATAATTGCATTTTTGTGATAGCATAGTTACTTTTATAGTGACAAGATGTAATTATTTGACTTAAATGAAAAAAAAATTAGGAAGAGAAATTGTTCTCGGGAACAGAAATTATGTGCAGTTACAAAACGTGTTTTGATTCTCTGAAACTCATCCAAAAATCATATTCATAAAGTATTAGTTTTGAAAAGAATTGATTTTTTGGATCAGAATCGTTGCCAAACGCGCCCTTAAGACACAAGAAAATTTTCCTAAGCCAGACTAGAGCTTCTAAAGCTCTTCAAAAACCGGTAGTCTGACGTATTTCTGCCTCATAAACCTGCAAAAGACAATCAAATCTCAACAAATACTTATTTCACAAAGTCAAATAAGATACCATCTAAAAGGAAAGGTAAACAGCTCAAATGCACTAAGATTTCTCCTTAATCTGTAAATATAGATTCTCCCTGGTGGATGGAGTCACTACTTACTTGTAACAAACATTAGATGAATGCATACAAGAAGCAGCGAAAACCCTCACGCAAAGATCTCTAAGAAACATCTACTTAGGCAAGCAGTATATGTTGCACTCAGTAGTGGTTATAGATTTGAATTTCCAAGCTTCTCCACTCTCTTACCTTTGCAGCACAGCGACATAAATTCATAGCTCTTACTTTCCTTTTTTTTATGAGAAGTACCTGTAAAAGGCAAAAATTGCAGAACACCAATGGTGAAAGAAGAAGATACACATGTACTGTACCCACTATCATGGAATTAGTGACCGTCCTTAAGAAATTATCCGTATGGTATCTCTTTCTTAGTAGTGTCATGAGAGGGTGACGGAGGTTGTCCAAGCTGTGTTTTTATCTTCTTCTTCTTTTATCTCCGACAACGTCGGTCTTTTTTACAATAATTAATGACTTTGACTTGTATTTAAATATGAGTCCCGACAAAGGACACCAATCGTATCTGAAGTACATGGTATGTGAGAAAACATTATCTAGTCTTATTTAATGAACGCACGCAAAAAAACCAATCACATGATTTACTTCCTCCACATTGCTTTTCTAATGTATTTAATCTTAGTTAAAATATTTATAGGGTTTCTGGACATGCAATCAAGAAGAATTAGTCAAACATTAAATTAGCTGGCACGGTTTTACATTGAACACGTCATCACTAGTTTCAAAAGTTTGGGAAAAGGCCCCAATGAATAGACTACGTGGGTGAGGGAAGATTTGTGATTGTTCTATATTTGGCGCATTTGGCATGAGTAAAATAACCACGGCTTATGAAGTTCGATTTACATTAAGTCCACGCTCTTGGAGTTTTTCTTTTTACGAAAATTGTTGATTTCATGACACATGTAGAAAATGTCTTTTACCTTTTTCAAGGGATTGCCTATCTCATTGATCTCTATATACTGTACATAAATTGATTGATTCGTGAGAATCTGAGCATGAAAATAATTCATGAAGATCCACTGTGATTCAACAGCATTCTCAAGGATTTCTTATGATATGAGTCCTCTTAAGTTTCTTGTATTGTAGTTAATCATCTTAGTTCTAAGTATGCTTGCTTAGATCTAGTTTATTGTGGGAATAAGGCAGGACCTTGCTCTAGGAATTTCGCCTTGCAATCTCAAATAATGTAATGCTTGTCCAAGGCATATTAAGCACTTCATTATTATGTCTAAGCACATCTAATGTTGAGTTAGTTCTCAATGTCTCTTGGAATTGACAATGTTTGTAGCTCAATGTTAACTTATATGGAAAATGGTAGAAGTGTCAATGCCATGGATAGGTACGTGACACCAGCATGCAATATTTTACATACCTAGATATGTATGGGCATTAGCATACAACATAAACTATCCATACGCACTTTTTTCTTGCCGAAGCATATATGCAGATGGATAGAGACATAATAATGCATAAATTATAACTCACTCTAGCAAGTATAGATTAGTAAAATATATATGACTCTAAGATGAGGGAGAGAAAACGAAAGGACATTGTGATCTCATCCCTAACGCTTCATGCAAATCGTGCTCTAGGAGCATCATTGTGATTGTTCAGCCAACAGGTATCGTCACAATGGCAAATTATATCATAATGTTTGTTCTTTAAAAGGGTTATTAGAAATCATAATATTTCAAACTCGATACTGATTGGTAGATGATTAAGTGGTGCTCCATAAGCACCTTAAATTTTCTTTGCTATGACTATGCCCTAGCTAACTCAATATTTGTTGGTGAGGTGTTTGTTTTTTTTATAAAAAAAATAACCCAGGAGCACAATTGTTATTAATCGAGTATCTAGAGGAGAACTAGCACTATAACTCGCCACCATGACCCCCACTTAAAAGTTAGTGTCCTGTGGCAGAAATTGAACCCACAACCAAGGGCTTTCTAGCCGAAACTGTTGTATTATCAACATGCTGGTCAATGAGGCTCCTCTTCATGGACATGTGGCACGTGAATCTCTTTTATTTTCCTTGGAACTCATGGTCGCTCAAGAAAATGTCTACACCCTTATCCATAGAGTACCACAATCAGGTGGTCTCAATTCAGAAAGATAGTAAAAAGAAAATTTGAAAGCCCAAGAAGATTTCTCTAGTTTATGAATCATTTATATTATTGATATAAAGAAACAAATCCTTCGTTATTCAACAATGTGATTATAGTATATGGGGCCAAAATCTATTTTTGAATCCACAGAACTGGGATTGATTGGTGACACACGTACTTACCATACATTCACTTCGACTTCATATATTCAATTTATGTAATATATAGACGTGAGTGTGAGTACATGCGTGTGCGTATGTGTGTGATGTCATTCATTTACGCAACTCTGTGGATCTATTAAGCACATCTAATGTTGAGTTAATTATCAATGTCTCTATAAACTGAATATATGTCTAGCTCAATGTGACTCATATGGAAAACGGTAGAAGTGTCAATGTAATGGATAGGTATGTGACACCAGCTTGCAATTTTTTACATACGTAAATATGGGCATTAACATACAACATAAATTATCCTTACGTACAATTTTCTTGCCGAAGCATATATGTAGACGGACAGAGACATAATAATGCATAAATCATAATCCACTCTCGCAAGTATAGTTAGTAATATATATATGACTCTAAGCTAAGGGGGAGAAAACGAAAGGACATGCAAGTCGGCTTAAATTGATCATTCTAAACAAATAGGAGAAATAGAGGCTTAATCATAATGGCAAATTATATCATAATGTTTGTTCTTTAAAAAGATTAATGAAAACCATAATATTTCATACTCGATATTAATTGGTAGATGATTAAGTGGTGCTCCATAAGCACCTTCAATTTCTCCATTTGCAATGACTATGCTCTAGCTAACTCAATTTTTGTTGGTGAGTATTTTTTGTTTGATAACCCAGAAGCGCAACTGTAATTAGCCGGCTATTTAGAGGAGAACTAGCACAGTATCCCACGATTAGGTAGATTCCTGAATGTAACCAGGATAGAAATCGAACCTACAACCATCGATTTTTTAACCAAAATTATTGGAATCCCCTTGCTACTAGATAGATCCCAGGATGGGTATCTTTATTGGTGAGATATGTGACTAGGATGACACAATTAGCATAACAAGTCTCTTGGCATTACCATGAAGCTCCATTTTGTTGTGTTATTAGTTGGTGCTTTACTTAATTTAATGAGGCTCCTATTCATGGACATATGGCTCATGAGTAATATTATTTTCCTTCGAATTCATAATCGCTCAAGAAAATGTCTATGCCCTTATTAATAGACTTCCACAATCAGGCGGTCTCAACTCAGAAAGATACTACAACGAAAATCAAAAGCTCAAGTGCATGAATCATTTCTATTATTGATATGGAGAAACAAATTCTTCATTATTCAACGATGTGATTATTATGTATGGGGGCCGCAATCTACTTTTGAATTTCAAATTGCACGTAAAGTCTTACGTACGTACGCTTCCGCCAGCGACCACGAAGGCTAAAAAATTTAGTATAAATAGCGGAGTGCCTCCGTTGCCAGCCCATGGTCTCTAAGGTCTAAATTTCTTGGCTTTGCTCACCAAAAAGACAATCTTTCGTCATACACAAACATGAGGGACTTGCCAAGAAGACAGATGGGAGGGGGGGAAATCCACACCGAGGCCAACGCGGTCATGAAGATACTCCACACTCCGAAGGTTAGTCTCTTTAAGATCGAACTTCTCGTGTGCGCAACGGTCTTGTTACTAACTTTGCGCCCCATCTTCGGCTGGTCGAGGCGTTGGCACAACATCTTGAGCTATGTCATTACGTTCACGCTCGGTCTCATGCACGAAACGTTGTTCCGAACTGAGCTGTTCCCGGTTTGGGCCACTTTCCTGGTGATCCTCTTCAGGAGCTTGGACTCCTCCTCTGCCTACAGCCTCGAGGACAATGAGCAGTGCAAGGGCTATAGTTGGCTACATTTGTTCAAGGACATCTTCCTCGGCGTGTCGTTCATCATGCATGCCAGGATGTCGCCGATGATGTTATGGGTCGGGATAATTTGGGGTGTCTTGTGTCTGTTCCAGGTCGTGCAGCTCATCAATGAAAAAGCAATGTCTCTCATAACCGCGAGTGGGTATGGCATACAGAGAACCGCCAAATTCATCGCTGACTACATAAGCTTTGAACACCAGTCATTGGATCCGTGCGAGCTCGACCCGATCCAGATGACAGGATACAACTATGTTGTGAGAGGGGACGAGGAAAGATGGGAAAACGTTCTTGGAATAATATCTAAGAAGTTGAAAGGGAGAGAAGCTGCAGCAGAAATGGAAACGCGGAAGTACCGCAAGTCATTGGAGATCACTGACGAAATCATCACAGTGGAGAAGGTGTGGAAATGCAAAGGATCGCTTTTGAGCTCGACAGGTGGGGACACCGACGGCAAGCTCAAGGACATTTGCCTCTCGTTTTCGCTCTGTAAGCTTCTCTCCTTAAGATTTTGCAGCTATTCATTGCCCAGAGAAGCTCACGAAAAGACGTGGAAGTTGATTCGGTACGGTTTGCTTGCGGAAGAAAATGGCTACGAACGAGCATTGAGGGTCATTGAGCTAGAGCTTCATTTCCTTTTCCAAATGTTCTATACCAAGTACCCGATCATCTTCCAGCCGGGCCTTTGGCAACTAAAGGTGATGGAGCTCTTGTTTTTGGTCATTGGTTCTCAGGTGACAATCGGACTTTGTTTCGCGTGGTACAAATGGAATAGACCCCAAGATGAAGTTCAACTGGCTACTTTAGGCGGGTTGAGCAGCGAGGTTTTCATCACGTTACTAATTCTTATTGTATTCACATTTGTGGAGCTCGTGCAGCTTTATCTCATGGCCATCTCAGAGTGGGCAAAAGTTCTATTGCTCTGTGAGTACGTCCGAACAAACTCGTGGCAAGAGAACAAACTGATGGAGAAGCCGATAGGATTCATATGCCGGAAGCAATTACGTAAGCCTAGGGAAAGGATACTCCGCCAATATTCGCTTCTCGAGCCGCATGGTTACACCCCTCCGAGGTGGCTATGCAATCTCAGAGCTCCCTCTATTGACCCCATAAGGGACAGTCGAAAACAAAGCCCGCCCGCCAAATTGTCCTCGGAAGTGAAACAAACCGTTTTCCGATCTCTAGTGTCGAATCTCAGGGTATTTGAGAATGGAGAAGCTTCTTTGGAGAACGGAGAAGCTTCTTTGAGACTGAACAAAGTGGCGGATAAGCTCTCGTGGGCGTGTAGGCTCAAGATGCAGACTCAAGTCATAATTGTGTGGCATATTGCCACAAGCATTTGCGAGCACGAGGTGCCGATTTCAGGTTCTAACTTCCTTGTGGCAACTAATTTATCCAAATATCTTGCTTACTTGGTAGCATTCTCTCCAAAGTTGTTACCTGATGACCCTTACGATGCCGAGTGTGTTTTCAACGAAATCATTCTCGAATCAAGAAACTTGCTCGAAGGGTGCAAGGCAGGAAAAGAAAGAATCCAGAAATTGAAGGAGATCGGGAACACAATGGATGATACCAGTCGAGTGATACATCATGGTGCGCGGTTAGGGCAGCAGTTGCTAGAGGAAGAGGTCCGGGAGTTCATTTGGAAGGTATTGGCAGAGTTTTGGGCGGAACTTATGGTGTTTGTGGCTCCATCAGGTGATGCGAAAGCACACGTGGAGCACTTGGCGACGGGTGGGGAGTTCGTGACTTACTTGTGGGCTTTGGCCTCCCATGCCGGAATCAACAGAGACCCCGTTGAGCAACCTACTCTCAACAAATGCCGAAGCTCGACCAGCGGATTGCACTTGGACAGAACTGTTAGTGTGTCTCCATAGGGACTAGTCGAGCCGAAAGGTTCAAATAGCTTGTTATATTAAGAAGTAAGAAGAAGGAAGTGGCTTGTTTGCGATTTGAGTTAATTTTAGTATGTCCAAGTCCAGTCCATGAATTATGTGCTTAAGATGAGATGGGTTGCTAAATATGTTTTATTGGGTGTGATCATAACTTCTTGTGGATCTCTCTCCTGCTCTTTCGATGTTTTACTATACTATTTTCTGTAATAACACTTGTTATTTAAAAGCTGTCTCTTTGGGAGATTCTTTCTCTCCGTAGATTGCAATCTATATGCACACTTTGAGAGAACATGTCCACAAAAACATCGCTGCAAACTTCTTCCAAAATGTTACAATTACCAATAGTCTTCATTTGCTACTTTTGGTTACCCAAGATGAAGCATCTTGTTTACAGTCTTGCCGATGTCGAACAATTGAATGACTGGAAGAAAAGAGTGCAAGAACGATTCCGAAGGCTTGTTTTAATTCAACAAGATGTGAGTGAAGCAAGGTCGCTAAAACTCGTAATTTGACTTAGTAGTTAGGAAACGGACTGAGATTACAAAACCTCAAATCGAGTTCTCTATTGTAATATACAATCTTAAGAATAGTTGAAGATGTCAGAATGAGTTCAAGAATTCTTCTTAAAGGTATCTTAGGTTGTACATTACATACCGTTCGGAAAAATATGGATCCGCCGTCCCCTAATCTGTCTCCATCCGATGTCCCGTGCATCATATAAAGCATGATCATATGTTTTACTATAAGAACGGCGATTTATCTAGCTAAGATAAATTAAGTTCCATGTTATAAAAACAAGAGTCTCATGAAAACCTCTATTAATTGTGTCAGGACATGGCTTACACATTCCCAATCATACTACTAAAAAATGGGCAAAACCGTCCCTAAAACCAAAAATCCTCCACCCATTCACTTACTTTTATGGGGATTGCCCCAACCGCCCCTAAAACAGTGCATTAGAGAAGAAAGTGACCGCCCCTAGGGTGATGAGATTAGGCCCTAATTCATATTATATTAAGGGAAAATGACACAAATGGTCCATGAACTTTGGCTCAATGTGCAATTTGGTCCCTGAACTTTAGCTCAATGTTTACAAATGGTCCATGAACTTTCAATTTGACACAAATGGTCCCTAAACTTTTGATAGATGTTCAAATTAGTCCATGAACTATATGAAGATATTCAACGAGGTCTTTCCATTATTTTAAGTTCAAAGACCATTTGTGAACATTGAGCTAAAGTTCAGGGACTAGTCTGAACATGTACCAAAAGTTCAGGGACCATTTATGTCAAATTGAAAGTTCAGAGACCATTTGTGAACATTGAGCTAAAGTTCAGGGACCATTTGTGTCAAATTGAAAGTTCAGGGACCAAATTGCACATTGAGCCAAAATTCATGGACTATTTGTGTCATTATCCCTTATATTAATTGGGTTTTCTGAGTACGACGTGTTTTTCCATTATACCTTGCACCGAAAGAATATACCTATTGATTTAAACAACACCAATTTTCAAAATGAATTAATATTATAGCCATATCATTAGTATATCATCCAATATAAAACAGTTACAACAATTTTTGTTGTCAAAAGTAAAAAAAGGAAATTGGTACTCGTACAATGCCAAAAATGTTGCAACATAAAAAGAAACCGCTCCATTTGTTTCAATGAAAATGAATGACTTCGAAAATATTTTCTTAAAAAAGATTGTTTGTATCTCTTGAAATAATTAGCTGATAAAAAATGTTTTCATTATCGATAACAATTCATGTCTAAAGAATTTTTGTAACGATGAAAATATTTTTTCATTCATTCATTAATGGAAGAGATATAAGAGATCATTTTTAAAAATATATTTTTTAAATTATTCATTTTTCACTAAACACTGGAAGACTAAGGCTTCGTTCGTTTCGTGGAAATGTGATATTTCTGGAAAATGTTTTCCAAAAAAGTCATTTTCCAAGAAAATGACAATATTTTCTGGTGTTCTGCTGAAACTTGAAAATGAACTAGAAAATATTTTTAGTCATTTAGTATGGAAAATCTGATTTGATTTTCCTCCTTGCACTCCTTCTAATAATTTTTTTATATTCTTTTTGAAAAAAAAATGGAAAAATACTACCAAAAACCCCAAACTTTACCCTCTGTGACACATTTACCCCAAACTTTTTTTTATGTCACCAAAAATCCCAAACTTTGCCTCTGTGACATATTTACCCCAAACTTTTTTATTTGACACCAAAAATCCCAAACTTATGATTGTGTGACACATTTACCCCACTTGAAGGAAAAAGACGCATTTACCCCCAAATTTTTTATTTTCACTTTTTTATTAAATAGAATATTTAAAAATATTTAAAAAGAAAAAGAAAAATTGGGCCTGGGCAGCAGGCCCTTGCCGCCGCCGGCCCCATCGCCGGGGCCTTGACGAGGGTCGGCAAGCCTCGCCCAGTGCCGGGCGAAGGCCGTGTGCGACCCTCACCCAGATCCCTTACCCAACGCTCGGCGGAGGCCGTGCACGACCCTCACCCAAATCTGGGCGAGGGTTGTCGGGCCTTCGCCCGCAGTTGGGTGAGGGTCGCCGAGGCCTCGGCAACCCCTGCTGGCCCTCTTCGGCGATGGGTTGGCGGCGGCAAGGGCCTGCCGGCCATGCGCCCCAATCCCCCACTTTTTTAAAAAATATTTTAAAATATTATTTTTAATAAAAAGGTAAAAGACGAAAATGCCCTTGGGTCAAAAAATTGTTGGGGTAAATGTAGTCACATGGATAAAAGTTTGGTATTTTTGGTGTCAAAAAAAGAAGTTTGAGGTAAATTTGTCACAATGTATAAGTTTGGGATAAATGTGTCATAGAGAGCAAAGTTTAAGATTTTTGGTGGCTTTTTCCCAATAAAAATTGAATTTTTAATTTTAATTGTTTTTTCCTTAGCCTTCTTCTTCTGCTGGTTGCCGGCCATGGCTACGGCTGACAATTGACCACAAGCAAGTGACGAGCTCACCCAAGGTTGGCGAGGCTCGAGCTTGCCAAATTCTGGCAAGTCGAGCCAAGTCGGCCTTGGGCAAGCTTGTC
>BCNH02000004.1:10973500-11002585 GCA_001662345.2 Metrosideros polymorpha var. glaberrima | reverse complement strand
TTTTTGCATAAGAGACAAGAGTGAGATATTGTTGGCCCTCTTCTTTGACTTTTAAGCCACCCATCACCTCTTGTCTTTCTCTTTCACTTTATGTCACTCAACCCATCACTCATAGCCATCACTAGACTTCCCCTTACGTCACATAGTTGTCTTTTCCCATAAACCTCACCAAAGCTTCCCAAACAAGTCAAAACGAAGCTCAAAACCACCTCATTCTCTCCCCTCTCATAATTTCAAATTTCACCCTCTCCCACTCACTCTCTCTCATTTTTCTCTTCCCTTTCCCCTCTTGTTCGGTCATCATCAGTACCTTGCCGTCCACCACTAGCCACCATGCACCTCACCATCATGCCCCACACCTACCACCACCGTGAGCCACCTTAGCCCGTGACCATCGTGCACCGCCATTCGCCCGGGAAGCCAAGGAACCCACCAAACCGACTTGTGCCGTGAGCTCTACGGATGATTTTGAGGACTCTTCTTGCTCGGATCTTTGGTGAGTCATCCCTAAACCTATGTTAGTACTCTATGTTACTAATAGACAAGTATGGATGAGGTTTTGAAGCTTGTTGTAAGCTGTTCATAGTGAGAGTGCAAGAGACCCGAATTTGCACTATATGAAATTTTAATGTTGGATGACTTGTAGGCTTGAGATGATGATATTTAGGTGGTTATGAGTATATTTAGTTTAGGTTTTGTTAAAATCTAGTGGCTGTTTGGGTGCATGAACAGTACCACCAAATTTATGCCATATGGAATACTTTGTGCTTAATGTTTGTAAGTTTTATAGAGATGTCTTGTGTGTTGGGCCTTGTGTGATTTGGTGCTAGATGGTCCATGGGAGACCGCATATGTAAGTAATGTTATCTTGTGTCATGCAAAACGATTATGTGAGTTGCGATTGTAAGACATACCTTGAGTGCAAGTTAATGTATATGGCCTATTCTTGCATGTTGGTTATCAAATGGATTGTGTAAGTGTTAATTGAGGGCCTATGTATACTTGGTCTTGTGTGATTATAAGTGATTTGTTAGTGTGGCAAGTGAATGTTAAATGCCGATATTAGATCATAATGATCCTGGCTTTATGAGAGGCTAAAAGGAAAGACATATATAGTAAAAGCCATATATTTCTTATTATATGGCCCAATGAACCGATAGGTTATTATATGGCCCGATGAACCGATAAGTTATTATATGGCCCGATGAGCCAACAACCTGATAAGCCAATAAAAGTACTTTTGCGATATGGTGCAGACCGATAAGCCAACAAGATTAATATTATGTTATGGCTCGGGCGCTAGAGCGCGTAGTAAGGGTTAGATAGCGAGATTATGACTTATATGTCATGAAGGTTGGATAACGAGAATTGAGTTTTGGATAGAAAGCACTGTTTGTGAATCATGGAATTATTTTATACCTTAAGAACAAAGCTTAGCCCTAATCAAGCGCTTGTGAGCTTGTAAACTGCTTTTAAATTGAAAATTTAAATGCCTGATGTCGTGTCTTTATTTTATTGGCTCTTAGTCCTGTGAATGTTCGGAGTTAGAACTTGCACATTGTAAAAGTCTGGAGGTACCTTTATCCTAGCGTAGGGTTAGGTTTGGCTCACTGAGATTTATTCTCACCCCGTCGTGGGATTTATCATTTTCAGATTCTAGACCATAGGTATGGTGCCTAAGTGTTATGGAGTGCCGATGAATTTTGAGACAATAGTCACTGAATACCCTCTGGTTGAAGGTAAGACGTACATTCGAAGAGGGACTATAGTCTATGTTGACGAGAGGGACCCTTATTGGAAACCGCACACCTACGAGGCATGGTTCTATTGTAATGAGAATGGGATAGAAGTTGGACCCTTGAAGGGTTTTGATGTGCCATTTTGTGTAATCTCGGGTTGGTGCGACCCCGCCCCTCCGGATGGTGAGGTGTACAACCCTACCTTCAAGGTTCAAGCAAGCCAGACATCTCCACCTGTTCCCGCCGTTGATGCCCAAGGCATGGAGCTTGTCGCTTCTGAAGTCGAGTCCGACCCTGAAGAAGAAGAGGAAGATTCTAGTGATGGCGAACCCGACGTCTAGGTGCATCTGTAGCATCTTTTTGTCTAACCTCGTAGGGTAACAAGTGTAGTTTTGGACTAGTGACTGTCTAACTTTCGTCGAACTATGTTGTCGTTTTCCCTAAGTTGTACCCTTTCGTATTCGACTGACTTTGGTTAAGTTATGAATCCTTTCAGTCATCTTGTTTTTCATATGTATGGAGTTATTTGCGCTACCACATGCATCCTTTATTCCGCACTATTGCCGCCGTTGTAGGATCCTAGTTATTACGGAATCGAAACGGAAGTTGAACGGGATGTTATCGCGCTCGTATGGTCCGGGGCGTAACAGCTTCACCTTTATCTTTCATCTCAAAATTGGAAAATAACCAGTTCTTAACTGTATCAATCAACTCTATATTGTTTCCAGCAATTCGTATATCATCAACATATAATAATAAGATCACGAATTAATCTTTGGATCTTTTGAAGCACAATGATCTTTTTCAATCATTATAAAATCATATGCCACTATGGCATTATGAAAGCGTATATATCATCGCCTTGAAGATTGCTTAAGGTCATAAATCGATCTCAAAAGTCAACATACTTTTTGTTCTTGACCTTTTGTAATGAAACCAACATATTGTTTCATATAAATTTCTTCATCTAATTCTCCATTGAGAAATGCAATTTTTACATCCATTTAATGCAATTCGAAATTCATGCTTGTGACTATTGTCAGAAAAAAGCAAATCAAGGTAAATCTTACCATAGGAGAAAAAATCTCTTCATAATCAATTCCTTCCTGTTGGTTATACTCATTTGCTATAAGGCGAGCCTTATATTTTTCAATTGAGCCATCAGCTTTACACTTTATTTTGAGAACCCATTTGCTCTCAATGGCTTTGCATCCTTTTGAAAGATCAATCAATTCTCAAATGTGAGTTGATTCCATTGATCCCATCTCTTCTTTTATTGCATATATCCATTTTTCTTTATCAAGGCATTCTAAAATCTCATTTACATTCATTAGCTCATCTTCATCTTGTGGAGGGACCATAAAAGCTTCCCCTTCAATGTTAAAATGTCAACAATGAATGCTTTTGCGACTTGTTCACCGTATAGGAGATTATGCAATAGCTATATCTTGCTCCATTACACTCCCGCTCGAATCTGATAATGACGGTATCATCTTATCTTGTGATTGCGATTGAGAATGGTATGAATTTAATTCCCCACTTCTCACTTTGCTTCCACTTTGATGAAATTCACTAATTTCATCATTATGATCCAAGGTTTCAAATAGGGAGTAGTCCTCACCTATTTTGCCCCTTTTAAAAAATCATTCTCTAAGAATATGATATCTCGTGATTCGAATTCAGTTACACTTTCATTTTTTTTGCTCACCTATAAACACATATCATTTTGAGTGTTCAAAGTATCTTATGAAAATACTCTTTTTACCTCTCGAACCCAATTTTTCATACTTATAAGATGCCTCGTGAGTATAAGCAATACAACCCTAAGGTTTAAGCAAATTTAAATCGGATTTTCTATTTGTCCATAACTCATATAGAGTAGAAGTAACTGATTTAGAAGGCACGCGGTTAAGTATATAGGCAGCAGTTAACAAAGTATCACCCTAAAAGGAGATAGGTAAACTAGCTTGTGCCATCATCGACCTAACCATTTCCATTAGGTTTTATTCCTCCTTTCTACAATACCATTTTGTTAAGGAGTATATTGAATAGACAACTGCCTTTCTATTCCCTTTTTATCACATAAATTCTGAACTCATCAGATAGATATTCTCGACCTCGATCGGATCTCAGTGCTTTTATTTTCATGTTCAATTGATTCTCTATGAAGTTCATAAACTTCTTAAAGCAACTTATTGCCTAAAATTTATAAAAAAATCAAATCGACATGACCGAATCGAGTGTAATCATCTATAAATATGATGAAATAAACAGTCATATACCTTGCTTTTACATTCATCAAACCACATATATCTGAATGGATTAAATTACAAAAGGAACTCAACTCTTATTCCTCTTCCAAATAGTTTTCACGTTGTTTTTCTCACAAGGCAATACTCACAAATAGGCAAATCGACTTTTTCAATATTGCCTGTTAAGCTCTCTTTGGCTAATCTATTTATTCGTTGTTGGCCGATATGACTAAGTCTAGCATGCCATATATTCACATCATTATCATAAGATGCAGAATATGTAAATAGGGAATAACAAACATTAACTTTACTATGTTCAACATCCAGTACTATAAAACCATCCAGAAAATATCTAGAACCATAGTAACTTGTTTTAATGACAAGTTGACACCACTATTATGAAAGTTCAAATTAAAACCAAGCTTAACCAAAACCAACACAGAAACTAAGTTCCAACGAATCTCCAGAGTATATAACACATCATGTAGGAACAAAGTACGACCACCATGCATATTCAATTGGCAAGTGCCAATCCTTTTGACTTCCACTCTGGAATTATTCCTACATGTATCCATTTTGCTCCATGTGGAACTCGTCAGAATTCCATGAAGGTATCTCTGTCCCTCGCTATATGGTATGTGGCTCCCGAATCTATAGTCCATAAAGGATTAGATTTAATTAGAAAAATTGAACTTAACACACAAATAGTATTCTCAAGAATACAAAGGATTTCTACCTTTTTCGGCTCAGCACAATTGCGAGCAAAGTGACCTTTCTTGCCACTGTTGAAACATTTCACCCTTGAGATGTTTTTCTTGAAAAAATGTTTTCCTTTCTCAAGTTGGTTTGGTTTCAGTTTCTTCCCGGAAGAATTCGTTCCTTTGTCCTTCCACCTTTAGAACCCACCAAGATGCTTATGCTTAGAGGCCAAGGCTCCATGTGAGTTAAAACCAACAAAATAAATATTTGCATTAGGTTTGGCTACTAGAATGCGATCCTCCTCTAGCTCAAGGTGATGCATAGCATCCTCAAATGTCTTAATATTTTTATTATAGGTCAGGTAGACTTTCATATGCTCATAGCTTTGAGGTAAAGAATGAATTATTACCTACACTTGTTGTTCATCAGATAGAGTGTGGCTAGCATCCTTCAACTCACTCATCATATTCGACATACGCCTCAGGTGTTGTTTTATGTTTTGTCCATGAGGCATCTTATATGAATCAAACTTTATAGTGAGCTGTCTCAGTTTCGTAACTGATGTCTGGCCAAACTTGGCTACTAAAGTCACCCACATATCTCTGGCATTATTGAAGCGCCTGAACTTTAGTATGATATCATTTTCCATACTATTAAGCAACGTAATGCGAGTAAGAGAGTTCTTCTTCTTCCAAGCAACAAATGCTTCTCTGTCCCTTCTATGTTGTGCAACTTCTATAACTAGGTTAAGAGCATCTAGTGCCTCTTGCTCTTCCAACACATACTGAATTTTCATATTCCAAATTTCATAATTTCCATCGTTCAATTTCTCTCCTTTATTCAGTTCAACCACAATGTTCTTAGATCTGAACCCATTGTATCTGAATATATTAGACATACATGCACGATATATTAATACCTAACATTTGTGCATCAATTTTACACAAACTAATCATATTAATGAATAATTTTACGTAAGGTTTTAGATTTGAAAGTTCACTGTGTTCCCAATCATCATCTAAAAATCCAATTTGAAACTATCGTTAATATAATCATTTGGGCAAAATTAAGTTCTTTAAAGTTACTAAATTTTTCTAGAACTCCCACTCAACCACATAATACACATAAGACATTATGAAATAAAATAAATGCCGAAAAACATTCATAACCAAATATTCCATAAAATATCCAAAAAAATTTCATAAACCATGTTTGGCAATCATTCCATAATCAACACCAAATAGCTCATAAAGATAAGCGGGATATTTCAACATGGAAATATTCATTATTGATGAGAAAAATTAAACATCACTGCTTCACTTGACTATCTTCTTCCTTTTAACTAGGAAGGAATCATTGAATTCCTTAGAAAAAAATAATGGTCACATCTGATAGCCAAGGAGAGACCCTCACAGAACTCTTAGGTTTGCGCCACGGCGCATTCATTCTGCCCCCATTCATTCCACACGCCAACATTTTTGTTGGCCCAAGCCTTATATATGCTCTCAAAAATTTTTTTACAAAACTCTTATAAGTTGGAATGTTATAGTCACCCCATTGAGCACTTAAGAGATTTCACTCTTCAACTGGAAGAGTATTTCCCAAGGCAAACATCATTTGTTCATTTGACATATGTCGTCGTTCCAAATGACTTCTTGTATCATTACGTTAACTGTAATAACGTGAGTCATCATATCAATATTGCCATCCCAAAGATAGCCAGATAGCTCTCTTCTCAACCTTGCCAGTCTTGATATTTGCTCAACCGTTCTAGCGATCATGGGGGTACGATACATTTGTACCATCGTTCTTGTAGCAAATGCAGAATAAAAAAAGATTACTCATAACTCACAGTACAACATCACAAAAAAAATGTTCTGCCCCTACTCCCTCTTTTTTTTTCGATCAACGATCAGTCAACGCCAATCAACAGATCGACTGAATTGACCAGTTCGATTGATGGTTCAATCGAATTGATCAGTTCGGTCCACAAACCAACCGGTCCGCCCAGCTCGATCGATTCAGGGTCCAAGTAGCAATCGCTGACGTCAAAGATGACGTTAGCTTGCCGCGCACATGCACGCGTGCTTGTCATGTGCCGCATGTGAGACTAATGCATAAAGGCTCTCCCTGGCACGTGTAGGCGCGTGGGGCGGCATCCGACATCTCCTCTTAACGATCCAACTATCAAAATTCTCGTTTTGACGTGATCTATTTGTTTATGCAATAAAAAATCATTTTTACTGAAAAAAAAAATTCGAAAAATAGCCTGAACAGTATGATCAAAACTATGTATACATCTATGGCTGCACATATCACTTTTGTCAATTCATTCTAAGCATGTATACTAAAAATTCCATGCATTCAGGGCAAACAAACATCATAGCATGATCAGGAAACAAGCATAACGTAGCTCTGATACCAATGAAGGAAACGGATTCCTAATTCTCACTCTTGAGAAAGTGCGAAAAAAACATGCCCACAAACCATCGCTTTGAATCACTAATCGAAAGATATATTGCACAAATGGACATACCTTAATAACCACAGATTAAGAGCCCCTTTTTGCGTTCCTTGAAGAGAGACATGAAGAGCGTTCTCTTCCAAAAAACCAATGTTCTTTTTTTTTTTTGAGAGAGAGAAGTGCATTGTGACATCCTAATTTTGGCTCACCTATTTAATGTGTAGAGAATAATATTTAAAAATATTATTTTATAATGTCTGTTGAGAGATAGTCCTTGTATGACATTCTCAATTTTTGACCAATGTACCAAGATCGAATTCGATAGATTTTAACCATGAATTCAACTCCAATAAAGAGTATTGGACATTTCGTTGTCGATATTTTAAAGTTTATTGATAAACCCTAAATTTTAGGATAAGTGACAGTAAGTCGAAAATTGAGAATAAAAAAAACGTTATGGACTTGGCAGAACCGATAGTCTTACTACCTATGAAGTTCGGCAACCAAGAAGCCCTATAAGAGAAAATTACCGTTTTGGCCCAAAAGCCCTTTTTAGCCCAAATAAAGAGTCCATTAGATATCAAGCCCATTAAACCCTTTAAATTTAAGCCCAAGCCCCCGTGAATAATATCGAGCACACATGAATAGTGCCAAGGATGGAAATTACCATTATACCCCTTATAAAAACTTGGACTTTTAAGCTTGGTTTAATAAATTTTTGGAGTTGCATTAATGAGGGCAATAATGCAAACTTAGTGGAGAAGTTAGACTTTGAAAGACATAAACCAAGACAGCTCTCTTTCTCTCTTTCTCATCCTCACTCTCTTTCACTTTTTCTCTTTTTCATTTTCCTCTTGGTTTGGTCACCTCCACCACCCCTCACTTTGCCGTTCACCTTGCCACCGCTGTTCATCACTCTGCCAAGCTCGAGCCACATCCTTGTCGTCGTGGAGCCGTGTCGCCTTACCGTCCAAGCCGAGCCAAGCTCGTGGCGAACCGCCCAAGCCACACCGTGCTGCCGTCGCCAAGCCGCGCCGCACCACCGTCCATCACCATGCCGTGCTGCCAAGTTCATCATCGTGCCGCTCGCTCGTGTCGTTGCCGCACCAAGCAAAGCCGCACCGTGTTGCCATTCATCGCCGCCGCCGTTAAACTAGTGAGTTAACTCCCTAATCCTTAGTTACGTTGTTAATTGCACTTAGGGTTAGATTAAGTGAAGTTTAGAGTTAACTATGGTTGGATTAGTTAACTGTGGTTGGATTACTTAACTATGGTTGGGTTAGGTGATAAGTTATCATGAAATGATAAGTGGAAGTAATATGTTATCAAGGAAAAGTGATAACCTATCACTAACGAGGTGATAAGCTATCAAGGATTTGGCGATAAGCTATCGAAAAATGGATAATAAGCTATCATCAATTAGATGATAATCTATCGATGAATTATCGATAAGCTATCAAGTTTGAGCGATAAGTTATCGAGGTTCAATTGATAAGTTATTAATTAGTATGCTTTGTACTTGTGATATGTGATGTTTCTATGTATGCCTTGGTATGTTTTAAGATGAGGATTGCCTTGGAAAGGTAATTGTTTTATGAACTATTATTTCTTATTTGAAAATAATGTATTTTTTATCATATAAAAGATGATTGGTGTGATGTCGTGCTTAGATACTAAGTTTCAAGTGTTGGAATAATTTAGGAGGCTTAAAAAATGAAGCACGTGAAGTTTGACAAAAAAAAAGGGCTAAAATACACTAGAAGTGCCATAATTTGGCACAGGTGGACACTTTAGTGCCACAATTTCTAAAATGTACACTTAAGTGCTATTTTTAAAAAAAAAAGTGGGACACTTAAGTGCCAACTCTAGCGAAATTTGCCGGAAATCCGACATGGCCTTCATTTATTAATTTTTTAAGTCTACGTGGCTCACCAGAAGGCTGACTCAGCTCTTGCATGCTAAAACGACATCGTTTAACTTGCTACAACCGCAAACAACGTCGTTCGGCATTCTTTTCCTAAATAAAAAAAAACCCTAAATCATCCAAATTATCCAAATCGAAGAAAATGCCCAATTTCAAACCCTGATTAAGCCCTTCCACCCAAATTGATGCCATATTTCGATTTGTCTCCAAATTTAACGACCGAACCTTGGAAATAGAGAGAATCACCTTCAGCAGCGGCTCAAATTTCTCCTAACGAAGCGAAGGAGAAGGAGAGTGTTTTATGTTATTGTGGTTTGCTGAGTCCAAGAAAAACATCGTGGACTCAATTGAATCCCGGGAGAAGATTTCATGGATGCAGCAAATATAAAGAATGGTCAAAGTGCAAGTATTTCAAATGGATTGATGCGAAATTCTCCGGTCAAGCAATAGAGGTGATATTGGAGGTACTTGAAGAACGACATCAACCTCTACCTACATTAATGGACGGGTTGGACGATATCGACTCAATGCAAGCTGAAATGAAAGCTTTAGCATTTTTGACCAACCATTTGAAGAATGAAGTTTCGGGGATAAAAATAGAAAGAACATGTTATTGAGCATTGATTGTGTTGTTGTTATACTCTATAGTCTATTTTATGGCAACATGTCAAGTAAGTGATGAGAAGCAATTTCTGAGTCTTCCAAAGTTGATAATTAGTGGAATATGTATTTGTATTGGTTAATTGTAACTATAGCAAGGGCTTCGGTTTGCTGTAAATTTTTAATAGAACAAGAGGTTTGCTGGTTATATGGTTGGATATGGAAGGTTGGAATCGATTGTTTTAAGCACTTACAAGTTCTGTTGCCCAGTTGTGTACTGTCAATTTTGGTTTGTTTAATTGTTGCTTTACATGTTTGGTTTGCTATTGGTAATGACTTGTTACAGCTGCAATGTTTGCTGGTTTGCTGCAGAGGTTGTTCAAATGAAGGAGTTTGCTAGTTTGCTAAATATTTGCTGGTTTGCTGTCAAATTTGCTGTAATGGCTGTTCAAATGTTTGCTGGTTTGCTTTAGATATTTGGTTTGCTGCTGGTAATGACTTGTTACAAGTGCAATGTTTACTGAATATTTGCTAATTTGTAGCAAAATTTGCTGCAATGGTTGTTTAAATGAAGGAGTTTGCTGGTTTGCTGAATGTTTGCTAAATGTTTGCTGGTTTACTTCAAAATTTGTTGCAATGGCTATTCAAATGTTTGCTAGTTTGCTTTAGATGTTTGGTTTGCTGCTGGTAATGACTTGTTACAGTTGCAATGTTTACTGAATGTTTGCTGGTTTGCTGCAAAATTTGTTGCAATGGTTGTTCAAATGAAGAAGTTTGCTGGTTTGCTGAATGTTTGCTAGTTTGCTGCAAAATTTGCTGCAATGGCTGTTCAAATGTTTACTGGTTTGCTTTAGATGTTTTGTTTGCTGCTAGTAATGACTTGGTTGCTGCAATGTTTGTTAAATGTTTACTGGTTTGCTGCAAAATTTGCTGCAATGGCTATTCAAATGAAGAAGTGGTGACAAATACATGAATGATTATTTCAATGTCATAATTTATGAATAGCGATAACTTAAATGCCAGTCATGATTAAAAAGTGATCACTAAAGTGCCAAGTTTTGATAAAAGGGATCACATAAGTGCTAGTCACTTTGATCACGACATCGTTTGATAGGTCTACGTGGCTTGCATTAAAAAAAATGCCACATCATCTAAATCACTACCGGAAAAAGACAGGTCAGCATTTTTGTTGGAAAATATCGCCGTTGGCACTTAAGTGTCCCTTTATTCTCCGATTTTGGCACTTAAGTGTACCTTTTAGAAATTGTGGCACTAAAGTGTCCACCCGTGCCAAATTATGGCACTTCTAGTATACTTTAGCTACGAAAAAAGCATGTTTGTTTGATCACGTGTTATTATTTTATTACATTTTTACATGTGAAAATAGTAATAAGTTTGACGTTTGAGCACGAATCATGGCACGAGCACGTATGATGAGTACATTGGTTAAAAAAAGAAGAAATGAGAATGGCATACATGATTGGTGTGCTCGTGTAATCACAAAGAATACGGACCCCTAAGAAGCTTGGGAATGATGCTTGATTTATCAAATTCTCGGAGGGGTTAGGATGATGATGATTTATCGAATGCCCGACAAGGTTAGATGACAGATCGTGGTACAGGCCGGACCGATTCTCCTTTATGAAATGTTGTCCATCTCTAGGGGAGGTTGTGACGTTGTCGTGCCTAATGATTTTGGGACGATGCTCGATCATACCGAAAAACTGTCAACCGGAGGTTATGCCGTGGCCTAGAGAGGTTGAGAATCACCAACCTTCAGATTATGCCCGAGAGCGAGCGTTATTACTAAGCATAAAATTAAAACACGCTTGGATACATTATACACGAGAAATGGTGATATGTGTTCTGATTGCCTTGGCTAATATATTGTTTCTCGAATGCTATAACGGATATTATGCAAGGTGTGTGCTAAGGCGAGGTAAGAATGCTTGTGATTAGTCTATTAATTGAGTTGAGTCACTCGAACTTGTTATGGATTAAGAAGAGCGAAAGTTGCTCGCTTTTGATCTGTCATCGATATTAAGTCATATGTTTAGGATATGCTCTAGGTGAATCGACACTCTACATGAGGCTTAGGTTGTTAACTTACTGAGATTTTTTCTCACTCGTTATTATTAACTGCTTTTCAATATCATAGAATGGAAGATCTACAGGTGCAATTCAAGGTGCTCTCACGTAAAGAAGTTTGAGTTAACCCGACCCCCGGTATCTTTTGTTGGTTTTGACAAAAAGTAGCCCATCGAAAAGGACATGTAAATATAAACTTCATAGGGTTAACATGTATGTAAATAAAACGTGTTTTGGTAATAAGTATAGTTCTGTTATTTTTCCTGCTATTCCAGTTGTTGTGATTGTTCGGGTGTTTGTAATCGTTTCCGCTTGCGGTCATTACAAGATAAAATGAACAGGTTGACGATGCGTCCTGGGACATCGCATTCAAATGACCCGAGAGAAGTATCGAGATCGTCACGCGCTCGAGGACCAGGGCGTGACATGCATAATGACGCTGTCTAGAGAAAACGACGATCGTTCTCTCGTATATGCCAAAACAGAAATAAAGACACATCTTTATTCTTTCCTTGTCGATAGCCTCTAATATCGACTGATTGCCAATTATTAGTAATTGCCTGTATTGACTCATCACCAAATAGGCAACTTTGGATAGATAAATTTCCCAACATGAGCAGAAATATTCATTAAATCTATCACTCCATATAAATTGCAATCTATATGCACACTTATAAGAGAACTTGTCCACAACAACATCGCAGCAAAACTCTACCAAAATGTTAGAATTTGCTAAGGTCTTAATTTGCTACTTTTGGTTACTCAACATGCAGACACTATAGATCTTGTTTACAGTCTTGCCGATGTCGACCTATGTAATGACCAGAAGAACAAAGTGTAAGAGGGATAAGTGCACTGAAAATCCTAAAACTTATCACAAAAGTGCAATTGAATCCTAAACTTACAAAAAGTGCAATTAAGTCCTAAAACTTGTTAAATTGATGCAATTAAGTCCATTCGTTAACTCCGTCCAATTTAGTTAATAGAAAAAAAAAACTGACGTGACTTTTTTTTACTATTTTCTTTCTCCTGCGCTGATGTGGCTTAAACATAAAGGATAAGGTTAAGACAATGTTGTTTTGTACCAAATTTGATTTTTTAATCTATATATCACTTAAATTACACTAAAAAATAAAATACATTTTTTTAAAAGGAAGAAGGCAAAATAGCTAGGGTTTGTAGGGCCCTCGCCACTGGCACCACCCCAACATTGTCAGAAAGGGCCAGCGATGGAGGGGGATGGTCGGTCAATGGTCGATAAAGGTCATTAGGCCTTGACTAGTGGCTAGCGACCATCACCGACCACAGGAGAGGGCCTGCAGGCCCTTACCCAACCAGCCACCGATAGCCCTCGCTTGCAATTCGCTGACGACCCCATTTGACCATCCCCCACCATCGCCGGCCCTTTCAATGATGGTGGTCGCTGGTGGCGAGGGCCCTAGCACTACTTTTTCTTTTCTTTTCTTTTCTTTTGAATTTAGCTTATTTTTGAATTTAATTTAAATAAAATTCGTATTACAAATGAGATTTGGACCAAAATGATCCCCGCCTTTCCTTTGGTTTTTTTTCTTGTGAGAAGTTCTTGTAGAAGGCAAACCGATGACTCCACAGGAAAAAAGTTGTATTATCACATAGAAAATTTAGCAGATCTCAGCGAAGGTTGCAGAATACCAATTGTGCAAGAGTAAGATACACATGCACTGGAGCCATGGCCATGGTTTTAGTGACCATCCTTACAGAATTATCGTACGTCGTCTCTTTCTTGGTAGTGTCGTGAACGGTGGACAAAGGTTGATCAAAGCTAGGTTTTCTTCTGTTTTTTTTTTTTTTATGTTTTCCCCCACAGCATCGGTTTTTTTTTGCAATAATTAATGACTTAGACTTGTACCTGAGTCCCGACAACCAGTAGTTAGGTATGTTGTTGAGCCCGATAACGTATGTGAAGTACATCGTCCGTGAGGCAACATTATTTAATGTTGGAAAAGACTAATCGCATTATTTACTTCCTACACATTGCTTTTCTTTTAATGTATTTAATTTTTGTTAAGAATATGGGAAGGCTTGTGGACAGGCAATCATTTAATATTTGATAAAAACATTATATTTATTTTTTGGGTCTAGGACAAAAAATATATATATTAGTTGGCACGGTTTTATATCTAACACGTTATCACTAGCTTCAAAAGTTTGGGAAAAGGACCCAACGACTAAAATAACTAGAGCTTATCACGTTTGATTTACATTAAGTCCCGCCCTTGGAGTTTTTGCATTTGCCGAAAATTGTTCATTTCATGACACATGTAGAAAGTATTTTTCTACCTATTTCAAGGGATCGTCTATCTCATTGTCTCTATATACGGCATCTAAATTGTTCTAATAATTGATTCAGGTGAATATATAATTGATGAAGATTTGAATAATTCCGAAGACATGAAAATTAGATCAGGAAACTGATACGCAAAACATGTAAGAGATAACTTGGTTTTGAATATGATCCGAGTACTTCGATGTAAGATATTGTCTTTGATCGAGAAAAGTAACAAAGGCCAAATTTCTTTCATGGGCGATTTTGAAATCTTCAATTTTTTGTGCCAAAACTATCCACATGACTATGCATTAGTACTAATTCAGTCATAAATCTTTCAATTGGACTGATTTTGTCCTAAACCTTTTGTATTTGTGCCAATCTAGTTTATCCAACCAATTTTGGCTATAATCGCTAACATGGACGTCAACTATCCTACGTGACACTACCGGTACTGACGTAAACAAATTTTACAAATTTTAATATTTTTCTAAACTTTTTATTATACATTTTATTTTCATTATGGCAGCGACCCTCGCCTAGGCCATTGTTGGCTATAAACGAGGGTTGTCAAGCCCTTGCTAGATCCAGCGAGGGCAACCCTCACCCAAGTGAGGTTGGCCCTCTCCTAGGCCGTGAGGGTCAATCCCTTGCCAGAGGTCGCGAGGTCGACCCTCATGGCCTTGGACTTTGCGGCCTAGGCGAGGGCTCAAGCTAGGCAAGGATCGCCGACCATAATGAAAATAAAAATTATAAATTATAAAATTATAAAATTTGTCCAAGTCAGCCGCTCATGCCACGCAAACGACCAACATCCATGTTGACAATTTCTGACCAAAATTGGGCGGATGATTTGAATTAGCACAAATGTAAAAGGTTTAAGACTAAATTGATTCAATCGAAAGGTTTAGGACTCAATTAGTACCAATGGAATAGGTTTAGGATTTCTTTGATACTTGTTCTAATCAAAATTGTCCAAAACATAAAAGTATAAGCCTTGTTTGTATTTGACCGAATATCAACATGGGAAACCAAAGATTAGATTGAAATTCCATTTTCTAATGAAATATGACTAACATACAATGATTCTATTATGTTTGGATTTGATCACAAATATTCTCAGCGGCAAACAACAAATATCAATATCAAAGTCTATGGATATTGAAAAGGTGTAGAGAGCTCCATTAAATAGAAAGGTAAGTTGAAAAATCAAATTCTTGATTCCGAAGGAGCTACACAACTAACAGTTAACCCCTCAACCAATCACGTAATATAGAAAATCTTTCTAAACGTTGAAGCCTTGTCGACGCAATTGGCCCAAAGAGCTAGCAATTGTGGATGAGTTAAACTGGTTCGGGAAGAAGTTATGGCCGGTACAATATATGTAGTCCATGTAGGATAATTTTCCAAATGCAGGGTCGACACCAACCTAATTGCTGAGGATAGCAATATATGCATAGACAACCACAAAGTAAAGTCGCGTCCTATAATGTTTTCGACTCAAATAAGCATGGCATTGCATAGAGATCAACCACAACTGCAGCTTATGGACCGAGCTTGACAAACAGCCTTCCCACACTCATCCATTGTAATGTCCTAAGCAGACATTATTACCTTGTCACTCATGACATTTGACAAATTCAATAGCTTATTAATACGGGCTACTACCCTCATATATCCATTACAGACCAACCAAAAAAGCAAAGCGCTAGAAGCAAATCATCTGAGCATCGGCAACGAAAATAGTGATCATACTGAGTACCTTGATCTCTGAAGAAATTAGGAACTTTTGAGTCATTGATAGACCTCATTTTCCCAAGACTATCGAGATGGTCTGGAAATATACTACAAAGTGCTAAGGTCCTATGAGGGCTTACAATATGTCAAAAACCAATAGAGAAGCGGAAGATGCAGGGACTAACTGGGAGGAAAAATTCACAAAGGGTTGCGGCACCAAATCCATAGACACAGTGAGTGAGATCTAACTCCACCAGCTTTACAAATCGACCAACATAAAGGAAAAGAATGATGGTCAAACCAGACTATAAACTGTGATACAATTATTACACCAATAACAAATAGTAAATGCCAGAGAAACTAGCAAGATGTCCAGTGCACTGAACACTGGTACAACTGTGAAAATAATCATCAAATACACAATAAACTCAAGGACTTCTGCTAGTTGCCATGCTGCAAATCATATAGCATGAACTAATAAGTAAAACCTCCATGCCCGCATTGCAGAAGCATCTACAGAGTGCTCATTAAAGCAGCAGAAGGACCAAATTCATTATGAAGAAATTGAAAGGAGTTTCCTCGTCAGGTCGAAAATAGGAAAAAAAATTAAAAAAGAAAACTAAAAACTGTTCCAGCCTAGAAAATTGCGGAGATGCTACAAAACTCCCCTTGCGCTCTTGCCCATGATATCAAAATATGAAAATGAGAAAAAAGAAAGAAAGAAACAGCAGTTAACTATCCTAAAAAGTACCTTTAACTTGACTTGGTCTGAGATCTACTCCACAATAAATAAGGCAGAAGAGCGATTCATCTCAGTCAAATGACTCCTTAAGATTATTTAAGCTGGCACATAGGACTCCAATAACAATTGCGCAGGGGAAGGTGACATGATTTGGACAATCAAACTTGTGAACTTCCACTGCTTCTCCACTTTGTCTTTAAACATTCGACAAAAAACTTTTCCAGCTCCATGGGGCCCCCGAATATAGAAATTGACCTGTGTGAGAATAGTTGGTGAGACAACAGAGAAAGTTTTTTAGAAGAGTTGTTGGTCAAAACAAAAGGCATAAATGATTTTTCTATCCACAAAGGAAAAAAAGAGGAGACAAAAACTAGATAAAATAGCCTGCTAATAGTGACCACCAAAGTTCATAATTCGAAAACTCTTGACATTAATTTCATGGACACACAAGGTAAGATATGACCAAAAGATCATATTTTTTCATAATTCTGAGTCACCTCAATATGCTCTACACCATCTTCATCAGTCCAGACCCTGTGTGGAATACGTTGGCGTGCAGCTCGATTCCTACTTTCTTGACCATATCCAGTAATTGGAGATCCAATCCTTATCCTAACCTGATTCAAGATGATTAAGGCACAAGAAATATTTCTTAGAGAAAATGCCAGATAGAAAGAATCTGAGCTAATAGTGAATAGATAGTGTCAATGATCTGAGCGAAAGCCATTTAGACTGGAACCATGATCATAAGTCTGCTCAGGTGGCATAAAACCACAAGGCTGCCATGAAAAGTTAACTCTCAAAAGCACATGGGTGGTTTTCAGCTAACATGGACTAGATTTTGCCAGTAACTTAGGCTCTTAATATGATGAAAGGGTTCATTTATTTTCCTCAGAAATTCTTGTCCACAGCCATCCATTTGAGGTCGTTGCTTTTCCAAATCTAAGTGAAAGCTACTAGGAACGCTAATTTTTGAAAATCCATATCTCTTCATTGTTGTACTTCGTATAATCTCAACGGTTGACATAGGCAGAGATGACATCTTAGGCAAGGTACTCATAAAAGGAATTTTCTTGAATTCCTTTTGTTTCAATTAGTCTGCTCAAGGGAGCTACCAGATCTCATTGAGAGATTAATAATTGATTGTGGGGCGGCACAGCCACAACTAACCAATTTGACTAATGCCCCCAAAGCCAAAACCAATCATCTTCTGGGCCAGCCACAACGGTGCACCAGTGAAGGCATGAAGGGTTTTTATTCTCATTTATACACATACAAACCTGACTGTCATCTTGAATCCTTTGCAGAGCCATGTTGAAAATCTTGTACCTGCCAGAGGAGAGCAATATTGTCATAAACAACGTAGTAAGAAGTCAGTTCTCTAAATTCAAAACCAAACATCCATATTCAGAAAGAGAATATTTCCTACTCTTTTGGTTGGAATATGAGCTCATTAAAAACACCATATGCTGCAGCAGCTGCAATGCCAAGCCCCGCAAGGATGATGAGACTGTATGAAGCCCCCTCTACAAACGTGACAGGTTTTTCAGGTATGTTATAGGTAGGAGCATCAAAGGGATCTTCAATTGTAGATACATCCTTCTTAGTCTGTAAAACAACAACAAATTTCTTCATACAATTTGAATGTGCACTTTGCCATGACTACTCAAGTCTACAGGTTAAGTCATCATACATAAGAAGTGAAATAAATATGCCTTCAGCAGAAGGTTTCCAGACGGAAATGTAGGGAAAATTGTAATGGTTGTTTACAACTAGAATGGATCTGTCAAGAATATTCAGCTATATTACAACATGTTTAACCATTACCAAAATCAATTAGAGCAGACATCGATTACCCGTACTTTCTCAATCTTAAATCGAGTTACGAATATAATAGTAAGCAAAATCTCCAAAATCTCATACATAATGCTAAGCTTGTCAATGATTCACCTAGTTGATCTCATCCTATAATATTGCAGTTGCATTTAAGTCAACAAAAATATTAAGCAAACAAAAGCGAGGGAAGACATCATATCTAACTGAAATGAGTTGCACAAACTTAAAGAGCTCAAAAATAGAGAAGCTGAATAGGAAATATTTCCTACTTCTGGCGGGACCAAAGTCAGAGAGCAATGCCAGAATATAATACTCTAAACTAGTATCTAAACAGGTGGCCTATGTTCAATCACCAACAAAATTTTGTCACATCCCTTAGTAAACATTCTTTAGTAGGAGTTTTTGGTATCTCAGACATAATCCAAAGTCAAATTTACTCACTTTCACTCAATTGAAAATGTATAAAATGCAAAATATGCTATTGAGAGCATAAGTATGCAGGTGCAAATAGCAAAACAGCCAGGAAATAAAACATGTCCTCTGAAAAAAAACAACAGCTACTATATATGCTAATCAGACTTTGATTAAGAAACAGCTCAAAAGTTCCAAACCTCTGATGCAGTCTCTCCCTTTTTCTCTGAAGATCTGGAAGCAAAGGATCTGGATAACAAATGGATTCTACAATCTACGTTGGCTCCTGTACATAGGAGCTGTGATGGGGATACCCTTATATCTTTCCTATTGTGGAGCACTCTTAAGGGCACAAAGGGCACATAGATTCCTGAAAATAATATTTAGAACAAGAAATCATTATTTTTGGATAAACAAGCATTCATCTTATGGGCAATCACAACTACCTATAAAAACCAAAGAATTGTTAGTTTCTGAACTAAAGAACGAATTCTTGTTTCACAGAATTGTGGAGCATGAGGATAGTCTCTTTTCTCTCAATTTAGAATTATAAGCATTGTCCATTCCTAAATCAAATTTAATGTTCACGCTCTGAACTGTTAATTATCCAAATTTATCAGCCTACAGCTGAACCGTTGCATATACAACTTTCAAATTATAGCGATTAGGTAGTATTGTGGCTCCACATAAAAAATTTCAAGCATGGAAGCACAACTGCCACCCACATGTCATAAAAACTGAACACACATATATACAACAATAAATTATAGCTTGGCTCAACAAGTTCAACCAGCAACAAGCAACACATTTATTAGCAGAAGCAGCGTGATGAGATATTCATATGTCAGAGGCTAACCTTTGGCCCCAAGAATCTCCTGCATCATTTAAAAGAAAGGTACTTCAGTTTTCAATTTTGAACCAAACACTAAAACAGTGAGAAGACCACTACATCACCTTAGTCATAGGTTCAGCATGAGGTGTACTTCTCACATAACCAGACTTAAACACAACCTGAAATTGATCAGTAGAGCAAATTCTAGTCACACATCCAAATTTACTTCCCATCAGATGATACATACCAAACATAAAGGAAATAAGCTGAGAAAGATGGATACAAGGAAATCTAGCCAGTCATTAATTGCGAGCAAGGCTTCCTCTTGGTGAAAGAACTGGACATAAGTACCATCGTTTTGATCATTCACAATTAATACCATGAAAAAAGACACCATAAGAATGGCAAAACTAGTAATACAGTACCTTCAATTCGTGGATCTAAATAACCAATGGCTTTCAGATACTAATTGAACCACATTTACCCAAATCAGTATTATCACGGAAACGAAATAATTCCCTTGATTCAGTTGTTAGGTAACATCCTACACAATTTCTTCCTTTTATACACAAGAAAGGACAATGGAAGTCAAGGCTCCGTAAGTGTGCAAGTAAATTGGAACTGCTAATGAGCATAAAAAGACCCCAACAATGATCAAGCTTTCTACAAACCCGGTTTTGCAATGAAAAGTAACTATCTTAGACAAATCAGAAAGTATAATCCTCGAAAACAGCCAGATAGACAAAGGATGCCATGAGGATCAACCTGTACAGAGTTTGCAGAATGACCATACTCAACAATTGTACTGAAGACTATGTCCAACAAAAATTTGCATCAGGGGACAAACCATCAACATAGTTTTCATCTACAAGTTAATAATTAATTTAGTACTCCAAAGAAGAAAAAAGGAAAAGATGAGTAGCCATTATCTGCATTGTTGGGATATTCAAGAGTAAGGGAAAATAACCTTTCGAGTCAGACCCACAAAACATCAAGCTAGTAAACTCGAATGTCAGAACTTGATACCATTACAAACAAACCACATGTAATCGTACTAGCAACTTTCCAAATCAACCGGTACTTCCAAGCAGACTGAGCAATTTACAGAAAGGATAAGTGATGTTTTCAATTCCAATATAACGAGAATCTCCCAGAACATATATCCTATCCTCTGTAACGGGCTTGTAACTCAAAATTGAATGAAAACAGAGATCCTCTTCCTCAGCTGACACGAAACCAAAATCGAAACTTTACATTCTCTCGTCCAATCGTCAACAAGCAGTGGAGGAGCAACATGCAACATTCACAACAAACAAGATTGAACAATCACAAATACGAATTGCATAACTCGCCCCCAGAACAAAAAAACAAAAAAAAATTGCATGCAGGATAATACATATACATTCTCGAGCACCCGCATTTCTCATCACAGTGAGCACTACAAGCAATGAACTTGAAAAGGGCAGGTTCTCACAGATTCCGCCAGATTGCTGCGATTGCTCGTGGCGACTTGGGACGAGAAGGAAGCCAGGCCGACCTCGGAGACTGAACTCGAACGCTTGACCTCCGAGGGAGAACAGAACCCATTCCGTAGTCTCATCAAACCGGTCCATCGAACGTTGAGAGACCCGGCCGATCTCCTTATATGCTGCATCCTAGACACCAATCGCTCACTCGTCACTCTCTTCTGCTACGACCTTCTTCTCAATCGAACTAGGGTTTTCAGAAGAACACGAACATAGAGTCGACTCGGACACAAGAGGTTCGAAATCCCAGAAATTTTTTTGCAGTGATCGACGAAGAGAAAGAAGGAAGAAGGGGATTGTAAAACCCACTCAATCCCCAGGTTGAGGTTTTGTGCAGATACGCTTCGGCTAACCACACGTGCGAAATTGTAGGTCTTGCTCTAGTTATTTTTTCTTTTCTTTTTCTTTAAACAAATCTACCAGTTATCTAAATAAATTCGGGAAAATTTTCAAATTAAGGCCTGGAGTGCCTTTATATTTTCAAAGAGGCTCAAAATTGGATGTTTCAAATAAGATAACTTGATCTCACCGCCGGCCAAACCATAAAGCCAATGAAGGGCATTTTTGTCCAAAGATAAATTAATTTTCTTTCTCTTCTTCCTTTCACCTTCTTCTTCCAGCAAGACGAATAGGGAAGAGCGGTGGCCTTGATGACCAACCAGAGCAACAGCCGGGCCATAACCGAACGAGAAAGCAAGAGATTTGACATAGACTACCTTCGCGCGATGTCCAAATCGAAAGCCCTAGGCCGGGGGACCCGAGGGAACAAAACGAGACGACATTTTTGTCCGATTACACCCGTTGCTTGCGACTATAAGGATCGAAAGGAGGGACAAAAATGGAGGAACGCCCCTGAGAAGTAGAGTGTATGTTGGCCATTGAGCTCTCTATCGTTCGGCTTCTTCTTGCTCTTTTTGGAGGGCATTCTCTGATTGAAGCCTTGGCGCCCAAATTTCGTATCATTTTTTTTTTTGGTCTAACAAACTTTTACATTATATTTCCCAAAATACCCTTAAATAGAATTTATCTATCCACTTAATATAAAAAGTCAATATCATCCTTTAATTTTCGTTACATAAATTCGAGCCTATACATAATTCCAATAAACCTTGTCTCTCTTATTAGATATTTAGATTTAGAGTGGGTTTGGTTCAGCTTTGCAAATGTTAAAAGCTCAATGCTAATCCCTCTAGCATTGGGTTTTCATTTGGCTTTCAGTATTCTTAAGGTCAGAATTTGGTCGAAAGCTGCTTGCCAAACATCACAGTATTTGCTTAAGGAATTTTGGAGGTCGAACGCTCATTAGGAAATACTAAACCAAACTCAGCCTTAATTGCCAAGAAACTATTGTTCACTGTCAAAACTTGGTTAAGGCCAACTAAGGTTAAAATTATGCTTGAAGCATAAGAGAAATCGTTCACCCCACCCCATAATAGGATTTTATAAAGGGAAATATAAAATTTTCACAATATTAAATCATTTTAAAAATTAAACATGCCTTTATCAATAACCTTAAAAATTTTAAAACAGATGATTGTGCATATTCATTAGCGAAGCCGATACCGAGAACCCACTAATTCAGTAACTAGACATGGATCAAATTATGAAATTTGACGCGTGAGCTCAATGTTGCGAAGCACTCGATGTACTCTTAGTTGATTGGGTGTCCCACTCACTATTCAATAAGTCAAAACCAAACTTTCGCTAGGTACCGGCTTGAGCATGAAGTTAGAAGTGTAAAACGCAACATAGATGAAAATGGAAGCGTTACTTTCGTACAAAATACGAGTACCATTTACAAACATAATTTACCGACTCAATCATATAAGATATTCAACGAGGCTCAAATCGTGTTACGTAATTTCTTCCTCTTCTTCTATTTTTCTTTGGTCGAAAAAGTTTTTTATTCTTTTTTCTAGGTTGGGACATGAGAGCCCATGAAAAGAGACTTTAAAATGAAGTATATCCCAAAGAGCTTGTGGAGATGGGGCTAACCAATTTTGTGAAAGGGCTGCGAGTTAAGAAATTAATAAAGGCCTCGAATTGATATAACATTGTGCATAAATGTGACCACAATCAAAATCAAGCTTATACTTCAACCATATATCCAACAGTACTCAAATAATGTATCAAGTTCTTTTGTTTTCTGGTGGATTTTTTTTTTTTTTAATCTTTTCTAAGTTGGAACATCATAGCCCAAAAAAGAGGCTCGATAAGTTGGAACAAGAGGCACGAACAAAGACTTGGTCATCTTGTGTTGGCTTTTCAACTAAGCAAGCGATGCAAATCACAGGAGACAAGACAAGAACTATGTCGAGATGCAATCGTTGGCCCGAGCTCGTTATGTGGATTCACCTGGATGACGACGACGACGACAACACCGCCACCGCCGCTGCCGCCGCCGCCGGCAACTTGTGTTTTGTTAGTGCTTCACACGAGTCCTGAACATTGAGCTTAGAAGCTGCACAAGTCAACCTGCTCAGGCCATTTCCGTCTCTTTCAGTGCGCTTCACGCAGAGAAGGGTTGCTCTTGGTCTTCAAAAACACCATCTCACCGATTTGACATTTCATGACGAGGGACTTAAAAGACCGGACAATAAAAACCGAGACCGACAAGCGTTCCCATGAGAAGAACATGCTCGGTCCAAGCTTCTGCGGTTTTTTCCTCTCTCGAGATTTTACGCGGGGGATCTGGCTTTTCTGCCATGGATTGGCCGCTTCTTTGATCTAAAGAACAAGTGGGACATTGAAGAAAATTCGAAATCCATTGAGTGTTTCAGAATCGTGCGCAGAGAGACGTGAGGTGCGATGAAGGGGAAACAAAGCAAGCGAATCTGTGCGTGGGAGTCCCACATCGACCGCTTATCAAGACAAAAGCCAGTTTATAATGGGCACACTAACCGATGATGTTCGCCGAGCTCCGTTGCGCGGGCTTGTAACCCGAGTGGGGGCATCAATGTGGTGGAACATGGGTGGGGTTCTTGCGGGTCGGGCCTGTTGCGGCTATCTTCTGGCCCGCCCGTTCCAAGCCGAGAGCTGACTCATGCGGGCCAGGCGAAGGCTTGGGCCGCGTGTGTCTTAGAGCGGAGGGGTCCGCGTGAGGCTGGCTTCACAGAGCAGCGAAAACCTCCCGCTCCCGGCAGTGGAAGGATAACGGGCCGGTGCCGCTCGGGTCCACCATGGCCCAATGGGCCGAACCATCTGAACCACCATTTTTTTTAAAAGCACTTTTTCTGTCGTTCTTTCGTCTCTTAATTTAGAAAATACTTTTGTTGTCTTCAAAATCGTCGGTTTGAAAACCAAACGTAACGAGGCCATTTTTGTAGGAAATGAATCCAAATAAACTAATAATCACCTTTTTTTTTTGCCTTTTTCTATTTTTGGTTTGAAAGATCTGGTAACAATCATAGGAAAAATCGAACAACTGTGCCAGACGTGAGGGGTTTTAAAGTCCATTTAATTTCTCGTGCTTTATAAGTGAAAAGGCAAAAATAACTGGAATAAAGAAATACAGCATAATAAATGCAGGAATATATATATATATATTTTAAGGAATAGTTCAAGGTTTTTTCCCATTGAGATGGTAAGTGTAGAATGAAGAATATAGTGTAATAATTCGTTTTGATAAAACTAGAATAAAGAATATATTATAATAAATTGGAGAATAATTTCTTCCATTTAGGAACAAATCGAGATTTATTCCCAGAGACATGATAATATCTTTGAAAAAGTTTCGTCGACGTGAATGGGGCGTTATCCCAAATATCACATTACAATTGCTTCAGAACATGGAGAGTCAACACCAATTTCAAAAACAAAAAAAAAAAAAGATGTGCGAATTTCAAAGGCTATATAAACTTTCAACTTTAGCCTAAGAATTATCCTATCATACAATCAACTAAATGCAAAATGCTAAACTGTACTCAGTGATTAGCAAGACATTTCGTTGTTACTAATTGGTTTTTATTTTCGCTTGCTATATCAATTTTGGTCTATAATCCTACTCTTGAAATGCTGTCGCAGCCTAGGTTACTTTTGATTACGACGACCCGCATTTAATAGTTTGCAAATAAGCTGTTTCTAGTGAAAAAAGAGATAAATTGATTCTCCGAAAGTGCTAGCAAGCGTGTTTGCACCAAAAATTGACCAGATTGTCAATATGGATAGACACGAGGCTAGAGTGCAAGTTATTGTTAAACACGTGAGCCATTGTCGACACCATTATTGATATTGATGTATATCGATGACCATTAATTAGTTGCCAATATATGATGACGTATGGTTAGCGATAGTTGACAAGGATATCGGTTAAGAGGGTCAATGGATTTCCGATTGAAACACCAGGAGAAGGTTGAATACCTAAAGGGCATCGTGATGCAGTTATGGAACTAGTGGTGAATGAAGCAACAAAGTCTAGCAAGTCATGGAATAAGAATGAACGTGACAAAAGATAGAAATGAAGGATCAAGATGCGATGATTTTCAAGGACTGCTTGAAGACGAGATCATGGCATCATGAGCATAAAATTTTCGGAGATAAGGAGGCATGACGATAACTCCAAGGGAACTGCTCCTAGATGGTTATGGCGTAAAGACTACAATACTAGCGTTCGTCTATTGAAGACTCTTGCGCACAAACAAACAAACGTGCTATCTTTTAATTGTCTTTACTTTCCTACATAGTAGTTATAGTTTCCAGACTTGCGTCGTCGATTAAATTGCGACGTGTTTCTTAGCTGTAGTTTCAGATCTGCGTCGTCAGCTAAATTTCGACGTGTCTTTGTTGTATGTCCTAGGTGTCTTGTCATCAGTTAAATTCCGTGTTGCATCTTCGTGTTTGTGCAGGCTTTAGCGAAGCCAATACTGAGAACCCGCTAATTCAGTACGTGATATGAGATAGATCAAGATGTGTATTTTGAAACGTGAGCTCGACATTGAAATTGTATGTCGTAGATCAGTGGAGCAAGCAAGAGATTGGCCAACATATGTAACCCCTAACGCATTCTACCGCGGGAGGTTAGTACTTCAAGGTCTCATGATTAAGTTACTCAGTGATGAAATCAACTACTTGTTGCTCAAGGACAAAAACGACATTTTTTAAATCGGCCAGCTCAACTCTACATTTCATTCCTCTATTTTCCCTTAATTTGCAGAAAAAGAAAATTTTTCTTATCTTCTTTAAGAGAATGCACTAAACTTAAACGCGAATTTTATTTCTACCTTAACAATCCAATGTTCGACAACAGCAACACTGAGCGACTGATGGGAAGAAGGTCCGAGGAAGAGAAGAGGAGATTCGGGTTCGATGTTGGGAGCATTGATTTGAAATATTTTATCATTAACGTCCATATTCCAGATCTGAGATGTCATGTGATGAAAGAGAGAATCACGTTTAGTTAGAAGAAACGGCACATTAGGTTCTATAGCAGTAAGTAATGTAATAAAATGGGAATTAACTACATCTGAAAAGCAAATGAAGACAAACGCCTAAGACTTTTAAGCAAAATGAAAGATAAAAAGAATAGCAGCAGAATCTATTGCTAATGAACACGAGACAGTAGGAAAAATCTCGTCTCCTCCTTTGCCAATGCTTCATATCAGAAGTCCTTCTAGTCTGCAGATAAACGCCGAGGGCAGTCGCACCTGAAGCCAAACCCTTGGGACAGAAGACTTTGCCGCGCATCCCGATCAAGACTTGCATCAATGTGGTAAAATCCTAAGTTCTTCGCCTGCAAAATACCCTTTAAGATTGCGACACAGAATTGACCCTTGCTAAAGAAGAGCCAGACTGGGCAACGTAACAACAGTCAGCTGGACAACTAGCCCGTTATTTCTCGTATAATTGTTATCATAATTCGGAAGGTCAAAGGAAGTCCGACAAGATTTCGTTGCTAATTGTTAGTCGATAAATCCAATACATAAGCATTGAGACTAAAAAGCGGGTCTTCCTTATTGTTCTTGCAACTATCTTAAAACACAAATAAAGATATAATCTGCAGCATCTCCAAATCTGATGAATTCCTTTTTCAAATGTTGAAGACAATTTCCAAAATTGATCTTAAAAAGTTTCAAACTCCCACCTTACAAATTCATAAAGGAAATCGCATTAAACTTTACACGGAAAAGGTCGCAGCTGCACATAGCCTTCTTGAGAACCAAAACGGCACCAAACAAATTTAGAGAGGAGAATTCAGGTGTCAACGGCTAAGGCTTTCCATTAAAGGAGACGCACCAACAATATGATAAAACGCTCCGGCGCTTCTAATTTAGCCCCAAACATTCTTTACTACAATAAGAAAAATCAGTGCGGAACAGAAAACATTATAACAGTTTGTTTTGCCGTAAATGGTCATCAACAAAATACCTTTCACCCAACGTTGTTTTTTTCCATTTTATTAAGAAAGGACAGGTCCTGTGGCGATTCGGACAAGAATAATTGATATGGCCGTTTTAAGTACCGAGGAACTCCGAAACTAAAAGATAAAGAATGCAGGTAAAGAATTGGTAAGGTAAAATTTGCAGAAATAATTGATGTATTATTGATTGTGGATCTTTGACAAGTAGTTTGCTTTGGCCTCTTATAGGCTCGTGCACAAGGTAACCGTCAAAAGCGGTTATATTTTAAACTCCAACTCTACCGGAGATCCTAGGCCTTGACTCCATTTGCTGATAACCGTGTGATCTAATCCGCGAACGGTTACTATTCGGCTCCGTCTCTATTTCGGCTTGCTTTTCGTTTTCGTGATTGGCCAAGTCTTCTCGATTTCCATTTCTCACCGATTCTATCTTGCTGACGGTAGTTGCTCAACTTGTCATCAGTTTGTAACAATGGTCTATAGCAGATCTGTCGACAATGTACCCCGTACCTTCTCCGAATTATCGTAGCTCGAATAATTTTGGGTGTCAACATAGTTTAATAAAACTTTTATAATAAACCACGCATCCACAGACTTGAATTCATGCTATAGAGCTCCTGGCACAGCAGCTTAGCAGTTAGCACCGGAGGGTACATTTACCTTCACAATGTCATCGGCTGACTTGCACATCCGGCATTAAGGACCTTGTAGGATTGCGGAAGCGTGGTTTGTTTTGTGAGAGTAAGAAGGTGGTTTGGTGAGTGCTAGTGTAGGTGCGTGGACTTGACAAGCAAAGGAAGACAAGGTAGGGAGCAAAGGAGGACAAGAATAGTTTTATATTATGAAGGCTTGTACAAGAGACTTGGCTTCTTGTGTTTTTCGTTACCATCAAGTGGAGAGGAGTTGGCTATTTATAGCCCTCTTCCACCTCCATTAAGGAACAATCTAGAACAAGGTAGCTAGATATTCTCTAGATCCTTCTACAACACTTTTCTAAAAATATCTTAGAAATTTTCTAGAAACTCTTCTAGAAATATCTCACAACTTTCTAGATTATTCATTCAAGTATCTATGCTCTAAATATCTTGAGTATACTAGAGAATTCTAGAAATTGGATCACTTATTTCAATACTCCTCCTTGATCCAATTTTGTGAGACTCCGAGCATGCTTCTCAACATGTCAAACTTGGCTTTGGGTAGCGCCTTAGTGAATATGTCCGCAGCTTGATCATCGGTCTTGCAATATTTGAGTTCAATCTCTCCATTGCTTTGTGCTTCTCAAATGAAGTGATATTTAATATCGATATGTTTAGTTCGTCCATGAAAGACTGGATTTTTTGAGATAGCGATCGCGGACTTGTTATCGCAAAGTATTGAAGAAGAATTGGTTTGTGCTTCTCCAATGTCTTCCAAAATTCTTCGAAGCCATATTGCTTGACTGGTGGTTGTAGCAGCTGCGATGTACTCGGTTTCTGCAGTAGATTGTGCCACCGAGTCCTGTTTTTTGGATGCCCACGAGAATATTCCAGAACCCAGAGTAAATGCATAGCCGGTAGTGCTCTTCCTGTCGTCAGC
>BCNH02000004.1:10960077-10973045 GCA_001662345.2 Metrosideros polymorpha var. glaberrima | reverse complement strand
TTCCACATAAATTTCTTCTTGGAGGTATCCATTTAGGAATGCTGATTTTACATCTAGTTGATAGATTTTCCATTCTTTTTGTGTTGCTAGGGCTATAAGTGCTCGAATAGTATCAAGACGAGCAACGGGAGCGAAAGTTTCAGTATAGTCAATACCTGGTTGTTGCAAGTATCCTTTCGCTACGAGCCTTGCTTTGTGCTTTTGGATTGATCCATCTGCATTGAGCTTTGTCTTGTAAACCCATTTAACGCTAATGATCTCCTTGTCTTCCGGGCGATTGACGAGCTCCCAAGTTCCATTTTTCTCGATCATCTTGATTTCTTCCTCCATGGCTTTAATCCAAACTTCTTCTTTGGACGCCTCTTCATAGTTTTCTGGTTCTGATATGGCAAAGTTGCATGTTTCATAAACTTTTCTAAGGGTTTTTACCCTAATTATTGGAGACTCTGGAGTACTTTCTTCTTGCGTCGCTCTTGGAGAGGTTAGTGGTGTTATGTCATGAGTAGTGGAATCCGACGCTTCGCCTTCTTCTTGAGTTGTTGATTCTTCAAGTGCTGGTGGTATGTCTGGTAAGGCGACATACTTCTTCTCGATCTTCTTGTCCTCCCAGTTCCAGGCAACATTTTCGTCGAACTCGATGTCTCGACTGATCATGAGCTTCTTAGTTCTTAAATTATAGACCCGATAGCCTTTTGATTGGTCACTGTAGCCGAGGAATATTCCTTTTTTCGTCTTTTCATCGTGCTTGCTCCTCTTTTCAGCAGGAATGTGGACGTAGCATATACAGCCGAACACCTTAAGATGCTTCGCTGAAGGCTTCCGTCCGCTCCATGCTTCGATTGGAGTTTTATTTTGAACTACTTTAGTTTGACATCTGTTTAACAGGTATACTGCAGTGTAGACTGCTTCTGCCCAGAATGAGTTGGGAAGGCCTTTTTCTTTTAGCATGGACCTTGCCATCTCCATGATGGTTCTATTCTTCCTTTCTGCGACTCCATTTTGCTCCGGGGCGTAGCCAACGGTTAGTTGACGATGGATTCCTTCGTCTTCACAGAATTTGTTGAACTCTCTTGAGTTGTATTCCGTGCCTCTGTCACTTCTTAGGACTTTGATTCTCAACGTGGTTCTTGAATTTTCTGAAAATAGAAAAAACCTCCGACCTTTCTCGAAAAAAGTAGACCCACGTCATTCTAGTGTAATCACCGATGAATAGGATGAAATATTTATTTTGACTAGGTGTGGGGGTCCTCATTGGACCACACACATCCGTATGGACTAGTTCCAATGGCTTCTTAGCTCTCCATGCACCTCCAGATGGAAAGGACTGCCTTTGTTGTTTTCCAAGAAGGCAACCTTCACATACATCTGAAATTTCTGAAATAGCCGGAAAGTCTCTTATCATATTTTTCTGATGGAGAACTTTTAGCCCAGCGAAGTTAAAGTGGCCAAATCTTCGATGCCATAGCCATGAATCATCAAGTTGAGCTTTCATGGCTATATCTCTGCTATAATTCCATCGAATAGGAAAATTCTATTCTCCATCTTAACAGAGGCAATAATATTTTTATATTTGTCATAAATAATGCAGGCATCTCCTCTAAAGTATAGAGAATACCCACTTTGTATCATTTGGCCCACACTCAAGAGATTTTGTGCAAGACTGGGGACAAGATATACGTTGTGAATATATTTTGGGCCTTTATTTGTTTCAACAGCGATAGTGCCTTGTCCTTTCACATTGACTAATGCGCCGTTGCCCAATTTCACTTGAGATTTCACCGATGTATCAATATCGGTGAATATTGATTCATCCCCAGTCATATGATTGCTATACCCACTATCAATGTACCATGTATTTTTTTTCTTATCATTTGTCGCATGGCCTGCGTAGAATGTATTGTCTTCACTTTCTTTTTCTTCAACATAGTTGGCTCGATTATTCATTTTCGAGCGACAATCTTTTTCTACGTGGCCAAATCTTTTACAAAGGTGGCATTGTGGTTTGTTTCTAAACCAGCAATCTTTCTCCAAATGATTAGTGTTTTTGCAAATACCACAAGGTGGATATGTTTTCTTTTGAGTAGTTTCTCCTCCTCTTTTATTTTTCCATAAGCTCCTTCCACCATTCTTAGTTTGATGAGACCGTATGTTCATTTTTGATTGAAAGGCACTTTCAATTGAATCTTCATCTTGTGCCATTAGCCTTTTCTCATGTGCTTCTAGAGAGCCAATTAATTCACTAATTGATAGGGTCCTTAAATCCTTAGTTGCTTCGATCGTTGTGACAATAGAATTGTATTTTCTAGTGAGTGTCACTAGTATATTTTCTACGACCCTTTGATCAGTAATTTCATCTCCATAGGCTCTCATTTGATTAACTAGTTCTTTTAATTTTCCACAATATTCTTAGACGGTCTCATTATTTTTCATTTTGGAATTCTCAAAATCTCTTCTCAGAGTTTGAAGTCGAATAGTGCGTACCTTTTCTGATCCTTGGAATTCTTCTCACAATATCTCCCAAGCCCTCTTTGTTGTCTTTGCTCCAATTATTCTCGGAAATACGGTTTCCGAGAGTGCTTGTTGAATAACACATAAAGCCCTTGCATCCTTTTGTAGTTGATCCTTCGGGACACTTGCACCTTCTTGCGGAGCTTCGTATCGTTTCTCGACAATGTCCCATAAGTCTTGGGCCATCAAGAAAGTAGTCATTTTGATGGACCAATAGTCATAGTTATTGCCATCAAAGATAGGAATGGGAAATGAGAATGCAGTAGAGTTGGCCATAATTTAGTTGTTGGATATTTGGATGAATAGTTTTAGTAACGGTGGGTTGGACAAACGCCCAATACCAACCAAAGACGTGGCTCTGATACCACTGTAGGATTGCGAAAGCGTGGTTTGTTTTGTGAGAGAGTAAGAAGGTGGTTTGGTGAGTGCTAGTGTAGGTGCGTGGACTTGACAAGCAAAGGAAGACAAGGTAGGGAGCAAAGGAGGACAAGAATAGTTTTATATTATGAAGGCTTGTACAAGAGACTTGGCTTCTTGTGTTTTTCATTACCATCAAGTGGAGAGGGGTTGGCTATTTATAGCCCTCTTCTACCTCCATTAAGGAACAATCTAGAACAAGGTACCTAGATATTCTCTAGATCCTTCTACAACACTTTTCTAGAAATATCTTAGAAATTTTCTAGAAACTCTTCTAGAAATATCTCACAACTTTCTAGATTATTCATTCAAGTATCTATGCTCTAAATATCTTGAGTATATTAGAGAATTCTAGAAATTGGATCACTTATTTCAACAGACCTCTTATCTTTCGACCACCTGGTACCAATCGCTGAATGACATTGCCATAGTCTTTCGGCCACCCGGTACCGGCAGGCATGCCTTTGGGAGGAATCACCGAGGGTAAAAAGGCGCTCGTGTAGTTTGGCAGATGCTCCGTGGGCAATGAGGCAATTTCTCTCTCCACCTCACCCAATTTGATCTCACCAAAACGCTCTTTTTTTCGAAAATGTTTGGGCGTCATCAAATTTGGTGAGATGGAGAGAGAGAGAGAGATTGCCTCATTGCCCACGGTGCATCCGACAGTTCCCACGAGCGCCTCTTTACCCTCAGTGATTCCTCCCAAATGCATGCTGCCTGAAATGCAAGACTATGGCCAACGTCATTCAGCGAGCCGTAAAGGGTGGCCGAAACATAATCTGACCATTGTACACTCTGTTGTTCCCCCAACTCGAAAATCCATGGCCATCATCAGCGTTGTTCGACCAGACCTGGTCGGCTCGGTCAGCGCCAATGACTCTGCTGGTGGCAATGGTGGGGGAGGCGCACAGGTCGAGCTTAGGTGAGGGTGAGGGTAGGTGAACTCTTTTTTGGTGAACTTCAGGCCCGTCTCTGCATTGCATGTTCTTAATGGTGATCTTGGTTTCTGTGTCAAATTGCTCTTCTTCATCGTCTACATTAGTGTCCTTCATAGCCACGATTGCATACTCTGAGACCGACTCATACTCTAAGACCGACTGCGGTGAAAAGTGGACATGAATGAGGAGACACTTGCAACTGAAGCTCGAGAACGGAGAGGCTAAGAGAGAGAGAGTAACGGAGGGAAGGGTGAAAAGTGTTGGAAAATCACCAATGTAGTGATTGTTGCAAAAATCCCCTACATTATTTTGAGACAGAGACAATTAAAGGCTACCAATGTGTGTATTAATTGAGTAATACCATATGATATATGCACAAACCGAAATACAGATGTTATCATAGACATTACCAGATATGAGGAGTGCTTTGCCGATATCTAAGGTGAACAAGATATTGGGCGTTGAAGATGTTTACAAGTTGGAAGGATCTTCAAATAAGGTCAATATCTGAAAGGACCTTGATTGAGGGTAAACAAGCGGAGAAGAAGGGGGATGTTCGTGATGGCTTGAAGGTACAAAGATCGGGTGAACAGTTGGATAAACCTGGTAATGGTGAACAAGTCTAGAATGGGGATGTTTAGTAAAGTTTGGAAGGACCATGAAGATGAATAGCTTAGTAGAGTCGAAATTAGCAATATGCTTAGAAGGACCAGAAGAAAGATTAATATCGTTATTGGGTACAGTATTAGGTGCAAATGTTTATAATAATCTTTTAAGGATTCAGTGATAATCATGGTGCGATCCCTTGAGAGAAGATCACAGAGAGTCCTTGAACATTTTGTGTAAACAACACCAACAGACTTAAAGATAAGTTGCTGACAATGTTTTCATCGAGGTTGAAGATATCATGTCGTAGGTGATGTTTGGATAACAAGGACGTGAGGATGTTCGTTGAAGTATAGAATATAGCCGTTGTCGAGTAGAGAGGTGCAGCGGAAGATCAAGAAGTCTATAGGGAAACAGAAAGCAGGCATTTGTCAAAATTGTCAGAGCAGTTAGTGTAGGAGCAATAGCTGCAGTACCTATTTTCGAGTGGTTTGCAAATATTCAGGAAAATGATCTGTATGAGTAGTTCTCTTCTTTGGACAGCAACACCAATAGATCTCTAACAGCTAGTTGGTCTTCAAGTTGTTCCGTATGCATGGATCTCCACATTTTCAGATTTGTGAACAAAAAATTTGTATGCGCTGTTTTGATCACAACCAATGAATATGCACACAAAATTTGAAAATACATTATAACACACAATAGTAATTTTACGTATTGTAAACGTATGCAAGTAATTAAAATAAATAGAATACCATTACTTAAGTCAAGCATTTTGAAGCTCGAGTTTGACTTGATTAGGTATTCGAGCTCCTGGAACTCGACTTGAATCCAAATGAATCGAGCCGAATGCGAATAATATTCGTGACTCGAACTCGAGTAGCTCTGAAGTGGCTGGCTTGACTCACTTATGCCATTGATCTACACAATAATTTCTCCTGTCTGTGACTGGTATTACTATTCACCGAGAGTCTCGTTTTGATTTAAAAGCTAAAGAGACAGCCAACTGTTACTCTCACCCAGAAGTCAAGAAGAACAGGGCACATTGAAGAACTTAAGTTCACAAAGAAGAACAGGGCATGGAACACCTATTTTTTCAACCCTAAACACCTTAGTTGAAAGGAAAAAAAAAAAAAAAGAGTGGCTGACAAGCTGGGGAAATTAGATATAGAAGAAATATTTATTGAGGAATTACTCAATGAAATATTGGCAAGCCATGTCATCTGAATTACATAAAGTACATGGACCCTCCTGACCCAATTCAAACTGATCTCTAGAACTACTCAATGTTTACTACTTGCTGATACAATTAAATCTCAAGATCTTGGAAACGATCATCGCTAGCTCGTTCAAGATGTAACCCTGCGTTCAAATTGTTTTCCATATGCTCAAGAAATCTTCCTGAACGGGAGTAAACGAAGAAACTTGTGTAGGTCGAAAGTACACTTAATGTAGCTGCCAAGAATGACCTCCCCTAGCTATACCATATTGCATCGCAAATATTAATGGTCCAGCTTCGGCTTTGTGAGTTTAGGGCTTACCAGGAGGCTCTCAAGCCCCGTTTGGTTCAGCATTTTGGAAATGCATTTGAGAAAATGCAAATACCTTTAGCCTAAAGACGTTTGGGTAAATGCAAAAACTGTTTGGTTGAAAAACACATTGAAAAGCTATTTTGGTGTAAATGTTGTTTGGTAAAACCTAACATTTGTAAAAAATTTTGCTTTTTTTTTCCTCATATGAACTCAGTTGAAAAAAAAAAAATCTTAGCTGTCGTAGGCCCAAACGGCCATCGGCTGACCGCCGGCTAGATCTGGCCGGCGCGCGACCCCAGGCGACGTCGCTTGGGTCGCGCGACTCAGGCGACAGTCGCCTAGGTCGGGCGACGGTCGCTTGAGGTCGTGCCTGGGTTTGCACGACCCAGGCGACCTAGCCTGAGGTCGCATGACCCAGGCAAATAGTCGCCGGAGGCGGGCGACCTGGTGGCCGGCCTCTGGCGACCCTCAGGCGGTGGTCGCCGGCCTCCAACGAACCTCAGGCGGTGGTCATCGGCCTCCGTCCAGCACGCCGAGGTGAAGATGAACAGTGCAAGTTGCATTTCAGAAATGCAATTTCCCAAAGTACCTCCGAATTTGCTTTGGGCTAAAGGACCTTATGGAGCTTTCAAGATGCAATTGCATTTCCCCAAAGTACGCCAAAAAATGTTGCCAAACGAAATTGCATTTGCCCAAGTGGCTTGACGGCCCGAAAGCCCCTTCTAAATGCTGAACCAAACGGGGCCTTATTCTATGCCGACATGAGAGACCAAAGCCCACAAGTGAGTCACAGACTCCCCTCCCTTTGCCAAGTGCTCAGCGTGTGCTTTTGCATTGCCCGATGGAGCCACATACAACATTAGTTCGGCCCAAAAGTCGGCCAGGATCTTCCAAATGCTCTGCAAATCCTCTTCCAGCAATTGAACCCCCAACTGAGCGCCCCGATTTGTAACCGTATTGTCTGGTCTTTCCGCGATCTCCTTCAGTCGGTCGATTCTATCTTGATCTGTCTTGCACCTGTCAAGCACCTTCCTCGCTTCAAGGGTTATTCGGTCAAACACGTTCTCCGCAACATAAGGGTGATCGGGTAACAATCTTGGGGCGAACGCCACCAAGTAAGCAATATATTTGGACAAATGGGTTGCTACAATGAAGTTTGGATCTTGATTCCGCCGCTCGCACTCAAGAAAGCTCGTAGCTATATGCCAAACCATTATAACTTCAGTTTGCGTCTCGAGCTCACATGCCCAAGAGAGCTCAGCCGACACGTTGTTTAGTCTCAAAGAAGCTTGTCCATTCTCCAATTTCCCGTTGCTGTTCACCAGAGAATGAAACACAGCCTTCTTCACGTCATCCGACAATCCAACGGAAGCGCCTTGTTTTTGACCCCTCCTAACCACATCGATGAAATTGATTGTGCAGAAATTGTAGAGAAATCTGGAAGGGATGTGATTGTACGATTTGAGAAAAGAGTATTGGCGAAGTTTCCTTTCCCAAGGCTTCAAACGTGCCCGGCATATTAGTCCTATCAGCTTCTCGATGTACTTTCTCCTTTGCCACCACCCCTTTTGCACGTAGTTGCAAAGCAATCTTACTTTCGCCCAATCGGAGATAGCCATCAGAAAGAGCTGAACAAGCTCAACACATATGAATACCATGAGAACGACCACAGTCACGAGAACGTCGACGCTTAACCCATTGGACGTCACCAATTGGACAACAACATCTTGGGGCTTTGTGGTCTTGGGGATCAGGAACACAACCGTTAGCATAGTGCCTATGATCAAACACAAAAGCTCCACCACTTTCAGCTGCCAAAGGCGCGCTTGGAAAATGATGGGGTAATTGGTGTAGAAAAAATCGTGAAAAAAGGTAAGCTCGACTTCGGCGACTCGAAATGCTCGCTCATACCCATTTTCTTTCAGAAGAATTCCTTCTCGAATCAAGAGCCACGCCTTCTGATGAGCTTCTTCCGGCAATGAATAGCGCGAAACTTTCAAACGGAGAAGTAGGTAGAGCGCATAAGAGAGACAAATATCCTTGACCTTATCATCCCGGTCTCCCCCGCTTGAGCTCAAAAGCCGCCCTTTGCACGCCCACACCTTTTCTATGGTGATGACTTCCTTCTCGTTGTCTTCTGAAACCGTTTCGGAATTTGGCTTTGGTGCTGCGACTTCGCCAAGGACTTTCTCGAGTATGGTGCGCCTCACTTTAACCACATATTTGTATCCTTTCATAGTGATGGGATCGACTTCGCAGGGATCCGGCCAACGACGAGTGGAGCTCATATTATACACGACCCATTTTGTCATTCGATGCCGACCAAACGCGCTCACCGACACGAGCGATAGTGCTCTCTCTGTGGTCTTTAGCACTAGGAGGACGATATAGAGCACGAAAACCGCCAGACCTAACGGCAAAGTGGTCAGATAGAGTGTCCACAATGTTACTAATCCTATGAACGCGACTATGTGTTGCCAAGCTTATTTCTTCCACTGCTAATTGTCCTCAAGACTATATGCAGAGAAAGAGTTTGAGCTTCCAAGAAAGATCATCAAGAAAGTCGCCCACAGTGGGAACAGTGGGTTGCAGAACGGGGATTCGCGCATTAGCCCGAGCGTGTACATTATCAAGTAACCCGAGAGAGTGTATGCCGCCCACAGCACGACATTGAGCATCGGATTGTTGTTCTGACGCCTCAATGAGCCGAAAGCTGCGAGGAAGAGGAGCAGGAAGGCGACCGAGCCCATGTAGAGCTCTATCTGCGCCAGCACGCCCTCTGGGGTTCGGAGCCTCTTAGCGACCGCGGTGATGTTTTGGTTCACCGTCACCATTTGGCTTCCCTGCAAGTCCCTCATGTTCTTGATGAATGTAAGAGAGAGCGAAGAAGTTTAAAAGCTTTGAGAGCTCGTTTTGTGAGGAGAAGACACAGGATAAATTTGATAGTACCTCTGATGTACGGAGCGGGTCCAGGCTTTAATTTTGATTCCACCCCGACACAAGTTCCTTTATTTGATAAACAACGTCAAAGGAATTATAATTGCTTCCCGCATAAGGAATTGTCTTTTCCTCCGTCGTTTAGGGCCATGGGAAATGTATTACTTGTATTAGTTTGAGTTATTTTTATGAGACGTAAATTAATTTTGATTAAATACATCATGGACTACCAGTTTATAATTTTTAATTTTATCAACCCTAAAGAAAGAACTTCCATCGACTATATTGCCCAATCCTTTCTTCGAGAAGACATTTCACAAAAAAAATAGTTAAAAAAGGAAAGCACTCATCTTGGTTATTAAAAGATTGAAGAAGGTGCCAATGAGGCATCTGTCCCGGTTTGAGTTTTCGTCTTTCGCTCTCTCTTCTCTTTTGCAATCTCTTCTTGTTTACTCGTAATCGGGGCCCTCTTGTGGATCCTCGATTTTCGGTTACGAGGATAATCTCACCATAAAAGAGGTAATAAGCTATCACTTAGAGTCTTCGCGGCCTGTACTGTAACCAAGTGAGCTCCATGGATGCATTCCTTATCCAAGTCCTCTCAATTGGTATAATATATTTTTATTGTCCCATCCCTGGCAATACCCTCTAGTTGTTTTACATTCAAATGATCTCGAGATCCAGATGAGGACCTAGATGAAGTCTTTTAGAGACTTAATTAGGTCCTACTCATCTTGGTTATTAAAAGATTGAAGAAGGTGCCAACGAGGCATCCGTCCCAGTTTGAGTTTTCGTCTTTTGCTCTCTTTTTTCTCTTGCGACCTCTTCTTGTTTACTTTTTTTTTTTTTTAACTCTTACACTTTTACATGATTTTTGGAGTATTCACAGCAATCTTTTCTCCCATTTATCTTCTTGCTTTTCTCTATTCATTTACTAGGGGAAATATAATAAAGATGCATGCACTGTCTATACTTTCAAATGATTAAATTGAATTATCGTATTGGTTTTCTTCGACATCATTCTGTGAAATTTTTTTAGACCACTGCAACTACTCTAAAAGTTTAAGCTGTTAGATGAAGACGTAACTTAATATTTAGCTATTCTAACACTCCCTTTCATGCATAAATTGAACTTTGGCCTAAGCCTAAAGTGTTAAAATGTAATTGAAAAGGTAAATAGGAACCTTGAAAGATTTGAACTCAGGACTCCTGCTCTAATACCATAAAAGAACAATGATGTTTGATTGTTGATCTCAACGCACAATTTGTTGAGATGATGTCCACTATATAAAGATATTACAAAGTGTGAAACAATACAACAATGGACATATTTGGATTCTTCTCACTTGATTGATAAATCAATGACTTTAAGAAGAACATGCTCGGTCCAGCTTTCGCGGTGCTTTTAGATCATGATTTTTACTTGGGATTTCGCTTTCTGCCATGGATTGGCCGCTTCTCGATCCAAAGGACAGTGGAAATTGAAGAAAATATCCATCGAGTCCTGATTGTGCACAGAGAGATATGAAGTGTGACAAAGGAAACAATGCTAGCAATATTGTGCATAGAATTCCCACATCGGGCATATATAAGGACAGTACACACTTTATAACAGGCATAGTTATCGATGCTATTCGCGGAACTCAGTTGCACGGGCATGTAACCCAGGTGGGGATACCGATGTGGTGGGACAAGAGATCAATTCTTGTAGGATGGTCTGCTGTGGCTCTCATCTGGCTTGCCCGTTCCAAGATGAGAGTTGATTCATGTGGGCGTTTAGGAACAATTCGAGATTTATTCCCGTAAAGATGAAAAAACTAGAATAAAGAATAGTGTAACAAGCGCAAGAATAATATCTCTTTCATTTGGGAATAATTCAAGATTTATTCCATAGAGATGAGAAATAGCATTCTCTCCTTGTTAACTTTTTTTTCCCAAAATTCTTACACTTTTACATGAATTTTTTTTTTATGATTTAATGGAATCTTTTCTCCCATTTATCTTCTTGGTTTTCTCTATTCATTTACTAGGAGAAATAACATTAAGATGCATGCACTATCTCTACTTTTTAGCTGTTAAACTGAATTATCGTATTGGTTTTCTTCGATATCAATTTGATAGATTTTGAGAGACTAGTGCCAACTGCTCTAAAAGATTAAGTTCTTAGATGAAAACTTAATTTAATAATTAATTACTTTAAAACTCTCCCTCATGTATAGGCTGGACTTTGTGTTAGGGCTAACAATATAACTTAAAGGAGAGTGAATAAGTTGTTCTAATAAACTTTAACGATTTTACATAAATTAGCAACAACTATGAAAATCAAGTCAAGTGGATATTTCAAATATCGTGAGGTACTTGTGTGCTGGAGTTTATGAAAGTGAGAGGGTAGTGGCAAAAGAATACCGCAAGTGCCAAAACTTGGCACAAGGGGACACTTCAATGCCAAAAGTTTAAAAAGGTACAGTTAAGTGCCAAAATCGGAGAAGAAATAAACACGTAAGTGCAAAATGGTGAGAAATTCCGGCCAAGTTGCTAATGTGGCTTTTTTCCGGCAGAATTTTTAAATGACATGGCTTTTCTTTTATTTGTATTTGTATTTTTGTTTTCTAACTTCTTCCTATGGTCAGTCGCTGGACCAACGACTAGCCAGAGGGAAGATTGGCGAGGGTGAGGTCGGCCTCTCCATGGGCCAGCCAAGCGATGGCAAGGCCTTGCCGTCACTAGACGAGGTCGGCCAGCCATGTAACATCCTGATTTCTGGCTCACCAGTTTAAGGCGCAGAGAATAACATTTGGATATATTACTCCATAACATCTGATGGACTTAAGCCATAAATTATAGTCCGATGAAGAGTATTGGACCTTAAAGGATTAAGAGCCAAGTATTGGGCTGTGATATCCCGAATTTTGACTGTTTGAATTAATCAAAGGGACGATTGTCGAAATTCAATTGGAAACAGAGATGATCGGATTTTTAGTTATATTTATGCAAAAATAAAAGAAAGAAAAGAAAAGAAGAAAAGGGGGAAAGAAAAGAGAGAAAAGGAAAAAGGGCGGGGAAAACAGAAAGCGAGGCTATCGCTCACGAGTTTCGAACCGCAGACCTCCCCTGTCTCGTGCGCGTCTCGTGCGCGTCTCGTGCGCCTGCCACTCGGTTAAGGCATGACTATTGAGATAACAATGCCAAAGGATTTATTTAAAGTATACGGCACGCGAATAACAGAGGAGAAACAACCGAAGCTGTCGCCTGTAAGTTTCGACCTCGGGACTTCGGATTGTACCACCTCTTACCACTCGACTGAAGTTCGAACGGTGAGACAGAAGCGCCAAAAGTTTTATTTAATGGAAACGGCGCGCGAGTAAGGGAGGAGGGGCAACCGGAGCAACCGAAGGCGCTGCCTCCAGGTTTCGAACCCAGGATCGGACCATTTGTTTCATTCCCGGATATCACTCGGGCAAGGCGCGAGTGGTGAAACCAAAGCGCCAAAATTTATATTTAAAGGAATCGGCGTGCTTCAGACGTCGTCGTTTTAGATCAACAGAAACGACTTTAACTTTTGCAGAAAAATCCTAATTTTTCGCAGAAGAGACGTTTTGGGCTGGGCACGAACTGACGGGCCTAATTTCTTTTATTTTCGGATTTCAAGAGGGCCCATAATAGAAAATTACCATTTTACCCCCGAAGCCCATTTTTGGCCCATTTTAAGAACCTATTGGGTTTTTAGCCCATTGGGCCGTCAAATTCAAACCCGAGCCCTTGTGAATAGTGTCAAGTCCACTTGAGTAATGCGGGCCGTGAATAGTACCGAATGAATAGTGCCAAATTGGGAAAAGACCATTTTACCCTCGATGGCCCTTTTTGGCCCAAAATGAAGAACCCATTGGATCTTAAGCCCGTTGGGCCCGTAAAAATTCGAGCCATGCCCACGTGAATAGTACAAGGCCAACGTGAATAGTGCCGGCCCGTATGAATAGTGTCGAGGGTGGAAAAGACCATTTTGCCCTTCTAGAAGCTTGGACTTTTTGGG
>BCNH02000004.1:10926126-10945600 GCA_001662345.2 Metrosideros polymorpha var. glaberrima | reverse complement strand
CGATTTGGAGGATTGAGTTGATAATTCCAAAATAGAATTTCAAAATCTGCCCTATGTATTTGGGGACGATGGTTATTCTATAAATTAATTCACTTTTTAACCCCAATTCAGGGGAATGCTGTGAAATCGAAAATCGAAATTAAAGGTATATTATGGGCAAAATTGATTATTTCTGTTCAAATTATTTGTTCTTATTTAATGTATTCAATCATAAAAAAAATACCAAAAATACTCATCATGTGCATGTCATCTTTGCCATGTCATTAGTCTAGATTCATTAATGCCATGTCTAGGTTAATTTGATATAGTTTTTAGGTGCATTCATATAACCTTAGTCATTAGGATTAATTAATTAAATTTCCTGTCATATAGTATAGTCACATAACATTTTTGCCCGTCATCTAGAAAAGGTAAGTTTAGGGTAATAAATGCATGTCATTTAATTTTACGTCATTAGATCATTTAATGCATTTCATTTTAGAATATGGTTGTATTAGCATTACATTCAATAAAAGAAAACCCCGAAAAACATTAATTTATATTGCCAATCAAGGAATTTTCATGAAAAATGGGTACCGAAAGGGCGTTAATAGAAATATTAGCATAATCAAGTTCTTGAACTCACTTAGTCTCTGGTTGTAGAAATAAAGTATATCTCCTTATACTTATTTAGGTTTTTAATCGGCCTACCATAAAAGATTAGTGGCGACTCCATTTTAAATCTTTTGCATGTTAATACCGAACTTTAAGTTATGATTTGGTAGGACTTGGGAGGGTCTAAGCTAGGTTAGTTAATTTAATTAACTTGGTAATCCATTAACCTATGTTTTCGGTGAAATTTAGGTCACGACAGCTTAGCGACTCCGCTGGGGACGTGTTTTAATTTTAAAAAAAAAAAAATTAAGGAACCAAGTGGACTTAGGCCTAAAATTTTTCATAAAATATTTGCTTGCTTTGGTAATGTGGATTGGTCCCTAATTTTTCAGGTGTTAAATGTTCTTGCAGGGTTATGATAAATAAAATGCTTGCTAACCTTTGTTTTGCAGGGTCGAGTAGTTTAAATTTTTGCAAAAATTGAAATGCTGCATGACTTAAATTGTTGTGCGTGCCTTTTTAATTTTTTGCACTACATTGACCCAAGCTTTTAGAAAATTCTAGGATGGTATCAAGATGAGAATCTCCCTAGCTTCAATTCAGAAGAGTGGGTGATCTTGTCTTCGATCCCGAGCTTTTCGTATTGAGGAGTACCCGCCCTGGCCGTAATCCAACGGCACGGGATAGACCCTTAGCCTAACCGGAGTTCTTTAAGGCTAAACAAGACCAATATCGTTTGGTATGGTTTGTCCTTGGGATTTCACTTTGCAAAATTAATAACGATCCACCCCGCACTTATCATGCATATGTCTATATGATTGTCATCGTTGTTGCCAGTGAGGTGAGTTATTGAAATTCCGCTGTGCAATTTATTACTTATGGTCCATCCACGACCGAACCTAGGTCTTTTGTGTTTAAGTATGTGAATATCCTTTTAAAAAAAAGTGATTCGGGTTTTTCTTTCAAAGAAAAGGAAAAAGAGGGAAAATAAAGAGAAAAATTGTCCCGAGGAATTGTCCCAAGGAATTGTCTCGAAGAGTTGTCTTGAGGAATTATCCGGCTCTTTTCTTTTCTTTAAAAGAAAACCCGTTTCAATTATACATGCGTACCCCTTCATTTTTCACAAATGTTTGAATGAAACACTCGAAGGAGGGGGCGCAATTTTTTTTAAAAAAAACACAAAAACAGAAGGAAAGAAAAACCGAGTCACTCATGGATTGGTCGTCTTCTTTGTCAAATACTCATTTCGATCTATTCCTTTTGTGTAGGTAATTATGAAGCAATTATCAGCTATTCGTACATGGCCACAGCTAAAGGCAAATTGAGATTCAAGTTTGTTTTGCCAAAGGAAAATGATCGTTTTCAGGAAGATAGTCGAGTCGGTTTAACCTTGTTTGTCTTACTGATGTGCCTGCTTTATGTTTCAGAATTAGAACAGGGGCATCGAATCAAAGGGGATAGTTCAGCACCAATGTTGATAAATAGATTCCTCGTGGTCACAATTGCTAGGTCGTCAACTAGTCATTGGTTGCTAGAAGATGCGACTAAGATTAACCCCGAGACATGCAATGGTGTGGAGAGCGGTCACTCAAGACACCACCAATGTCAATCCTGAAAATGCAAACAATAGTACCGCTGAGATCTGTCCAAACTAGGGACAACATGAAGAGCTCAAGTCCCTCATTAACGAGAGCACTGTCACTATCAACTTAGGTGATAATCAAAATTGGGGCAATTCTCCCCGAGTACGAGGCCACGGTGATTCTGTAAAAGGTCCTTTGTGCTGGGCCGTGATATGCCCAACACGATCCATTGTCCTGACGAGTCACAATCTAGCCCATGATCGGTCTTACACTGATTCCTTGAGAGGCCGTTGTTTATCATGGTTCAACTCGAACCCATATTGGTCGAAGGTCGGTTAGCCCTTTGAGGACACTATCCGCGACTCATCGATCTTTCTTGAGATGCGAGGCTGAGGCAAAATCGGGCATTGGCATCCCAACAATAGCCAATCAGATGACGAGGCAGAAACTATAGAAATGACAGACCATCATGCTTCGGTCACGATCGTAGAGAGCTACATAAAAGCCTAACGGTCCAAGAAAACCAAATCAAATTAGCTGGATAGACGAGCCGTTCTGATCGCTAGTAGCACTAACATAGTTGTGCCTGACACAACTCGTTCTCTCACATCGATGAGAAACTGGGGGGCAAGCCGAGAGAGAACTTACCCAGCTCCAAAAGGGAAGTATTCCTTTTCCCTCACTTAGTTTTATTATTCTGAAAATAACAATTCACTTTCATTCTTGTAGGCAATAATCTTGAGGCTAGTTTTCAAATGGCAATCGTCCAGACACATGGGTCAAATGCCACAAGAAAAAAGGAAAGTGCAATCAAACATTGGTGTAGTCTAATATGCGGTCGACCAAACGAAAGTCAACCACAACCGGTTCCATTCTGGCAATGCCAAGCCAGGAGGCGGGCCCCAACAGTTATCGTTGAAGCATACGAACAGTCGAGACATCACCGATTTCTACTCACATCATCATTCTACTTTGTCTTAAGACCCTATTCATGCACGTTTTCTTTGGTGCGGGGGCAATAGTCGGAAGTATTACATCTAGATCATCCCTTCCGCGTGTGCAGAGCCAGGTTATGGTTGCCTGTTACAGAATATGAACGGAAATTTTTGCCAAGTTCATTCCTTAGGCAAATGTCCAAGTTTTAATTCAGCGTGATAGAGTTCTTAAAATTACTACATTTGCATGCTTAAAGTTAGCAAGCTCTTGAAATGCTCACATAAATTGCAAGCTCGAAATGAGGTACAATTTTATGCATGATTACTTTGCCTTGTCTAAATTATTGATTTCAACAGGGAAATTTGATTTAGACAATTCAATAAATGTGTGAAATGAACTGAATGTGCGAGTTTGAGGACTATCAAGACGAAGAAAGGCAAAACCATTTCCATACACGTCCTGATATACTTCCTAGTGAGTAGAGCGAAAAAAAATTCCACATTTTTCAAAGTAAAGGGTTCTCTCGCAAAATGTACCACAACCGAAATGACATTAATTTTATCTACCCAAACACTACAGATTTATCCCTTGCTAGCCTCTTTGAGCCTACTCACTCGAAGTTTCGTTTCTTTACCCCTATCAAGAACCACCTCACATTGGGGCAACTGGAGGTAAGAACAGCAACAAAAGGTGAGAAAAATGATTAGGAATTTTCTTACTTGTACTTGCATTAATCTTCATGAGTTGCTATACATTAAACGTGATCGAAAATTTAAGTGCCTTAGGATGACGAAGAGCATTTTTTTTTCTATCCTACACACTATATCTTTTGCGTAACTCATTTGAGCCTGTTACATTCGTTTCTTAAACCCTTGTTGGTCATCATTAATTGTACGCTGGGGCAAGCAAATATGTGCCATTTTCAGAAGACTTCAAATGCAGATTGAAGCTTTGAAGAGTATCTAAGATCATAGAGGTTCTTTCATTTCAAAGTTGTTTAGATAATTCATTGTATGAGTTTTCGAATTTCTCATTAAAAAAAAAAATAGAAGAAGAAAAGAAAAGAAAAGAAAAAAGGAGAAATTCGAAAATCTTGAAACTAGGGGGCAGAAAAAAAACAGTAGTCAAAGACCAACCCTAGTAATTTTCTGTAATTGCAGTGGAAAATAGTGGTATGTAAAATTCCTAGATGGAGTTCACTTGTAGTTTTAGTCAAACTACCTAGGTTGAAGATTATTGGCAAAAGGATGAATCATGTAAGTTGGTTTACTTGTGGTTTTAGCAAAATGTTGAGCTCAAATAAATGTTATTGCGACTTTAGCAAAATTTTCCTTAGAGCGGAATCAACTTAACCCCCAATGGAATCCATATCCGATATAGTTGAAGGCTACTCAATTCCCAACGGTAGTTTTGAAGACTGAAAATCGAAGACCAGTGACAATACAGTGATGATCACTAACTTCAGCATCACATATATTTTCTGAGCCAAAATAAGCCTTTTCGTTCTTTAGTTCTCTAATCCTAACCTATGTTACAACCCTTAAAGTCTCTTCTGATTATGGCACTTAAGTTAACGTAAGGTTTACATGTCTTAAGCTTCGCTCGAAGAAGTACGAGCAATATTATTTCTTCTCATTTTGCAGGGTTCTTAACTTGTAAACTCGAAGCAATTGATGAAAACATTTCTTTCAAAGGCCTTGACTTGAAAGAGTCCCCCCTTGAACACATTTGACCAAGCTTACATTACGGTCCTGTTAAAGTCCTATCAAATCGATAAGGTCATACTAATGCGAGACTACTCGAACCCGTGTGGAATGTGATGACAATGAGATTGAGTGATTCTTTTAAAAAAAAATAGCTTTTTTCCAAAGAGTGAGAGTAAGCCTTTTCTGACCGAAAGTCCTCAATCGATATGTTCATGAAACTCACACATAGAACTGATCATCTTATTAAGATTTCCCCAGCGAAATTTGGTAATGCATGACTCGACAGACTCATCGTGCATAAACCACTTGTTTTAAAAAGACGACTAAATGAATTCTTACATACATGGCCTTGATTGTCCATGAATGCATATGCATGTTGCCCCTAATTATGTTTGATAGGTACATTTTCTCGAGGACCAGCATTGACATTCGAGTCGCTCACACAGCCTCGTATTCGTCTAATGTTTTTAACCATTCAAATGCCTTATTGGAGTTTTAGGTACACTTTTGAAAGTTCAAAGGGAATGAAATCCTTTTTGACTGAAGGTTCCTCATTCAATATGATCAAGCTGTTAGAATGATCAAGCAGATTTATTTTGATTAATAGACTTTCTCAATAAAGCTTGATAACATGAGCCAATTTTTTTTAGAAAATGCACTGCATAGTTTCATTATGCGCATGAAATGAAAGGTCAGGTAGTCTGGTTGCTCCTAACCAATGGAGAAGAACTCAAGTATATTTCCTAATTCCCCTTTAAAATCTTACCTTACATCAACACTTGATCAGCTCAAGTTGTCCCCGAGATTTTATTTTATCTTTGATGCCTGATCAGCTCAAGTTATCACACCCCATTTTATGTTCGTTCTAATTAGCTCAGGCGTCACACCCCTTTGTATTCACATTGATTAGCTCAGGTGGTACACCCATGTGTGTTCGTTCTAATTAGCTCAGGCGTCACACCCCTTTGTATTCATGTTGATTAGCTCAGGTGGTACACCCATGTGTGTTTGTTCTCATTAGCTTAGGACCCCTTTGTATTCACATTGATTAGCTAAGATGGTACACCCCTGTGTGTTCGTTTTGATTAGCTCAAGCATCATACCCCTTTGTATTCACACTGATTAGCTCAGGTGGTACATCCCTTTGCGTTCGTTCTGTTTAGCTCAAGCTCATATCCTTTTGTGTTTACACCGATTAGCTCAAATGTTACATTCCTTGTCGTGTTCACCTAATCGGCTTAGGTAGCACAATTCTTATATTGGATACTTAATTGGCTTAAGTTGTCTTCCAAAACTTTTTTAAATATTTCGCATTGTTTCACATCTGGGGGAAAACATTGGGTAACAAACAAGCAATTCGTACCTTGAAAATCTTACTTTTTCAGTTTGGGGCTCATGGAAATTGTCAGCATCACAAAGCATTTAGAAGTAAAATCTAAATGCTCTGTACGCGATCCATACGCTAAGTCTCTTTTATCACTCCGCTAGAAGTAGGAAGCATTAGTGTACGTTACTTATTGTCTGCATACATATTGCACATATCATGATATATTGCATAAAAAATAGGATTGACAATCTCAACAAAAATAACATGCATTGCATGGCCAAAATTTAGGTCTCAATTTGGTATTTAAACGGAACCTCTGCGAGCTCCCACTCAAAGAGGGGCAACTATTTACACCTAAATTTTGACCCCATTTTAGGATTAATTTAGAATTTATTTTAGTAATTAGTTTGCATAAAAATTAAGAGTCGACCTGACCCCTAGCCAAAAAGATTTAAATTAATTGCATTTAGTTTTCATATAGGTTTATAATTATTTTTTAGCATATTAAATTTTCATGCACTTGCATTTGATCGGATCGGGTGGCTAAATCGGACTAAAATTGGACATGCGGACGGGGCCAGAACACATTGCAAATTCGGGCCACGTCATGAGGAGAGGGCTGCCGAGTTTTAGGATGTTTATGGCTTAATTTGAGCTTAATTTAGCCCGCTTTAATCAAAATTTGGGAAAAAGCTTTTTTAGTAATTAAAAATTCATTAATTAATTAGAAAAATGTCAAAATTAAGCTCGAAATGAACGATAAGCCCATGAGAGGGCTGAATTTTGACGAACCTCATAAAATAGGCTGGCCGAACCATGTGGGGCCAGATTAAACAGAAAAAATCTCATTTGGGCCAATTTGCAAATATGGGAAAGTTTGGGGGGCTAAAGTGCAAATATTGAAAAATTGATAAAAACCCTCGAGTTTGCTTATATATACTTCATTAAGCTCTGAGACATGGGAGGGGGCAGAATCCAATTATCAAAATTTCGAGAAAACACAGAGAGAGGTATGAGAGAGAGAGAGAGAGAGAGGGAATTAGCCCCTCTCTCAATCGGTGGGCCACTTTGCCGCCACTATTCTGCCACCATCGCTGCTCCTCTAGCTGCAAGCCACATACCGATGCAAAGCTTGAACGAAGTATTTCACATCCATCCAAGAAGCACATCTGGAGGATCATCGGACGTGAAGAATCAAGTCTGAGAAGACCCCCTGTTCGCTAGTCTGGTGAGACCAAACCCAGAAAAACAAAGGGTAAAACCGACCGGTGGGCCATCTTTGGAGCTTTTTCGACCAGTTTTCGGCATCTCCTCGAGGCCATGAGTAGTCAAAACGAAGCTTGTGCGAAGCTCTTCACATCCGTCTAAGCCGATTGCTTAGAAAAGCCACAATCGAGAGAAGCTGAGCCGACGAAAATAGACCATCAAAGTCCCTATTTTCGCACCAAAACAGGGGCCGTTTGCTGGTTTGCCCCCGTTCGTCGCATTCTGCAGTGTCTCCAACCACCAGTAACCTTCATCGAGATCCCAGGGAGTCCCTTGATTAAAGCCGCAGCAATCCGAGTTGAGATTGGAGCCAAAACAGCCTCGATTCGAGCCGCCCGCCACCTGTTCGAAAAAAGTTTAGAGAGAGGTCCGATTACGTTCTGCCTTGCCACCGTCATCCGCCGCCTCTAGTGACCCTCTGGCGACCCTCAGCAGCTCGGCGACGTCCCTCACAGCTGGCCCTAGCTTGTGGATCGTGAATTCGAAAAAGGAAAGTGGATATTTCATATTCTAATTAGGTAAATATCAAATCCCTTTTGATATTCTATAGATAATATTGCCTAAATTAAAAATGTAGATCTTATGGATATGGTAATATTGTGTTAGTCATAACGTAATATTGCTTTATAGATAATTAGGCACTTATCTATAGGTAATTTTTTATTTTATTTTGTTTATCCTTATGATTATGATTGTGATTTAATTTGCAAATTAATAACCAATCTTGCTCATAATATATGCTCCCATTGTGCCTATGTCTTGAGGAAAATTTGCAATAGGGTAATATCTGACTTAATTCAGAAGCATGATCGTGCCCGCACATAGAAATTATACATTACATCCCCGATTTGGAGGATTGGGTTGATAATTCCAAAATAGAATTTCAAAATCTACCATATGTATTTGGGGACAATGGTTATTATATAAATTAATTCACTTTATAGCCCCAATTCAGGGGAATGCCGTGAAATCGGAAATCGAAATTAAAGGTATATTATGGGCAAGATTGATTATTTCTGTTCAAATTATTTGTTCTTGTTTAATGTATCAAACATCAAAAATACCAAAAATACTCATCATGTGCATGTCATCTTTGCCATGTCATTAGTCTAGATTCATTAATGCCATGTCTAGGTTAATTTGATATAGTTTTTAAGTGCATTCATATAGAATTAAATGTCTAGGTTCATTTATTATTTAACCTTAGTCATTATGATTAATTAATTAAATTTCCTGTCATATAGTATAGTCACATAACATTTTTGCCCGTCATCTAGAAAATGTAAGTTTAGGGTAATAAATGCATGTCATTTAATTTTACGTCATTAGATCATTTAATGCATTTCATTTTAGAATATGGTTGCATTAGCATTGCATTCAATAAAAGAAAACTCCCAAAAACATTAATCTACATTGCCAATCAAGAAATTTTCATGAAAAATGGGTACCGAAAGGGCGTTAATAAAAATACTAGCGTAATCAAGTTCCCGAAGTCACTTAGTCTCTGGTTTGTAGAAATAAAGTATATCTCCGTATACTTTATTTGGGTTTCTAATCGGCCTACTATAAACGATTAGTGTCGACTCCATTTCAAATTTTTTGCATGTTAATACCGAACTTTAAGTTACGATTTGGTAGGACTTGGGAGGGTCTGAGCTAGGTTAGTTAATTTAATAAACTTGGTAATCCATTAACCTAGGTTTTCAGTGAAATTTAGGTCGCGATAGCTTGGCGACTCCACTGGGGACGTGTTTTAATTTTTAAAAAAATTTAAGGAACCAAGTGTACTTAGGCCTAAAATTTTTCATAAATTATTTGCTTGCTTTGGTGATGTGGATTGGTCCCTAATTTTTCAGGTGTTAAATGTTCTTGCAGGGTTATGATAAATAAAATGCTTGCTAACCTTTGTTTTGCAGGGTTGAGTAGTTTAAATTTTTGCAAAAATTGAAATGCTACATGACTTAAATTGTTGTGCATGTCTTTTTAATTTTTTGCACTACACGGACTCGGGCTTTTAGGAAATTCTAGGATGGTATCAAGATAAGAATCTCCCTAACTTCAATTCAGAAGAGTGGATGATCTTGTCTTCGATCCCGAGCTTTTCGTGTTGAGGAATACCCGCCCTGGCCGTAATCCAACGGCATGGGATAGACCCTTAGCCTAACCGAAGTTCTTGAGGGCTAAACAAGACCAATATAGTTTAGTACGGTTTGTCCTTGGGACTTCACTTTGCAAAATTAATAACGATCCACCCCGCACTTATCATGCGTATGTCTATGTGATTGTCATCGTTGTTGTCAGTGAGGTGAGTTATTGAAATTCCGCTATGCAATTTATTACCTATGGTCCGTCCATGATCGAACCTGGGTCTTTTGTGTTTAAGTACGTGAATATTCTTTTCAAAAAAAAGTGATTCGGGTTTTTCTTTCAAAGAAAAGGAAAAAGCAGGAAAATAAAGCAAAAAATTGTCCGGAGGAATTGTCCCAAGGAATTGTCTCGAAAAGTTGTCTTGAGGAATTATCCAGCTCTTTTCTTTTCTTTAAAAGAAAACCCGTTTCGATTATACATGCGTACCCCTTCATTTTTCACAAATGTTTGAATGAGCCTCCAAGCTTCCCAGCTTTTGCTGTACACAGCTCATCCATCTTCTTTTCTAGATCCGCCCGGTTGGCGATGAAGGTATTCTTGGTTCTGACATCACTGTGAGCGAGGATTTCGGATACAACCTTTTCTTCCGGGCGTTTTTCCTGCCCACATTTCGTTCCTTTTCGCCAAATACTCAGAGACGGGGCTGTTACAGTATGGACCAATGGGTTCTGACTTCTCTTTTTGCTCCTCGTCCGTATTCTCCGTCTTGCTCGTCTCCTAAATCGAAGTGGGCTTCGGTTTAAGAACCTGACCCCCTCACTTCGTGGCCTCAAAGGGAGCCATGTTAATGGGTTTATTTTTCAACTTTATTGGGATTTGTGCAAAGTTAAGTCATCAAGTGAAAAAATTAAATTTGATGTGCCGAAAAATAATCATAGAAACTTACCTGATTGCATCGAGTTGTTTATTCATTACTATTATGATCCAAGCTCCCTCATCTGATGAGGGAGCCAATCTGGCCCTTGAATCCTGTATTCAAAAATTTATTCTTCACATGTTGGTCTCCGTATTAGATAATAAAATAGTATTGCCTTGCTTGAAAGGCCGTCCACTTGGCCCCTTCATGCCAACAAGGGTTGAAGCACAAATTGGATGAGTTTAAACTAGCATTTCCTTCTTAAACTTGAATACGTGCAGCCCGATAGATTTATAAATATAGCTTAATGTTTAAGTAATGGGCAGAATTCTGAAAGGAACTGTAAGCTGAATATCCGACTGAGTCACACAAACCTGTACATCGACCAGGTATACTTCCATTAATAATAATGCACACTGGTACAAATTTGGAGAATTGAACTTGGGAGATTCTTTATTGGCTCTAGTACAATAAACACAACGACGGATGCATCAATTTGTGGGATTCCACTCCATCAAATCGAGGGAGAAACCAAACTAGGGGGGGAAAGTCCATGGATGGTCGATAAACACTGTTCTCCAGGAACTTATGACAACATCAAATGGAACAATATGAAGTTAGAGCCGTCAAACTCCTACGACCTCGGCGTGTGACATCACGAGGAATTGGACTTCAACAATCAGAACATCATTATAAACGAATCTTTTCTCTGGCTTATGGAGATCCTCTAAGGACATAAAGTCATGGAAACCGTAGGGACCATCCGATTTTTTGACCCAGTGGCTATCTGCAAATGAAATTTCAATGGAAAATATTTAGTGACGATCACACTTATAACTTGCATGCAGTTGATGCTTGTCCAAATAATGTCATCTGACTCGTATCTGATTTCCGCTGAGTTAGGACTTTTGGTTTTCTACTTCTGGCAAACATTCACCCTTTCAATCTTTCACATAAATTCAAGCAATCGGAAGTACTACTTTTCAATAAATGGTTGTCTAAAGAAGATCAGAAACATGAAGGCACCTACTTTTTCTCTCCTTATGGTTATCACTGAGCTGGTCCAATACGCGCAAATTGCACTCGCGGTATACTTTCCTCTTGGGAGGAAGGTTGTCAACGTCAAGTAACGCCAAGTAAACCGACAACGACTTCCCTTTTTGGGCACCATAGCCTTTGGGATACACGTTGAGCTTCCTACATCCGATAATTCTGGTTAGAGAGAAAACGAAAGTACACGAATAAATAGATTTTAATTTGGAGACTTTTCATTTTTAGGACGTACCAACAACTCTTTCCAACCGTGAAGGCGTCAGAAAAGTAATAGTCCTGATCCAATTTGGAGAAGTTTGGGATCTTCCAAGTGAATGTGTGGTTCTCTGGGTTTTTGATCATGGTAAGAGACTCCCAATTGCCCGTAGATTTGAGCACAAAAACCTCAGCCCCAAATATGCAGGAGTCACCCAGAAGGTATCCATTCGAAGGCTCTTTGAATGTTTCCAAGGGAAGAAACTGAGAAAACCCCCATTGGGTCTTCAAGTCATGGAAGCTCCTCACCGCCCCATCCGCATCTGCACACAATTCCACAAATTGATACGACTTTCTTGTCAATTCTAAATTATGATTACGTGATTGGAAGGGTGATTTTGTTCATATTATGTGATGATCAACCTTGGGGGGTCAAGTACATGTCCTGTATCTTGTCATACACAAAAAGCTTGTAGTTGACGTCAACCTCCCAACCGTGAGGAAGCTTATCTATCTCCTCTATTGACAAATAGAAGGAAATAAATCCCGACCCATTATTGTTCTTGTCTCCATTAGGGTAAAGAGATAGGCTCCTGAAAAGAACGACGAATGAAACGTTTGATTAGCTGCTAGATAAAAATATGAATTGAAGAAAAAAAAAAAGACAAGGAAACCCGAGAACTCACCATTTGAAGCCCCCAGCTTCAAAAACTCCGGATTCATACTTGTCCACATTGGTTTTTGATAATAACGAAAACGATCGTATCTTCAATGAATAATGAGCTGGTGGAAGATGTCTTTTGTACATGGCAGGCTCTGCCAAAAAAAAAAATCATTGGACAAATCCATCCTAAAATACAATCGGCATTTTCAATTTGGTTAAATAGATTAATTTTTCATGAGCAAAATTGATTAGATGATCCCTATCTGATGGCCCGTGGCAGAGTCCAGCAGCCTGCTACCACCACCAGTGACCAATGGTGGAGGCTAGGGACCAATGGCAGCGGTGGGTGCGGTGGCGGCGGTTAGTGGTAGAATTTAGTTTTTCATAGTGTTATGTTTATAAAAAAAAAAAAAAAAAGCGGAATGATATACCAATCCTAACTTTAGCTAGATAATTCGATTTTACATTTTGAGTAAATTTATTTCACGTTTGAATCCAAATCCGAACAGAGATTTTTCTCCACAGATGAAAATAATGGAATTGGAATCCTATTTTTGAGAAATCAGATTGCACTGAACCAGACAAGACTAAGTGCATAGCAAGGTGAGCTCATACTTATGGTGGGTTTGGTTTAGCATTTGAAAAAAGCTTTCAGCCCGAAAGCTCCTTTGCGAAATGTTGAACTATTTGGCAAGTTTTTCTAATGGAGTATTCAACCAAATGCTGGCTTTGGGAATGCTGAAATGCTCAATGCTGGATGGATCAGCATTGAGCATTTAGCCTTGAGCATTTCAACCTTCCCAAGGTCAGCATTTGACCAGCATTGAGTATTTCAACCTTGAGCATTTCAGCCTTCCCAAGGCTAGCATTTGACTGAATTCTCCCTTGGGAAAACTTGCCAAATAGTTTTGCATTTTGCAAAGGAACTTTCGGACTGAAAGCTCCTTCCAAATGCTAAACCAAACTCACCCTTAACCCTCATGAACGGTTATGGATGTAAAAAGGACTTATCTTTCTGTTCCAGCATTACAACCAAATAAAATTTTAAAAGACGTGAATTATTGAGATAACAACACATACTTAGGTTAAGACAACGAAATAGAACGCAAAAACAAGAAATTAGGTGAAGTACCTTTCATGTCTCGTAGCTTGCTCTTAGCCCTTCGTTGCCAACTAATTTGCTCCTCTCTCTCTCTCTCAATTTGGTCTCAGTCCTATTCTCCTAGAACATCAAGCAGAATTTCATCCATTCTCTGCACTTTCATTATTCTATCCTTTCATCAAGGCATTCCTTTCTTCTCGTAAACAAACTCACCCTCTAGCCACAGTGCTTTGAAAGGAAAGAATCTAAACTTTGTCATCATCATTAGCTGCCTTCATTGTCAGGACTTCCTTGCTTCCAAATTGAGTCTAAGCTTTCTTGTGGGCTTCTGCCCCACTTTTTCTATCCTCTTAGGCTAAAATAGGAAAGAGTAGATTATCTGCTTTTTTAAAAGTTGGGTTTATAAAAGCACATGAGGAGAGATTCACGCCTGGACTTTCTTCCCTGAGCAAAATCATACTGCGGACACGTTGTCTGAAAAACAGAGAGCGTTCGTGGGTATTTTATATGGCGTGCCCGATCATATATGATTTCGTGTCGGTAAACATATGGGACATTTGATGAAGACAGATTAGGGGATGGGGAATATGTTTCTTACGCTCTGTTCTTCGACTCATTTCATTGGTCGACATCGGCAAGACCGTAAACAAGATGTACAGAGCCATCATTTTGAGTAACCAAAAGTGGCAAATTAACGCTAGTGGAAATTTTAACATTTTGGAAGAAGATTTGCTGCGAGGTTGTTGTGGACATGTTCTGTCAAAGTGTGCATATAGATTGTAATTTACATAGAGAATCCCAAAGAGAAGAGATAGCTTTTAAACTCCATCAAATAGAGGGAGAAACCAAACTAGGGGAAAAATCCATTGACAAACTGGTTGATAGACAGTGTTCTCAAGGAACTTATGACAACATCAAAGGGAATAATATGAAGTTAGAGCCGTCAAACTCCTACGACCTTGGCGACCGACACCACGAGACTTCAACAATCAGAACATCATTATAAATGAACCCTTTCGATGGCTTATGGAGATCCTCTAAGGACATTAAGTCTTCGAAACCCCATGAAACTTCTGATCCAGTGACCCAGTGGCTATCTGCAAAAGAAATTTTCAATGGGAAACTTTTAGTGAAAAGATAAAATTGATGAACTTTTCAAAGAAGTGGTGGTCTAAAGAAGATCAGAAACGTGAAGCCTAAAGGGGTACTTACTCTTTCTCTCCTTATGGTTATCATTCAGCTGATCGAGTACGCGCAAATTGCACTCACAATACACTTTTCTCTTGGGAGGAAGGTCTTCATTACCAACTAACTTTAAGAAAACGGCCAATGACTTCCCTTTGTGCTCCCCATAACCTTTTGGATACACTCTGAGCTTCCTAGATCCGATAATTACGGTTAGAGAGAGAACGAAAGTAGACGAGTATATATAGTGTGATTTGCAGACTTTTCACTTGGGGGACTTGCCAACTACTCTCTCCAACAGTGAAGGCGTCAGAATGGTAAAAGCTCTTGTCTAATTTGGAGAAGTTTGGGATCTTCCAAGTGAATGTCTTGTTTGGCGGGTCTTTGATCATGATAAGAGACTCCCATCTGCCAGTAGATTTGACGACAAAAACCTCAGCCCCAACTATACAAGAGTCACCCACAAGATATCCGTTCGAAGGCTCTTTGAATGTTTCCAAGGAAAGAAACTGAGAAAACCCCCATTGGGTCTTCAAGTCATGGAAGCTCCTCACTGCCCCGTCAGCATCTACAACACAATTCCACAAATTGATGCAACTTTCTTGTCAATTCTAAACTATGGATATGTAATTGGAAGGGTGATTTTGTTCATATTATGTGATGATCAACCTTGGATGGTCAAGTACGTGTCCCGTATCTTGTCATAAACAAAAAGCTTGTATTTTACGTCAACCTCCCACCCATGAGGAAGCTTATCTGTCTCCTCTACTGACAAATAGAAGGAAATAAATCCCGACCCATTATTGTCCTTGTCTCCATTAGGGTAAAGAGATAGGCTCCTGAAAAGCACAACGAATGAAACGTTTGATTAGCTGTTGTTAGATAAAAATATGATTTGAAGGAAAAAAAGAAAAGGGAATCCGAGAACTCACCATTTGAAGCCCCAGCTTCAAAAACACCTGATTCATACTTGTCCACATTGGATGTTGATAATAACGAAAACGATTGTATCTTCAGAGAATAGTGAGCTGGCGGACGATGTCTTTTGTACATGGCAGGTTCTGCCAAAGAAAAAAAGAATCGTTGGACAAAATCCAGTGGTTAGTGATGGAGTCCGGCTGCCAACAACCTGCCGGTGATCGGTGGTAGTAGTGGGAGTCGTGGCGGCGGCAGTTGGTGGTCGACTGAGTTTTTGACAGCTTTGTGCTCATAAAAAAGTGGAACGAAAATCCTAGCTATATAGATAGCTAATCTGATTTCGCATTTTTTGAGAAATTTTATTTCATGTGGAGTCCAAATCCGTACGTTGATTTGTCTCCAAACATGAAAAAAGTGGAATTAGAATCCTGTTTCTTGAGGGATTAGATGCTGTTGGAAAATTATTGGAGAAATGGAATCTCAATGCAGTCGGACTTTGAGACGTGTAGTCATTCTCTTTTAAGATCAATTTGCCCCACAAAGTTGCTATAGGTTTCTGGCAAATTCTCTTCAGAATACAACAAAGTCACGTTGAGAATACCGGATAGCAATTCTAGTAAATCTCCTAAAACTTTCTTGCGAAATAATGAAAGATTGGCTATTTTTAAAGGAAGACGAAAAAGTAAGTTTATTCTGTCGGTCGTTCTGTCGTTCTCTTTGGAAATGAACCGAAATTGTCATATATATAAAACTATAGAACGCACATCTTGGTTTGTAAATTGTCATTACGGACACACCCATTCATGTCCAAAAAAATTGCAATTCAAACATAACCTTTCAAGTATGAAAATTGTCAATTTTGGACACACCGTTTCATGTCTTAAATCGGACAGTTTTGTCCGAATAGTCATGAGTTAAGTGCGCCTAATAATCGCACACCCGCATGCGGGTATTGTGGGGGTCTAGCCCACTCACCCATTTCTCTATTTACAATAGTAGATAATGCTTTAACTAATAAAGAGACCAAAACTTTCCTTTCTTTTTTATGTGGGACAAGGAAAAAGTCTTATGTGTTTGTTTTACAAACAAGCACCAACATATGCTGCATTGAACCGAACAAGACCAAGTTCATGACAAGGTAAGCTCTTACTTAAATATGCTCTGGAACGGCCGTGGATGTAGAGAGGTCTTATCCGAAACATTTTTTGTTCTAGCATTACAGCCAAATAAAATTTGAAGAAGTTTAAAAGTAAAAGACATGAATTATTAAGAATAACCACACAGACTTATGTTAACAAAAAATGAAAATAGAACACGAAGACAAGAAATAAAGTGAAGTACCAGGTCCACTGCCCGTGGCAAGCGAGCAATTTGCATTCTCCAATTTTGAAAGCATGTCTCTTAGCTTGCTCGTAGCTCTTCCTCGCTTCCTAATTTGCTCCTCTCTCTATTTGGTCGTAGACTTTGCTCATCAACCCCAACCCAACTGGTGTTTATATAGAGTCTGACAACAAATAGATGGAATCATTTGTTTAATCGCTCGTGCCTATACCTACTCTTGTTTTGGAAGTATTTGAACAAGCAAAAAAAAAAACCCTCCCAACAAATAAATATTCTGTAATTGAAAATCGCTTCATTAAATCAAAACGTCTTTCACATTGGAAGATTACGGATAGATTGTGAACATTGTCTTGTGGTCCCAAAGCATGAAGGGGACAAAGCGAACTAATCTACTATTTACATTTTATCCCATTTCTCGATTGGTTAGTTTGCGAAACTCATTGTAAATATTCACCTCTCCATGAGACTCAACCTTTAAAAGACGTAAATTAATTAACTCGAGTGTCCCTCATATACAATGATCGACTTTGTTTACCACTTATTGTTAAAGATATGTCTTGAGTTTGAGCCCGAAAAAGAAAACTTTCATAATTCAAGTATGTTTCTTATTTTGAATGAGTTTCCTAATTCAATGGTTTTCCTAACTGGAAAATTTTTCCTAAAAAGAGTTTTTCTATTATCGATATGCTCTTGCCTATATATAAGAAGTGGATGTTTATCATGAAGAGTATCAAATAGGAGCTTCTGCTTATGAATTACACCATGAAGAAGAATTCAAGCGTTGAAGCCAATTAAATTCTTGTGGAAAGAATTTGTATATAATTCCTTCGTGAGATTGAGAAATTATTTCGTGAGGAATTATGAAGACTAAACACTTGTAGGTTATTTGATGTAATTGGGGGTTTAAGAAATATTGAGAGTGTTTGAGTGACTCAAATATAGCTGTAATCTCCATTATATCACTTGATTTATAGTGAAATTTCGTGTTGCTCTCTCCTTAGATGTAGGTTACTAAGACTGAACCACATAAATCTAGTGTCCGATTTATTTTTTTATTTTGTCTATTTTATTGTTTGATCGCTTGATTTTCTAATGATTGGTATCAGAACTTGGTTTGACTGAATTGAAGCGAATCGATGGCGACAGAAGAAGGAAAAGTGAAAACAACAGATTTGATGAAAATGATTTTGATTTTTAGAAGATGCAGATTGAAGATTCTTCGTATCAGATGAAGTTGCACTTACCTTTGTTTGGGGAGAAGCTAGATACGATGAAACAATTTGACTAGAAATTGCTAGATAGACGAACTTTGGGTGCTATTCGACTGATGTTGGCTCATAACGTCGCGTTTAACATTGTGAAAGAGACAACAACTGCAGGTTTGATGAAAGCCTTATCGAATATGTACAAGAAGCCCTTTACAATCAATAAGGTCTACTTGATGCGACGTTTGTTTAATTTGAAGATGAGGAAGGTGCGTTAGTTGCTAATCATGTCAATTAATTCAATGTAATCGTTAATCAATTGAGTTCGGTTAATATTGACTTTGAAGGTGAAGTATGTGCTTTGATTCTATTATTCTCCTTGCCTAATAGTTGGAATACTACTGTTACTGTTGTTAGTAATTCTTTCAGGTCAACAAATTTGACATTTGATAGGATTCGAGATTTGATTCTGAGGGAGGACATTCGTAAAAGAGAATCTAGTGAATCTGTATTTGCTGCTTTAGTAGGTGAAAATAGAGGAAGTACTGGTACATGTGTTAGCAGGAGTTATATAAACCTGAATAGATATAGTCAGTTTAGGATTGGTGATATTGTCTGTTGGAACTGTGGTAAGAGGGGGCATCTTATAAGGGATTGTTTTAACTGAAGAATTAGAAAGGTAAGGGAATTCGAGTTAAGTCTGATGATGATGTTGTAGCTATAGCTGACTGTAATTCAGATAATGCTGATTACATTTTTTGTCATTGATGATTTGTCGTTTGACGGATGGTATAACATCCTGATTTCTGGCTCACCAGTTTAAGGCGCGGAGAATAACATTTGGACATGTTATTCTATAACATCTGATGGACTTGAGCCATGAATTATAGTCCGATGAAGAGTATTGGACCTTAAAGGATTAAGAGCCAAGTATTGGGCTGTGATATCCCGAATTTTGACTGTTTGGATTAATCAAAGGACGATTGTCGAAATTCAATTGGAAACAGGGATGATCGGATTTTTTTTAGTTATATTTGTGCAAAAATAAAAGAAAGAAAAGAAAAGAAGAAAAAGGGGAAAGAAAAGAGAGAAAAGGAAAAGGCCGGGGAAAACAGAAGGCGAGGCCGTCGCTCACAAGTTTCGAACCGCGGACCTCCCTTGTCTCGTGTGCGTCTCGTGCGCCTGCCACTCGGCTAAGGCATAACTATTGGGATAATAACGCCAAAGGTTTTATTTAAAGTATACGGCACACGAATAACGGAGGAGAATCAACCGAAGCCGTCGTCTGTGAGTTTCGAACTCGGGACTTCGAGCTGTGCCGTCTCTTACCACTCGACTGAAGTTCGAACGGTGAGACAGAAGCGCCAAAAGTTTTATTTAATGAATATGGCGCGC
>BCNH02000004.1:10911977-10925307 GCA_001662345.2 Metrosideros polymorpha var. glaberrima | reverse complement strand
TAACCATGGTTGGGTTAATTAACCCGAGTTGAGTTAATGCTTAGAATTTTATGCTGATTATGCTGGGCACGTTTATAATGAGAATGGCCGTAGAATTTACCTTCCATGTGCCTAAAAAGATTTTGGTAGAAAATAATGCATTTTTATTGCGGTATTGATAATTGATGTGGCGATATGCCCGAATGCTGAATTTTATGTGATCAAATAATCTGTTAGGCCCGAAAAGTGAGGCATGCAAAGTTTGGCATAAAAAGCACGTCGGTGTGATCACGTGCGAATTTTATTGTGAAAATGGCAATATTTTATATGTGAGCATGATCATGGCCTGAGTACGGAAAATGTGGCATTTTCATGATAGTTTAATGAAACCTACCCTAAGGCATGTTTACGCAGGATTAAGAATTACTACCTTGAGGCGTGTTTACGCGGGGTTAAGAATTATTACCCTGAGGCGTGTTTACGCGGGGTTAAGAATTGAGCTTGAGGCGTTTTACGCGGGCTATCCTGATGCGTGTTGACGCGAGGTATAGTTGAGCTTGACGAGGCCAACTGTCGCACACCTGAGGCGTGAACCTTACGCGGGTTGTGGCGACGTCGCACACCTGAGGCGTGAACCTTACGCGGGTGGTGACGACGAGTGATGGCATGAGCATGGATTATAGTGGCATTATGAAATTGGTGTACTTGTGTACTCGTGTGATCACAAAAGTGTACTGACCCTCAATGGTGATTGGGGATGATGCCCGGATGATTTGTGACCCGGATGCCCGATGATTTGTGACCTGGATGCCCAGATGATTTGTGACCCGGATGCCCGGATGATTTGTGACCCGGATGCTTGAGAACGGTGACAATAATTGGAACACGTTAGGATGCATTGTGTACAAGAAATGAGATTGTATTTGATTACACGCCTTGGCTGATGCATTGTTTTAGAATACTATTATAACTGATAACTTGCAGGGCGTGTGCATGTACTAAGGCGAGGTAAGAATGCCTGTGATTTGTTGATGGTTTGGTGTGAAGTTGAGTCTTGAGCTTGTGATAGGTTGCGTAGAGCGAGAGTTGCTCGCTATTGATCTGCCATTGACTTTAAATTGCATGTTTAGGGCAAGCCCTAGGTGAATTAGTATCCTACGCGAGGCTTAGGCGGTTGACTTACTGAGATTTTATCTCACTCGTTGTTGTTAACCGTTTTTCAGGACCTTAGGCTGGAAAGTCGTCGGGTGCAATTGAAGGTGCCTTTGTGTAGAGGAGATAGGTTAACCCGAACCTCAATGTGAGGGCTTGTAATTATACACTTCCCAGGGTTAACCAGTTTATTAATAAAAATGTGTTTGGTTTGCCTGTTTTCCTGCTATCCCTGCTGTCGGGTGTTTGTTTTCGCTTCCGCATGCGTAAATCAAAAGATAAAATGAATGAGTCGACGACGCGTCCTGGGACGTCGCATTTCTAATGACCCAAGAGAAGAGAAACATCGGGATGGTCACGCGCTCGAGGGCTGGGGCGTGACAGATGGATTATGAATTCGGGTTGTTCGTTTCATGCTACACCAAATAAGAACTGATTTACTACTTAAAAATGCATGAATAGTCATAAAGTGCAATTCTGAAACAACGATGAGTGCGATGTTTTTAGTGTTGGCAATGTTAGAATCAGAATGCATGATGGTATTGTGAGGACATTGACTAGAGTGAGGCATGTTCCAGAGTTGAAAAAGAATATGATTTTCTTGAGTACCCTTGATTCAGTTGAGTGTCGATATTCTTCATAATGTGAAATTTTGAATATTATTCGAGGTGCATTGGTGATAATGAAAGGAATCAAGCACAATGGCTTGTATGAACTTCAAAGTGAGATGGTAATGGAATTTGCTGCGAAGACGTCAGATGTATCTGGTCGAGAGTTTGAATTTTGGTATATGCGTTAGGGGCACATTAGCGAGAAAATCCTGAAGGTTCTAAGTGAAATGAATTTATTATGAGGTTATATTGCTAACAAACTAAATGTATGTTGATGCTATGATTTAGATCAATGGCGGAAAGTACAGTTCAGCACGACTATCAAAGAAACCACGGAGATTGCAGAATTAATTTACTTGGATGTTCGCAGGTTGTTGCGATTTCCTTCAAGGAAGAGTGTCAGATTTATGCTAATAGTTGTTAATGACTACTCGAGGAAAAACTTGGTGTTTGTGCTTAGGCACAAGTTTGATGCTATTGTCAAGAAAAGGCAATTAAGAGCTTTGATTGAAAAAGAGACTGGTAAAACGATCAAGCATGTGTGGATTGACGTTAGCATGGAGTTCTATTTTGAGCTGTTAAATAAATTCTGCATGAAGGAAGGTATAGTGAGACACCACACTAGTGCTAGTAAACCATAACAGGTTGTAGAGTTGATAAGCAGAACATTACTAGAGATGACCTATAAAATGCTCTCTAATGTTGGTATGGCTAGAAGATTCCTAGCGGATGCGCTTAATACGGCGAGCTACCTGATGAATAGATCCTCATTGACTACGATTGGATGTCGGACTCTCGAAAAAATGTGGTCAAGTAACATTGCTGATTATTTTGTTATTAAAATATTTAGTTGCCCATGTTATGTTCGAGTTAGTAATGGTAGCTTGATGGAAGGGCAAAAAAGTGCATATTCCTAGGCTATGCACAAGGTGAGCGCGGTTATCGGTTGTGGTGCTCAGAATTAAATTCATCCGTTATCAGCAAAGAAGTTACGTTTGACGAGTTTCTAGTACTTCTAAGTAGGAGTGTTATTAGCAATGCTTATACAGATCTGAACGGTGTTCAGCTTAAGGTGAAGTTGCAACAAGAAATTCTTGAGATAGTGGGTACTAGCAAAGTAATCAACACAGATGATGCTTGTAGCAAGGTGGAGCCTATAGAGCCAACGGTTATTGTAACTACTGAAATTAACAAGGTATGCATTCGATCTTCTGATAGATATGGATGCAACGATGGTTTTGCTTATCTATGGTAGAGGAGGTTGTGTCCGAAAATTCTTGTGGAGTAGTTAAATGTGCATGTGTAGTTGGTGTTCTAATGAGGTCCTCAGTTATGTTGAAGTTCAAGTGTGGCTTAGACTTAAAAGATGTCTGTGGCGGTTAAGCTCATGAGGGGTTGTGGGAGAGTAGTAGAGAAGTTCAAAATTTTTCAGCGAAGTTCAAATTCTAGCGTGAAGCGATTGTGATTTGGTTCAAACATCGAGTCAAGGTGGAGATTGTTAAAGATATGTCTCGAGTTTAAGCCCGATAAGGAAACTTTCCTAATTGAAGTATGTTTCCTAATTAAATGGTTTTCCTAATTAGAGAAAGCTTCCTAAAAAGAGTTTTCTTATTATGGATATGCTCTTCCCTATATATAAGAAGTGGATGTTTATTGTGAAGAGTATGAAAGCAGACTTCTGCTTATGAATTACGCCATGAAGAAGAATTCAAGCGTTGAAACCAATTAAATTCTTGTGAAAAGAATTTGTGTATAATTTATTCGTGAGATTGAGAGATTATTTCGCGAGAAATTGTAAGGGCTAAACACTTATGAGTTAATGGTGTAATTGGGGGTTCGATAAACACTGAGAGTGTTTAAGTGACTCAAGTGTAGTTGTAATCTTCGTTATATCGCTTGATTTATAGTGGAATTTCGTGCCGCTCTCCCCGTAGATGTAGGTCACTATGACCAAACCATGTAAATCTAATGTTCGATTTATTTTCTTATTTTGTCTATTTTATTGTTCGATCGCTCGATTTTCTTACACTTATATTGAACTTAGATTGGTAATTCAAAATTATTTCACAAACAAGACTAGTTAAGATTATAGCATATGTTGATAGATATGATAATAAGTTTATTTAAAGAAGTTTCGTATATAGAGAAAATTCAGAAAGTTGCATTTCTAGAAATCTCGCAAAAAGTCAATAATAATGTGTAACAATATGTCACACCCTGGCCTCGAGCGCGCGACGATCCCATTTCTTCTCTTGGGTCATTAGGAATGCGACGTCCCAAGATACGTCGTAGATCCGTTCTTTTTTTTTTTATCTTTTAATTAATGCAAGCAGAAACGATTAATAACTACTTGAACAATCACGGCAACAGGGATAGCAAGAAAACCAATAGAACTACAATCGTTAGCAAAACACACTTCATTTATTTACTAGTCAACTCTAGGAAATTTACAAGTACATGCCCTTTACGACGAGCTTCTTCTTGCCAAGACCAACAAAAGATACAGGGGTCGGGGTTGACTTAAACTTCTCTACGCGATGGCACCTTGATTTGAAACAAGAATCGGATGCGGTGTTATCTCGAGGTCTTAGTCCATAGGGATCCCAAACCGCACCTGTCTACTTTCCATTCTATGTTCTTGAAAAGCAGTTAACAATAATGAGTGAGATAAAATCTCAATAAGTTTACAATTTAAGCCTCGTGTAGGGTGTCGATTCGCCTAGAATATACCCTAAACATGCAGCCTATTGTCGATAACATACCAATAGCGAGCAATTCTCGCCTTACTTAGTCTATAACAGGTTTGAGCAACTCAACTCATTTAACAAACAAACCACATGCATTCTTACTTTGCCTTGGTACATACCTTGCATGATATTAATTATAGCATTTTATAAATAATATATTAGACGAGGCACATAATCAAAACACATAATACCATTTTTCATGCGCAATGCCTCCAAACGTGTTCCAACTTTATTATTTAGTGATTACGCCCGCTCTCAGATATGGCACAACCCGAAGGTTGACGGTCTCGACCTCTCTAGGCCTTAATGCAACCCAAAGGTTGGCGATCTTCTGGCATGACCGGACATCGTCTCGCCCTATCGAGTACGGCAATGTCTCATTCTCCTAGAAGATCGAGTGTGACCACACCATGACTTTCCCCGCAGATAGACGGCATTTCATAAGGAGAATCGATCCAGCTTCTACCGCGATCTGTCATCCAAACCCCCGGTGGGCATTCAATAAAATCAGACGTCGTCCCCAAACACCATTGGAGGTCAGTACACTTTGTGATCACACGAGCACACCAATCATGCATACCAATCTCATTTCTTCTTTCTTTTAATCAATGCAACCATGATACGTGCGCATGCCATGATTCGTGCTCATACGTCAAACTTATGATAATCTTTCACACGTAAAAATGCGATAATAAAATTAAACGTAATCACACGTACATGCTTATCTCGTCAAACTTTATGTACTTCATTTCTCAAGTATCACAGATTATTCCAACACCTAAAACTTGGTATCCAAACACGACACCACGCAAATCACCATTTATATACTAAAAATTACATTTTTTTCAATTAGAAAACAATAGTTCAAAAGACAATCACATTTCTAAGGCAATCCTAACAACATACAATTATGTATAATCATGTATAGAAATACCATATAACTCAAGTATAAAACACATTAATTAACAACTTATCACCCAAACTTTGATAGCTTATCGATAATTCCTCGATAGCTAATCGCCTATTTGACGATAGCTTATCATCCATTTTTTGATAGCTTATCACTTAAGTACTGATAGTTTATCATCCTTTTTATGATAGCTTATCATTCAAATGCCGATAACTTATCATCCATTTTATGATAGCTTATTACTTAATTACCGATAGTTTATCATCCCTTTGATAATAGCTTATCACATTTCCTTGATAGGTTATCACTTTCTTTGATAACCTATCACCATCACTTATCTTTCATAATAACTTATCACAATTTCTACTCCACTTATCATGATAACCTATCAACTAATCCATTCATAATTAGTTCTAAACCTCACTTAATTTAATCATAAACACAATTAACAACCTAACTAAAGATTAGGGAGTTAACTCACTAGTTTAATAACAACGACGAATGGCGATGAATGGCAAAGGTGTGGCTTGGCTTGGCGCGGCCACGGCACGGTTCGGTGGCACGACAAACAGTGGCTTGGTACGGGCGCAGCTTGGACGGCGATGACGGTGATCCTAACAGTGGCAAGGGCATAGCAAGGGCAAGGGGCACGGCGAGCGGTGGCGGTGAAGGAAAAGAAAGAGAGGAAAAGAGAGAGGGGGAAATGAAAGAGAGAAAGTGAGAGTGAGAATGAGAGTGAGAGTAAGAAAGAGAGTTGTCTTGGCCAAAATCTTCCAAAGCTTGTCTTCTTCAATAAGTTTACATTATTATACCCCATAAGCGCAACTCCAAACTTTATCCAATTTGGCTCTTAAAATCCAAGAAAAATCTTAGGCAAATAATTGAAGAAAAGAAAGAAGAGAAAGAGAGAGAGAGAGAGAGAGAGAGAGAGAGTGAGTGGAAGTCTTCTACTCTAAAATGTCCTATCACTTTTTCATCAAATTTTCACTTTGCATTTATCAAAATTGTCTCTTGCCCATAAATGTATCCCCTAAAGTCTAAGTTTTCTAGAAGGGGTATTTTGGTTTTTTCACCTCTTTGCACTATTCACGTGGGCTAGGGCTTCAATTTAATGGGCTTAGTGGGCTTGATATCTAAATGGCTCCTTATTTGGGCCAAAAATGGGCTTTTGAGGGCAAAACGGTAATTTCCTCTTATAGAGCATCTTGGTAGCCGAATTTCATAAGGAATAGACCCGTTGGTTCATGTCAAGTCCATAAGTTCTCTTTGGTTCTCAATTTCTAGCTTACTGTCACTTATCCGAAAATTTAGAATTTACCAATAAACTTTAGAATTATTATAACATAATGTCCAATGGTTGTCTCTCAATCCTCTAAAGTTCAACACTCTTCATCGAATTAGAATTCGTGACTAAAATCCATCGAATTCGATCTTAGTACATTAGTCAAAATTTAGGAATATCACACAATATGGTTGCTATGATGGATTCCAAGGCCAAAGCCCCATGTTGAGTTACTAGTATTGAGAAGTGTGGTGGACTTTTATAAATTATCAAATATGGCCAACTTGTTTAAATGTCCACCTACAATTTAATATGATACCAAATTTTATTAAATATTTAATATATGCCTAGCATTTAGTCAACGCTTTATCGGTTCCATTTTTATTATAAAGATTCTCGTAGAAAGAGGGGAAAAAAAACAAAGTGTTAGAAGTTATGAATGTACATTGTGAAACCGTTGAATGAGGATTCTTATCCAGCTGCATTCCTTATTACAATTGCTTCTGGGGTCGAATGAACGTGATGATATCCTCTCATCAACTATCAATTACATATTAAAGGAATAATATAATCAGAGACTCATCTTCCTAGAGTTTGGATTTAAGCCATTATTTTTATAAGCCGGAGGACGAAGTTTTCTTTTCCTACCAAAAGGAAGCAAAAGAACACATGGGTGGCGATGCTATTAAGGGAATTATTATATCTCACTTTCCACTTCTTAATTTAATTATCTGGCTTAAAAAATCCTCATATGTGCGAATGTCATAAACAAGACTCGTGCACTTGAATGCATTTGATAATGTGAAGAATCTATGTTATTATCACGCGGTATCTATATTGAGAAGTTCGGTTTATTAAGAAGTCGCGTATCTAAACTTGAATGCAATTGACAATGTGATGAATCTAAGTATGGTAAAATGCTTTCCTTTTCCATTGAATTGATACTCCCTGGTAACTGTAGATAGGCAGCATAGAGAGAAGAAGCTTATCCATAATACCGTACCAAATGCGACTTCGAGCCAGGACAAGTTCACGCAAGTTTTGTATGAAGGGTAAAAAGAAAGATATCTCAATAATAGAGGTGACAAAATGGGTCTAGAACCTAAATTTAAGGATGTGAGTCATAAATGAGTTGTCTTAAATTTTAAAAGCAAGCTTAAGTGGCTCATAAATAGGTTAGTTAATAACTTAATAAGTCTTAAAAGGATCATAAATGGATTAGTTATCTAATAAGTTTAAGTCATAAATAAGTCATTTTTTAATTCTTTTAATTTTCTGATTATTCATAATTTTTTTTAAATTTTTCTTTCTTTTCTTTCTTTTCTAGGAAATCCAGCAAGGGTCACTGTCGCTAGCTGTCGCCGCCGATCGCCACCGCTGTTGCCGCCCGTCAATTGTCGGTTGTTGACAATCGCCAGTTGTCTGCCAATCACTAGCGACCCTTGTTGGACGTAGAAGAAAAAGAAAGAAAAAGAAAAGAAAATATAAAAAGATCATATTTTTTTTAAAAAATTTAAAAATTATCCACAATGTTTTATCAATATATATATTTTAAAATTTTTATAAAAAATAAAATTTTTTCTAAGTTGGATTTAATATTGAAGTATTTTAGTAACATGAGTTGGGTCGGATATGAGTCGCTAGATTTATATTGCATGTAAATGGATCAATATGGGTCAAAGCATTTCTAACCTAACTCGACTCACCCATTTGGTAACAATCAAATTACTGCAGCACTGGAAAGAATACCAAGCAGTAGAAATTTAAGGCAACAATGGGACTAAAGATTTCTGCTACGTGAACTTTACTTTGTTTTGTTTGTTTATGAAGCGGTGGCTCTTCGTTAGTAGTTTTCGCTGTCTTCACGGAACTAAGCTTGATGAAAGGGATGTGCACCAGACATGAGCCTCTCCAAGCTTCTCAGCTTTTGCTGTACACAAAATCATCCATCTTCTTTTCTAGATCCGCCCGGTTGGCGATGAAGGTATTTTTTTGGTTCTGACATCAATATGAGCGTGGATTTGGATACCACCTCTTCCTCCGGGCATTTTTCCCGCTCCCTCAAACAATCGGCTTCTTCACACGGAACTAATCCTTTTCTGCCATCTAAAGGATCTTCCATCTTCTGCATCAGGGCATCAAACATTTCGTGGGTTACTTGGGCTGGCTCTTGCCCGGCAACGTTTTCATTTCTCCCTTCATGCCGCTGGAAGTGCCTAATCCTCTTCCTCCTTTGGATGATCTAGATTGGCGACGCGACGTGAGGTAGATTGATCACGTATGCTGGTACTTATCCTGCTCCTGACAATGGATCCTCACTAGCTCTTCTCTCATCATTTTGGAACTCGAGGGACACGGCTTTTTGCCCTTTCCCACAAACGTCGCCAACTGAAAACAGTTAAATGTGAATCGTGCCGCAACTCGATCTTCCTCCTGTAAGTTCCTTGATCACCTAGCTCTTGACCCAGCGTACTCTGCACAACACAAACAAGAAAGTCCCTCAGGCGGTAGAATTTTGGGGAGCTTGTGACGATCAAGATAGCTCGAGCTTAAGAGAAGTAAATTAAAAGAGTAAAAAGAGATGTATCTCAATAGTCTATTACCTTAAATGGTTGGTTTAGGGGTATTTATACTTATCTTGATAGCCTAGAGTTCTCAATTTCGGATATGTGGCATCATGGGGTTGTCTCCCCTGAATATGGGTGCATACGTTGGATTCCTGCCCACATTTCGTGCCTTTTCGCTAAATTCTCAGAAACGTGGCTGTTAGCCTGTTACAGTTCGGACCAATGGGTTCTGACTTCTCTGTTTGCTCCTCAACCATCTTCTAAGTTGGAGTGGGCTTCGGTTTAAGAACCGGACTTCCTCACTTCGTGGCCTTAAAGGGGACCATCGGAATGGGTTTTTTTTCAACTTTATTGGGTTTTGTGCAAAATTATGTCATCAAGTGAAAAATTAAATTTGATTTGCCGAAAAATAATCATAAAAACTTACCTAATTGCATCGAGTTATTTTTTCATTACTATTAAGATCCAAGCTCGCTCATCTGATGAGGGAGCCAATCTAGCCCTTGAATCCTGTAATTAAAAATATATTTTTCGCATGTTGGTTTCCGTATTAAATAATAAAATAGCATTGCCTTACTTGAAAGGCTGTCCACTTGGCCCCTTCAAGCCAACAAGGGCTGAAGCACAAATTGGATGAGTTTGAACCAGCACTTTCCTTCTTAAACTTGATGTTTAAGTAATGGGCGGAACTCCAAAAAGAACTGTAAGCCGAATACCCGACCTAACTCGCCTAAATCCGTCCATCGACCAAGTATACTTTAATTAATAATAATACACACAAACAAATTTGGAGAATTGAACTTGTAAGTTTCTTTATTGGCTCTAGTACAATAAACTCAAAATGAATGCATCAACTGTGGGATTTCACTCCATCAAATAGAGGGAGAAACCAAACTAGGGGAAAAATTACGTTGACAAACTGGTTGATAGACATTGTTCTCAAGGAACTTATGACAACATCAAAGGGAATAAATATGAAGTTAGAGCCGTCAAACTCCCACGACCTTGGCGACCGACACCACGAGGAACTGGACTTCAAAAATCAGAACATCATTATAAACGAACCCTTTCGCTGGCTTATGGAGATCCTCTAAGGACATAAAGCTTGAGAAACCCCAGGCAGGTTCTGATGCAGTTACCCATCGGCTATCTGCAAAAGAAATTTTAATGGAAAATCTTCAGTGAAAAATCAAACCTATAACATGCACATAGTTAATACTCATCCAAATAACATCATATGACTCGTATCTAATTTCCGCTTAGTTAGGACTTTTGGCTTTTTTTGTTTCTGGGAAACATTCACCTGTTCATCCTTTCACATTAATTCAAGCAATCGAAGTAAAACTTTTGAAGAAATGGTTGTCTAAAGAGGATCAGATGCATGAAGATACTTACGCTTTTTCTCCTTATGGTTATCGTTCAGCTGGTCCAATACTCGCAGATTGAGCTCGCGGTGTACTTTTCTCTTGGGAGGAAGGTCTTGAACACTAAGTAACCGTAAGTAAACGGACAATGACTTCCCTTTGTTGGCCCCATCGCCTTTGGGATAAGCTTGGAGCTTCCTAGATCCGACAATTATGGTTAAGAAGAAAAGGAAAACATACCAATATATATAGTGTAATTTGCGAACTTTTCATTTTCTGAACGTACCATTTACTCTCTCCAACAGTGAAGGCGTCAGAATAGTAAACGCTCTTGTCCAATTTGGAGAAGTTTGGGATCTTCCAAGTGTATGTCTTGTTTGGCGGGTCTTTGATCATGGTAAGAGACTCCCATTTGCCCGTAGATTTGATGACAAAAACCTCGGCCCTAAATATACAAGAGTCACCCACAAGGTACCCATTCGAAGGCTCTTTGAATGTTTCCAAGGAAAGAAACTGAGAAAACCCCCATTGGGTCTTCAAGTCTTGGAAGCTCCTCACTGCCCCATCAGCATCTACAACACACAATTCCACAAATTGATACAACTTTCTTGTATATTCTAAATTATGTTGATGTAATAGGAAGCGCGGTTTTGTTCATATTATGTGATGATCAACCTTGGATGGTCAAGTACATGTCCCGTATCTTGTCATACACAAAAAGCTTGTAGTTGACGTCAACCTCCCAACCGTGAGGAAGCTTATCTGTCTCCTCTATTGATAAATAGAAGGAAATAAATCCCGACCCCTTACTGTCCTTGTCTCCATTAGCGTAAAGAGATAGGCTCTTGAATAGAGCAACGAATAAAACGTTCGATTAGCTGTTAGATAAAAATATGATTTGAAGGAAAAAAGAAAATGAAATCCGAGAACTCACCATTTGTAGCCACCAGATTCAAAAACACCGGATTCATACTTGTCCGCATTGGATGTTGATAATAAGGAAAATGATTGTATCTTCAGTGAATAGTGAGCTGGCGGAAGATGTCTTTTGTGCATGGCAGGTTCTGCCAAAGAAAGAACATTTGAACACAATTGATTCGGTTCTGGGAGATAGAAGGTTATTCAATGGCTCGCCTTAAATGTGCATAACTTGGCCCTTCCACTTCAGATTCTCTAGTCAAACTTTGAAGGCCAAATATTGGTGTCCAAGCCCAACTTGTTAAAATATTGAACCCAATTGACAATTAAGACTATGAGAGATTATCGCGTATTTCTATAAGTAACTTTATGGTATCTAATTTTATTTTTTTTGACAGAGGTTTATTATCAAGTAAACCAAATAATCTTGGGTGACCACTAATGATTGGAAGGATAAGTTATGGCTTAGACTCATTTTAATAAATCAAGTCTATGTCACATTAAGCGCTTATTTAGGGTGTAGTAGATCCTATAGTGGAGTCACAACGTCTCATGCTCAAAGTATAATTTTAGGGCCGTGCCAATGTCCTATGGGTGAGATCTCATTTGGTGCGCATGAACGGGGCAATTTGTGTGCAATCATGAAAAATAATCAAGTCAGAATGCTCCTATAGCCGAGTTATGAAAGAAATTACATAAGAAAAAATGACATCAAATAGTAAGAGCGAGATGACGTTAACTGTAAAATGGCAAAGAGAGATAAGAAAGATCGAAGTACCAGGTCCAGTGCCACTGTTCCTGATCTCCATTGCAGAAAGCATGGCTGGCTCTTCTTTGCCTCACAAATGCTTCTCTCTCTCTCTCGCTCTCTCTCTCTGCTTGCCCTTATGGACTATCCCACAAACCAAACTGGCGTATATATAGTCTGAGCAAATAGATCTAGCAATTTGTTTAGTCATTTAACTCATTAATTCACCTCTTTGAGACAACTCAGATTTGGAATTATCCGCACAAAAAAATGACTTCCGCCAGACAAGCACCATGAAATTGATTTAGAATGACCATGATTGAAGAGTCAACGTCACAAACCAAACTGGCGTATTTATAGTCTGAGCAAATAGATCTAGCAATTTGCTTAGTCATTTAACTCATTAATGCACCTCTTTGGAACAACTCAGATTTGGAATTATCCGCACAAGAGAATGACTACCGCCAGACAAGCACCATGAAATTGATTTAGAATGACTATGATTGAAGAGTCAACGTGACAAACCAAACTGGCGTGTTTATAGTTTGAGCAAATAGATCTAGCAATTTGTTTAGTCATTTAACGCATTAATGCACCTCTTTGGGACAACTCAGATTTGGAATTATCCGCACAAAAAATGACTTCCGCAAGACAAGCACCATGAAATTGATTTTGAATGACTATGATTGAAGAGTCAACGAAGACTTAAGAGCCAGGCTTTTTGAAGAAACAGACTCAGATCTAGGCACTATCGAAGAGTGCGTTTGTTTGGTGAAAAAGTTTTCCTAAAAATCATTTTGCAAGAAAGTGCTTGATTTTCCTTTGTTTTGGATATGTTATTGAAATCGAGGGTAAATAATGTTTTAGTGTTTGAATTTCGCTTTTGAAATATTTCAAGAGATGTTAAGCGACTTGTGAATTTGAAATTAGTTGGTAATTGCCAAGCAACGGTGTTTTTTGACACGTACTCAAAGGTCCTTTTTCACATTTATAAGATTTATAGATCGAATTGGCAATATCTTAAGAACTGCTTTTTTTTGGGGGGGGGGGGG
>BCNH02000004.1:10856653-10905511 GCA_001662345.2 Metrosideros polymorpha var. glaberrima | reverse complement strand
ACGGGTTCCTAATCAGGTGTGTTAATTCCTTTTTCTTAATTATTGTGTTCTAGATTCTTGCTATGGAGATTTTGGGTGTCGTTTTTCGACTGTTAACGGCTAATTCCATGCACAGCCAAGAAAAGCAGAAGAATGAAAACGGGCAGACAAATGGGGAAGGTGCTAGCCGAGAAAGTCAAATGGGGAAGGAGCAAAGCAATAAAAGAAAGAGAGGAGGGTTTTGGGGCCGTGAGTCAAGCATCTGATAGGGCATCATCAGACCACTCACGAGGGAGTGAGCGAGGGCCAATCAAAAAGGAAGGAGGAGAGGATTCTCGTACACACAGAAAGCAAGAAAAAAGGAAAAAAGAGAGAAAATGCCGAACAAAAGTAGTCGGATAGAAGAAAGGAGCACGAAAACAAGATCGCAATCATTGGTTGGCATGCACTGAAATTTTGAAGAGATTTGTCCAACGCCTGATTTCTCATGCGAGGGTCGCAAAAGTGTTAACATATCCTCACTAGTGTATACAGACAAAGGCAAGTCTAGTATACTCAAAGCCGAACATGAGAGCCTGTTCATCGATTCTGGTTTGGAGAGAGAGAGAGATCAAGAGGGACGTCGTTCTTGTCTGAGCATTTTCTATTTTCAGGCAGTGCTATTTTCCTTGATTGAAATGCTTTTCCATTGATATCATTTTCCGCATATCAAACAATCGAAAATTTGAAAAAAGGTTCAGGAGAAGAACTTTTTTGACCGGAACAAACACACCCGAAATTTAAGGCCCACAAAAAAAATGAAGGATCATTCTTTTTTCTTATTTCGTATTTTATCCTAAACCCGTTGACTATTCCTAGTGTCATCTAAATAAATCAATCTAGTCATTTTTCAAGAAATTTATTAAAATACAGTTTCAATCCCATGTCAAAAGACATGGATCTATAACATTATTCTTATGATGACGGAATCTATGCATCTTGTCAGCGTTAAAGACAAACCGATAAAATAAGTCTTGATCAACTATCTACCCATTTGTAATTATTTGAAAAGAATAATATATGGAAGCCATCATCATGAGATATTCAACGCGTACTTTTAGCTTAGAATGAATATTATGACATTACCCTCTTAATTTAACTGTGATCATTTTTCTTTTTTTCTTTTTTTTTGAATTTTCAGGTTGATCAATCTACACGGTTGCATTAGAATTGTCCTATCAACATGCACTAGGTGACGTGTTTACTCACAAATTGACCGATGCGGCAATTGAGTTACTTCAGGAGTGAATGGTAACCATTTTCTTCTAGAAATCAACTTCTGGCCAGAAGTTGATTTTTTTACTTCTACTTTAAAAATAGATTTTTGAAGCAGAAATGTGTTTGGTAAAACAGAGTAACTTTTTTCATTATGGAGCAAAAATGTGTTTGATAACGGTGCGTCAACTCCCAATCCGCAACAAATGTAGTCCGAACACTTTTGCAAAAAAATATTCACCCTAACATACAATCATTAAAAAATAATAATAATATACAATGCATTAAATTCGAGGCAAATAGAAAGAATGCAAATTCATAAACACATGAAATTACAAGAAGACGTTATACCAAATCCCGAATTACACATAGTACAAATCCTACATACAACATCACATTACATAATGTATGATAATGACTCCACAAATTCAAGTAAATGAATTCATAAAATACAACATGGACGTTGCAAGAGCTAACAATTCTCAAATAATAATGATGAAAGTATAATACAAATCTCGAAAAAGCAAAGGTCATGAAATCAACGGCAAATTATTATCCCTAGCCATTTTATTGGCAATTTTTTCCTAAGTCTTGCCATCTTGTTGCCCTCCTCAGTCCTCACTACAGCATCTGAATCCTCATCTTGTGTTGCAGCTTCCGCTGATGCACTCGCATGATGCAGATCTCCATATATGGAGAAGTTCCTATCCATCCTGTCTTGCTCACTGATGTAATTATGTATAGTACAACATACAATGACAATATGTACTTGCTTTCAAATGCTAAATTGAGGCATGTGTTTCAAAATAAAGAAGTGATTCTTCAAAACTGCAAATGATCTCTCGATGATATTCATCAAATGAAGAATGCTTGTAGTTAAACATTTCTCTTGCTGTTGTAGGTCTCCAACCTCATCTGAATTTAGGTACATGATACAGTTCACCTTTAAATGGTGGTAAAAATCCTAGTGTTGCACCATAACCAGAATCTACAACGTAGTATTTGCCTACAACAACATAGATTAATCATGAAATTCCATCTTAGCAAAGCAATAAACACAAATACTCGTAATACATCAAAGTAATACCTGTGGGTGGTCGAGGAAATTTTAGGTTAGGAGTCTCGAGTGCAGCAGACAACACTCGATAATCATTAGTCGATCCTTCCCAACCAGCATACACAAAAGTAAATCGCATATCTAAGAAACACATACACGACACATTCTGAGTGGTAGTGCCCTCCCTACCTCTAAATCGTGTGTGATACTATTGAGGTACGATAGCATCAACATGGGTGCCAACAATAGCGCCTACGTACCCCTGTCATAGTACATACATTAAACCAGATTACGAACAAAACTAACCAAATGGTGAAAGGAAACGTACAAGGTACATACTTGGAAGTAACGATTATGCTTTGGGTCCATAGAGATTTCCTTGGGGACATCGTCAAATAAATGTGGTACAATAATATCCTGCCCCAATTTCATAATAGCTTTCAATACTTTTGCAAAGTATTTGCTAATAGTTTCTCTTGAATGTTGGAATCTCTTACATAAAACTCTGTTGGAACTTTTGTGCAAATCATACATAATATTATGGCACTTGCTCATCTACCCTAATATATCGGCTGTCTTTCAACCAACTTCTTAACCTCAACAAACCACAAAGGTTATTAAAAACATGTCTCTCCATTCTAAAAGCTTCATACACTCTGTCCGAATGACCAGAAAGAACCTCGCTTACCTATTTGGCTCTTGTTAATACATTATCCCTAATAAGTTCTCTCATACGAATGTACATATCTAGCATAACAGTACTCAACCATGCCAATAGTATATGCATATCATGATCACCAAAAACTCGTTCACCTGGTACAATTGTTTCAATTGATGCTTCTTGATCATCATTAGACATGCTACTTTGACCTCCCTCCATATTACCTAAGCCATCACACAAGAAAAACCCATTGTTAAACATGTAAGTTAGCAAGGCACTATATATGATACACTGAACATATAATAACGGAATCCAAACACATGAAAGCAAGGTCACAACAGCATCACAATTGTTCACATAAAAAAGCCAATGTCTGAAATATATAAGTGAAATCCCTAAACGCAAACATGAAATCAAAGCATAGACCAATAACTACTGAAGTTCCTCAAGAAATCCAACTCTCATATCAGGAAGACATGTAACGAAGGCCTCTCTCCAAGCGGCATCACGATATACGTGGTGCGGAGCTTTGATGTATAGATTCTCGTCCAAGCCCCCGTCCAAGCGCATGGCATTCAAGATAGCAGTCACGATTGGTATGGAAAAGGCGTCTACAAGTGCTGTGGCCTGTGAGGTAACGAAGGCACTTGATGTTGGAGTCAGATAACTTTTGATCATATCTTGAATGGCTTTGTAGGTCCTGGTGATGTCATATGAATTGCTCTTCCTTCTTCTCTTGGAATTTGGAATCCTATCCAACTTGTGGCTCGTACTAGGTGGGCAGGGCTCGACAGCATGGGAAACTGGCCCTCATCAACTTGGGCTTCGAAAAATTGTTCCGGTTCGTGTTGATCAAGACCAACATCATTGACATCACCATTATCACTGTCACTTGTACCCTTCGACTGCACCATGTTAGGAGCATTTCCTACTGCAAATTCCCTGGTAGCATATGTATCCCTAAACATGACATAAAGTTGGGGATACAAAGGAACCTTCCTGAACTTTGCCCATTCGCTATTAGCCTGCATCATTTCCAAAATAAAGACATAGAGTACATCATATATTACAAAATTGAAATTGATAGTTACAATAAAAGAGGACCTAAGTAAAGTTCTACCTTGATGTGAGTTGCCTAGACAGTTTCATCTTCCACTCTTACCAATTTGTTTTCATGGTCCCATCCAAATCCCGATTAGGAAAATAGCTTCTTGAAACTACCATATTGTTGCTTCAATTTTTGTGCCTTGTTCTTGAACTGAACCATACTAAAGTAAAGTCTTGTTTGTTTATTGAACTCACCCTGAATGCTATTCCACCCTACTTTGTTGTAGGTAGATGTCGTGCGATTTCCCTTTTTCGCCTCATCTACCATCAAACTTACAAACAATTTGGTCAAAGGCTTGGACCACTTTGCCATGTATGTATCTTGAGAGAATGCCATCTTTTTCTAAACTAACTCAAAACAAAGAATGGGACATTCAACACTATAAAAGAGGACATACCACTCATACTCCTTATTACCTTGCAGATTCGCAATGACAAAATGAAAACAATGCAGATCAATAGGAAACACAGCACAACACAACAACTCCCAATCCAAGGCAGAAAAAGAGATCCTAATCCCCAAGGTTGAAACCTATCATTCTTGTCTTGAATGCTAAATTTTTTCATTCAAAAGAATAGCAACATACAAAAATCACTCGACAACAGGTCCCAAACACAGCACATCACATGAAGATCTACCAAGCTTTGACATACAAAAGCACGCGACATAGAAAAGCACTCGACAACTGTTGACACCTAAATTTTGACCCCATTTTAGGATTAATTTAAAATTTATTTAGTAATTAATTTGCATAAAATTAGGGGTCAACTTGGCCCCTAGCAAAAAATATTTAAATTAATTGCATTTTAATTTTCATATAAGTTTATAATTATTTTTTCAACATGCATAATCATACATTTTTGCATTATAATCGGATCAGGTGGCAAAAAATGTGCGAATTGGGCTAAATTAATTATAAAATTAAGCCAAGCATAGGGGATAGATGATCAAAATTCTTAGGGCTTTTGAGGCCTAATTTGAGCTTAAATCAACCCACTTTAAATTTTTTTATTTGGGAAAAAGCCATTTATTAATTAGGAAAAAGGCCGAAATTAAGCTCAAAAGATATAATAAACCCATAGAGAAGTCAAATTTCGACCAAGCTCTCTGGTGGGGTGGCTGAGCCAATTAGGGGCAAAATTGAAAATATTTTCGCCAATTGGGGCCAATTTGTAAATATTAGAAAGTTCGGGGACCAAATTGTAAATACTCAAAAATTTTGAAAACTCTCAAGCTTGTCTATCTATACCCTGTTATACCTCTGAATCAAGGGGCGCCATTATTTTCAGAAAAGAGGCAGAAAATTCGAGTGAGAGAGAAAGAGAGAGCTCGGTGAGAGGGTCTTGCTGAGCCATCTTCGCAGCCCCCGTGCCACCACATCGGGGGACCGTTCTCTTTCGGTGACCTATCAAATCGAAGCTTATGCGATGTAGTTTCAATCCATTTAGATATATTTTCCATAAAGCCATCCATCGCGGAGAACCGAGGTGAAGAAGAGTGCCCACCGACCAGCCTCGTGCCCAGAAACTCATAAAAACAGTCCGACGGGCCATCTTATGAAGCGAATTCCAATAAGCTCCGGCCATCCCCCGAGGCCCATAAGTAGTCAAAACGAAGCTTGTGCGAAGCTCTTTGCATTCGCCTAAGCCGATTTCCCAAAAAAACCACGACCGAGACGAGCCGAGCCCACGAACAGGGCCTATCACAATCCCTGTTTCTGCACAAAAACAGGGGCCGATTATGGTCGCCGCTCTCCGACGCTGCTCCGCCCATTCCCGATGGTCGAAATCCCTTCCTTGAAGTCTCAAAGAGCCCCTTGATCGAAGCCGCAACAATCCGGGTCGAGATTGGAGCCAAAACGGCCCCAATCCAAGCCGCCCACCACCCGTTCGACGAAAGTCCAAAGGGAGGTCTGGTTACATTCTACCTTGCCGCCGCTGTCCGCCGCCTTTGGTGACCCTCCGGCAACCCTCAGCAGCTTAGCGACGTCCCTCACGGCCGGCCCTAGCTTGTGGATCGTGAATTCAAAAAAAGAAAGTGAATATCTCCTATTCTAATTAGGTAAAATCTAATTCCTTTTGATATTCTATTTATAACATTGCATAAATTGAAGATGTTGATCCTATAGATAAGACAATATTGTATATTGCCTTATAGATAATTAGGCACATTATTTTAGGAGATTTGATTTTTATCTTTTATTTTTTTTTTTTATATTTCGTGATTATTTCCCTTTTATAGTTATAAGATAATTTGCATGTTAATAACCAATTTTGCTCATAATATATGCTCCTATTGTGCCTATGTCCCGAAGAAAATGTGCAATAGGGTAATATCTGACTTCAATTCAAAAGTACGATCGTACTCGCACATGAAAATTATATATCACATCCTCGATTTGGATGATTGGGTTGATAATTCTAAAATAGAATTTCAAAATCTGCCCTATATATCTAGGGACGATGGTTATTCTATAAATTAATTCACTTTCTGACTTCAATTCAGGGGAATGCTGTGAAATTAGAAATCAAAATTAAAGGTATATTATGGGCAAGATTGATTATTTCTGTTCAAATTATTTGTTCTTGTTTAATGTAATCAATGATAAAAAAAAATACAAAAAAAACTCATCATATGCATGTCATTTTTGCCATGTCATTAGTCTAGATTCATTAATGTCATGTCTAGGTTTATTTAATATAGTTTTTTAAGTGCATTCATATAGAATTAAATGTCTAGGCTCATTTATTATTTAATCTTAATCATTATGATTAATTAATTAAATTGCTTGTCATATAGTATAGTCACATAACATTTTTGCCTGTCATTTAGAAAAGGTAAGTTTTGGATCATAAATGCATGCCATTTAATTTTACGTCATTAGACTTAGATCGCTTAATCAAATGCATTTCATTTTAGAATATAGTTGCATTAGTATTGCATTCAATAAAAGAAAATCCCAAAAACATTAATCTACATTGCTAATCAAGGAATTTTCATGAAAAATGGGTATCGAAAGGGTGTTAATAGAAATATTAGCGTAATCAAGTTCCCGAACTCACTTAATCTCTGGTTCGTAGAAATAAAGTATATCTCCATATACTTTATTTAGGTTTCTAATCGGCCTACCAAAAACGATTAATGGCGATTCCGTTTTAAATCTTTTGCATGTTAATACTGAACTTTAAGTTGTGATTTGGTAGGACTTGGGAGGGTCTGAGCTAGGTTAGTTAATTTAATTAATTTAGTAATCCATTAATCTAAGCTTTTTTCGTGAAATTTAGGTCGCGACAACAACAAACCAAGAGATTGATCACAAACTTTCACTTCAACCAAATGAACATTTCTAAAGCATCACTTGTTATGCACTCCAGCATAAAGTGAAGACCTCCATCAAACCTTATTCAAACCTATCGTAGCACAGACATCACAGGACACCACACCAAAATTATGCCCATCCACTTGTCGCAAAGATTGAAAACTAAGTGTATCGGAATCAACATGCCATATTACTCGCAGCCTCGGTAGCTAACATACACTATAAACGGCATGGCAACAAATATAAGATTGACTGAGTCTCACCAAGGCAGGGCGATGCCAGATCGAGCCTTGCTTGGCCTCGCCCAGCCACGGCGAGGTGAGGCTGAGCCTTGCCCAGCCCAAGCACAGCCTGGCTCGGCAGAGCCTTGCCTAGGCACGGCGATGCCAGATCAAGCTTCGCCCAGCCACGGCAAGGCAAGGCAAGGCGAGGCCGAGCGTCACCTGGCCTCGCCCAACCACGACGAGGCTGGCCGAGGCTAGGCAACGCTCAGTGTCGCCAGCGTTGGCAAGGCCAGGGGAGGTGAGACTGAGCTACAATCCACAGCAAGCATTTTGCCAACAAATCAAAGAAATTGATGGCAAAACTTACAGATTTGAGGCAAGGCGAGAGCGGGCGGTAGAGAGGCGAAGGCTTGAGGGTGGTCAAAGATCCTCTTGATTTGGCGGCGAAGAGGCGAGCGAGGCAAGTTGACAAGAGAAAGGGAGCTACTGAGGTGAGGTGAGGTGAGGCTGAAGATGAAGGAAGGTGAGGGAGCTACTACGATGATGGAGTTGCTGCGATGAGGGAGCACCTCACCGGTAAGGAGCTGCTGCGATGAGGGACCAAAGAGGGAGCTGCAAAGAAGAAAGAAGAAGTCATTCTTTCTTTGGAAAAGTAAAAAAAAATTACTTCTTTTTGGGGGCTCCAAACTCATTCTAGAAGAGAAAATGAGTTCTAGAGTAAAAAACAAATTTGTTTTAACATACACGTTTTTACTCTAGAAGTGAAAAAAGTGCTCTAGAAATAGAATAATAAAATTGCGTTAACAAACGCATTTCTACTCCAAAAGTGATTTTGGAGCAGAAATTCTACTTCATAATGGTTACTATTCACCCCCTTCTTAAGTAAGGACAAAATTTTTATTATCCTACCTAATTTATTTAACTCAATGTCCCCGTCCGATGAAACTTTTTGTTCCAAAGTCAACCGTTGTGTTCTTCTTTAAATACTCTTCTCGACCTGAATAATTGGCCTTTTATGTCCAAATCAAGTAATCGAGGATTTCAATATGTTGGCTCTTATATATTGGTGTGTCATGGCTAAAATCACTTAGAGAACTCGTGTCTCAAGAAGCATGCGTGAGGTTTTAGTTTCGATTTTCAATTAATGCATCCTTTTGAGCCTAATCATGTGTGAATGTTCTAACCTAGATATGGACATGTCTTGTTGGGGGACCAAGAAAATGGAGTCAATGCTGTATACAAAATTAGGCAAGAATTTAACTTGATTACAGCACAAGATAAAAGTTTCATGCCATTTGATTTTTATGGAAACATGAACATTGTTATTAATTTTTTATTGTGACCCTTGTTGTAATTATTATGAATTAATGGCTCAACAATTGCCTAGTGTCTCTTCTGTTCACTTGTCTCTTCAATTCACGTGACTCTTCGTTGTGCTGCAGTTTCTAACTTTAATATTGTTATTATTAAGGGTTAATGGCTCAAGTAATGGGAGCATAACCAACATGACTCTTGAGTTCATGTCCTTTCAGTTTTTTGCAGCTATTTTCCATGTCCATAAATAGACGTGTGTCCTTAGTTCAAAAAAGGAACAAAGAGGTAGAACTCTTAGAGGGAATTCATCTTTAGAGAGTCGTCCTCTAAGTGTGTGCCAATTTATGAGAAGTGTTCAACAAAAACCTGTTTGCATAGTGCTAATTCAAACATGTTCGAGGTGTTATATCTTAGGAGGCATAATTTGTGAAGCCGCTTATCATCGTTGGCAGGAACTAATCGCCTTAAGGAGATTTGGTTAGCCGTACCTCACCTCCTGTGTAATTCTATTATAATTTTATGGTAATTTGATTTGTAATTATATACTTGTTTACTCATTGACTTGATCAATATTAAAGTTCTTCTCAGTGTTATTATTTTGTTTGTTACAGCAAACAGCGTTACGTATTTTCCCCCAATACATTACGTTTATCATATTTCCAAAAATCTTAAGGCGGTTAGTATTATAATGTTGTTTGTTGGGTTTATCTGAAAATCGTCATGGCTAATAACAATGAAGTACCAAATGATGTCTGGAACAATTCTGGACAAGTTCCTCTTATCGTTTCAACTGCTGCTGGTAGAGAGGTTCATACCTCGAAGCCTAGTGTTGTGGTAGCATATGCTGCGAGCCTTTAGGCTGAGACCATCTGTGGTGGTACGGGTATGCATCAACAGCCTTTGCCTTCTTGATGGTACCATCTTCGGTTATACCAAATGAGAAATCGGATAAATTCACAAGTGTAGGCTTTAAGTAAAAGGACCAGTCTTAGAAATTTCACGGGACATGTTTTGTTTGCAATAAGCCTGGCCATTGGGCTAAGGATTGCAAAAAGCGCTTGAACAAAGGTAAAGGCAGTGATGTAGCCAAGCATCTGAATCTAACATAGCAAACAGATGATGAAAGCCTGATTACTTTGGTGATGTCTAGGGTATCATTGATGTCGAACAATATCGATTGGTGGTTGGACAGGTGCTACAAATCACATTTGCATGGACAAACACCTGATCTCATCTTACAAGAAGGCTGAGGAATGTGAAATACTAGATCTACTACCCGTGGCAAGCGAGCAGTTTGCAATCTCCAATTTAGAAAGCATCTCTCTCTCTCTCTCTCTCTCTCTCTCTCTCTATTTGGTCATAGGCTTTACTCATCAACCCCAACTGGTGTTTATATAGAGTCCGACGATAAATAGATAGAACTATTTGTTTAATCGCTCATGCCTATACCTACTCTTATTTTGGAAGTATTTGAACAAGTAAAAATAAAAAATAAAAACAGTAAAACGGGCCGTTTATGTATTATGATTGACTTTGTTTACCAATTCTACTGAAGAATTTAATATATGTTGGTGATACATGAAATATGTTGAGATTTTTGTTTTATTAAGTTTCAGAATGGAATTTGGCATGTAGCATTAAAAAAAAAAGGAAAATTTTTAAATAATGGCCTAAATTGGAGCCATTTTCTCAAAAAGAACATAGAATAGACGTTGTCTCAAATAAGAATTTGAAGTGATCCAAGAAGTCTCAAATAAAAGCTTGAACTTGCCGGCTGGCCAAATATTCGCCTGCCGACTTTTTCCGACTACTAGATTAGAAGCAATGATGTCCAACAATCGCAATTGGGTAAAAAATTGGATAAAATCACCAATTTCCTCTATTTGTCATTTCAAAATCGTCTCGCTCTTTGTTTCTCTCTTGCGCCATTCATCAAATACCTTCTGCTCAAAGAATGCAGCACATTCAACTACCGAGAAACTCTGTCGTCAAGTTCGACCGTCATGGTGGCTAAATAATGAATGACAATCCTTTCGAAGACAACCGTCATGGTGGCTAAATAATGAATGACAATCCTTTCGAAGACAGGCGATGTAGTGGAAAGGTGATCCGCAACGGGCGATAGGGAGTGTGGAGTACCGCCAATTGAAGCTCTTCATCTGGTCAGAGTAGCGACGCGAGCGACATATTCGAACCAGCAGCGACGGTTTTTGTGCTTCGATCGGTGCTGGAATCAACAATCGTCAAAGAGTTCAATCTTGATGAATCGTTGGTGGTGCTCCATTCGTGGTTGCAGTGAATCATCAGTTAGAGATCAATCTCCTTCATTCGATTGGAGTCATCTCTCTCCATTTCTTCTTCGGCCAAGCATCATTCTCTCTCTCTGTCCATCTTCATTTTCACCAAGTCTTCCTCCATTTTTTTTTTTCTCTCACGCCGTCATCGCTGCTGAACCATCGGGTCATTTTGTTTCCGATTGAACTTTTGAGTTAATTTCATTCATTATAAATATGTTTGTTGATTTTTGCTTTGTTCTGTTGTCTTCCACTTCATCGCTGTCTTTTCGTTGTCTATGCCGCGCGCAAAGGGATGTGGCTGGTGTTTACAAGAGCTTATCCGATTGCCAAACTGAGGATCATCTGGATACGGTATGGTGATTCGAAGGAAAAGCTGGTGCCAATTCAATTTGGGAGATTTTATCGAATTTTTTACCCAATTGCAAATGTTGGACAAAATTGCCCCTAATGTAATCACCGGAAAAAGTCAGCCGACAAAGATTTAGCCGGCCGATGAGTTCAGACCCTTATTTGAGATTTCTTTAGCCACTTCATGCCCTTATTTGAGATAACATCTACTCTAGGTCCTTTTTTTGAGAAAATGGCCTCATTTCAGACCCGTATTTGAATTTTTTCCAAAAATTACCATCTCACAAGTAGTCAACAATACTGTTAAACTTGGTTGCACTGACGGATGGATTTTCCAGGCAAAAGCCTCATATTGAGTTACTAAATGTTGAGTAATGTGGTGGACTTTTATAAGTTATCGAAGATGGTCAACTTGTCTAAATGTCCACCTACAATGTAATACAATACCAAATTTTGTTTAAATATTCTATATATGCCTAGCTTTAGTCAACGCTCTATCATTTCCATTTTTATTATAAAGATTCTCATAGAAGGAGGGGAAAAAAACAAAGTGTTAGTAGTTATGAATGTTCATTGTGTTACGTTTGAATAATGACTCCTATCCAGCTGCATTTCTTATTGCAAATGCTTCTGAGGTCGAATATAACGTGATATTATGCTCTCATCAATTAATCAATTACATAGTGAATGAATAATATAATCAAAGACCCATCTTCCTAGAGTTCGGAATTATACCATCATTTTCTTAAGTTGGATGGCGAAATTTGTCTTTTCCTACCAAAAAGAAGCAAAAGAACACACGGGTGAAGAACTGGCGATGCTATTAGGCAATTACTATAGTTCACTTTCCTACTTCTTAATTTAAATTATTTGGGTTATCCAATCATCGCATGTGCGAATATCATTAACAAGACTCGTGCACTTGAATGCATTTGATAATGTGAAGAATCTAAATTATCACCATGCGGTATGTATATTGAAAAAGTTTGGTTAAAAAAGGAGTCATGTATTTAACCTTGAATGCAGTTGACAATGTGATGAATCTAGTATGATAAAATGCTTTCCTTTTCCATTGAATTGATAGGCGGCATAGAGAGAAGAAGCTTATCCATAATAGTGTAGCAAATGCGACTTTGAGCAAGGACAAGTTTATGCACGTTTCGCATGAAGAGTCATGGCTCCTCCCTTATCTATTGTGCTTATGAAGTTACGACCTTCTTTTGCATGTTGTTTTGTTAACACATTGGTGATAGTTATTTCGGGTGGAATGAATAGTTTTGAGAACATCTAATGTGAAATAAACTGACCTGAATATAAATGATCATATGGAGGCATAGATCATAATGGTTACTGTTAGCTCTTCCTATTTCTTGTAGACCGAACTCTCTTCTTTTAAAGTTTCTGAGTTAGTCCCTGCCACTGGTGGCAACCAAGTTCTTGGTAACAATGGGACTAAAGATTTCTGCTACATGAACTTTACTTTGTTCTGTTTGTTAATGAAGCGGTGGCTCTTCATTAGTGGTTTTCGCTGTCTTCACGGAACTAAGCTTGATGATAGAGATGTGCACCAGACACGAGCCTCTCCAAGCTTCTCAGCTTTTGCTGTACACAAAATCATCCGTCTTCTTTTCTAGATCCGCCCGGTTGGCGATGACGGCATTCTTGGTTCTGACATCAATATGAGCTTGGATTTGGATACCACCTCTTCCTCCGGGCGTTTTTCCCGCTCCTGCAAACAATCGGCTTCTTCACACAGAACTAATCCTTTTCTGCCATCTAAATGATCTTCTAATTCATATCATCCGTCTTCCGCATCAAAGAATTCGTGGTTTACTTGGGCAACGTTTTCATTCCCCCCTTCCTCCCGCTGGAAGTCCCTGATCCTCTTCCTCCCTTGAGCAATCTAAATTGGTGACTTGACGTTAGGTAGATCGGTCACGTATGCTAGTACTTATCCTGCTCTTAACCGTGGATTCTCCCTAGCTCTTCTCTCAACATTTTGGAACTCACAGGAACACGGCTTTTTACCCTTTTCCCCACAGACGCTGCCAACTGGTAACCGTCAAACGTGAATCGTGCCACAACTTGATCTTCCTCGCGTAAGTTCCTTGATCACCTAGCTCTTGGCCCAGCATACTCTGCACGACACAAACAAGAAAGTCCCCCAGGCGGTAGGCTTTTGGGGAGCCTGTGACGAAGAGGTTCGCTCGAACTTAAGAGAAGTGAAATTGAGAGAGTACGAAGAGATATATCTCAGAAGTTGCTTAATCGAATGGTTGATGTTGGGCTATTTATACTTACCAAGATAGCCTAGTGTTCTCAATTTTTAGAAATGTCGGATGTTTTCACACCCTATGATGCCCATTATTTAATATGAACTGCATATAAGTGTAAATGAACCTAAATATTGCTTATCAAATAAAGATGGTAGGAATCTCTTACTACGGCATTTTTGCCTACTTCATTTTTATTAACTTATTTTTTATTATTTTTCCCTCTCTCATTTTTAATTCTTTTCTTCTTTTTTTCTTTTTTCTCCTTTCATCATTCTCTAATAAAAATTATTAAAAATTAATACCACAAAAAATCATAAACTATATTCACTGTAACAAAAATACCTCAAATTTTTTTTGTCACAAAAAAATCCAAACTTTCCCATCAATACAAAAATACCATAAAAAATTCCGAACCTATACTAATATAATAAATATACCTTAAATAAAATTTAAAAAGAGAATATATATGTTACATATGTATAAATTTAGGTCATTTAGTTAAAATTCCTTGCCATGTTAAAACACTACCCAGAACGCCAATAGAATCTAGATCTTCTAGATTGAGCAAACAATGGACATCAAAGAAAGCAAATTAAACACCAGATCTTCACAATGAGCTACAGCCAACGAAGGAACTCACAGCACCAAAAACTTTCGAATCCAACACTCTAAACTCGAATCACAGCAAGCCTGAGGCTCGACCTAGTTCGCGGACCTGGATCGCCGAATCTGATTACTGCGGTTCATCTTGGAGCTCCTCATTAACATTGGACGCGAAAATGGAGACGAACCTGGAGAAGCGGAGGAAGATGACGATGACGAAGTGAAGAATCGCGATGGGGAGGAGAGTAAATCAAAGGACGGAGGCAAATCTGAGATGGGCTTCGCAGGATTCGGAGGGGACGTGTAGATTTTCAAGGTTGCTCGGAGGAAAAACTTGCGAGAAGAGAGAGAACATGCGACGAGAGAAGAGGCGTGATTTGATCGAGAGTAAAAGAAATTGCATTCCAAAGCCTATTTTTGGGCTAGTGTTTAGCATTCTGTGTGGTTCGGTTCGGGTTGGAAACCCGACCCGACCCGAACCATGATGATACCCGATTTTTATATACATTACCCAAACATGAAAGAGAACCGACCGAAAATACCCTAATTTTTTGGTTTAATTCGGTTCGGGTGGGGTCTGGATTTTTTATACCCTTGTGACTACCTAGATACCCATGAAATACCTTGTGGTTCCATGGATCGATTAAGTCTAAACTTGTAACTTATGTCGATGGCCCTAACCCTTGTGCAGTTGGTAGGAGTCGAACATTTAACTTCAAGTTCCTTAGTTGGAAATCCTCTAACTTTTCAATATACATTTGAAGCACGTCTATTTGCCCAACGACCTTAAGTATAAGTTAAGTTCATTAGATAAAGAATTTTGAGCAATTTTCCATATTTAATTATTCATATACACTATTACCAATTTATTGTGACACATAGAATAGCTAACGATGATTGGACTGCTATGTCAAGAAATTCAATTGAGACTTGAGAGTGAGGACTTGATTGCATTTTCATTCAAAAGTTTTAAGATTCCATCCAATAACCAAAAAAGAAGTCAAATTAGGAGCGCAAAATTCACATGATTTTAAAGGTACCGGTTTCAAGCTGTTTGATCAATATGCAATATTCTCAAGGTTAAATTATGTCTCGAGTTTGAACTTATGTGCACTTTGCTAATTGGATTAAGATTAATTTGATGAAATTTTTTCCCACACTGGTTTTCAATGAAGGAAGCTTACAATTATATCTGCACAAGAAAGAAGGAAGCTTTCTAACACTACAGCACAAAATAATGGGCTCATTTATTGTATATTTTATTTGTCCAAGAGGAAAGAAACAAATAGTGGACGTGGCTTCTTCTTGAATTGTGGTCGGTCAACAAGGGTTTGACCATGAAAGGGACCCACATATATATCTTTTCTTCTTTGTGGCCACAACTATTAGCTCTCTTTTCAAGGCCGAACAAGAATAACGTCCCCACAGTGACAACCATGGGAGGCTCCGCACGAAGAACAAACGAAGAATCAAAGAGTGCGGAGCTCTTTGCTCGGCCGTGGACGGGAGCTGGAAGACGGGGATTTGTGCCGTGAGTCATTTACTTTCAAATTTTGGATTTGAGTATAATCTAGATGTGAGAAACACTTGAATTCTTCGATAATAGTGAATTATATGCTGACTCTTTTCGTGGTTATAAGTACCGACACTCGGTACTGAATCACGTATATTTTTAATGTCCTTTATCGTTTCACATTTAATTTCTCTATTAATTTTCGCGTTGACATAAATTATAAGATCCGAGTTAGAACTTTCGCGTCCATTAATATTACAACAATTCTCAAGGAATTTATTCTGACACAATAAGTATTGAAGTAAGTCATCAAACTCCAACAGATTGTAAGTATGGCTTGGCTTGGCTGATATGACGCGGAACTGGACTTCAACTATCAGAGTATCATTATCAACGAACCCTTTTTTCTTCTGGAGATCCTTAAAGGGCATAAAGTCTGCATCAGAGCATCTGGGATTTGTGGCAGATAGCCAGCATTTAACTGTAATGGCCCCAGAAAATACTTATTATACTCCTACTCAGCACGGACTCACGAAGAGAGAGAGAGAGAGAGAGAGAGAGGTGCTCAAAAGTTGAGAAGTTTCATAGATGGGCTTTGGGCCCTTTCCAAAAAGCCATTTAGAATTTTCCCATAAAACTATAGTGACATTCATTTTATAAAAAGATCTTGAAAAATTTGACGTGATTTCAAATGGTAATACTTATATGTATTTGCATCAGCCCGTTTGTTTTGGATTCAGCCAAAAAAAAAAAATATCTTCTTTCTTTCCTGCCAAATTTATAGCATTCAAATTTTAAAAAAAAAATGAAAATGTTACATGTGAATTCACGTGGCAACATTTGTATGTCGTAATAATTTTGGGTGTTTTGTGTAAATAAAGAGTCAAATATGTATCTTGTAAGATTTAAATTAAGTAAAAATCCAAAAAGTAAAAATCAATTTAGACACTCCCATGACAAAGATAAAAAGAAAAACATACTTGGTTTCTCCTTATTTTTGTTCCTGTTGAGTTGGTTCACCACACGCAAATCGAATTCTGCGTACACTTTCATCTTCCCAGTAAGGCGTTGCACTTCTAAGTAAACGGGCAGCGACTTTTCCTTCCTGGCCGCATTGCCTTCGGGATCCACCGATAACTTCCTGCACACGACGATTACAGGTAAACAAACATAAGTTTTAGCTAATTCTATTCACAAACATAAGCAACAAAGGTAAGTAAATTTAGAAAGGTCAAAGGCGAGTGAGCTAATTTTATTTTTGCAAGACTTTTTGTTCTGTGAATGTACCATTGCCATCCTTCGATGGTAAACTCTTTGGAATGGCAAGGCGTGCCCATTGTGGACCAGTGTTCGATCTTCCATGTGTATGTGCTTTGACGCGGGTAGCTGGTCAAGGCGAAAGACTCCACCCTCGGCTTGGCAGGTTTGATGACAAAAACCTCAGCCCCAAATGTGCAAGAGTTCCCCACCAGGTATCCATTTGAAGGGTCTCTGAATTTTTTGAGGGAAAGAAACCGAGGGAACCCCCATTGGTCCTTCGAGCCGTGGAAGCTCCTCACTGCCCCATCGGCATCTACACAGATTTTCCACAGCTTGATATAACTCTGGTGTTGATTCTAAACTATGATGATGTAATTGGAATCGTGACTTTACAAAAAAATCGATCATGAGTTACGTGATTGTCAACCTTGGATGGTCAAGTACTCATCTCGCGACTTCACGAACAGCCTGTAGTTAACATGAACCTCCCGATCGGGAAAGGGCGCCTCGATGGACAAATAGAGGGAAATATATCCCGAACCATTGTCGTCCTTGTTTCCATTTGGGTGAAGAGATAGGCTCCTGAAAAGGGAAGTTAAACGTTTAATTAGCTGTTAATTGATTAAGTATTAAGGCTGTGGTTCAAAAAAAAAAACGAGGATCCAGTTAGATGAAAATATGTTTGGAAGGGGAAAATAAAAAGGAAATCAGAAACTCACCAGTTGTAGCCCCCAGCTTTAAATACATCGGAATCATACCTCTCCGACTCTGATAATGCGGAAAACGATCGAATGTTCAATAAAAAATGAGCTGGTGGAAGAGCTCTCGTGTACTTGGCAGGTTCTGCCAAAAACAACCATTAGAACACAATTTGATTATCTGAGATAGAATTGTTATCAAATGGCTGGTCCCGAATGTGCAGCAGTTGGCCTAAAAAGATTGCGACGCGGCAAATTCTGTGCTCGAATTAGAAAGTCGATGCCACGGAATAACTTTTGGGCCGCGCCACACCTTTCGCCCTATGAGTAGAGTCTTCTTTAAGATACGTTGCGCGGAGCGGTTTATCATTTATGAGCATACGTGTTGTACGTTGCAAAAATTTAAGAAAGAAGAAAGCTAGAAAAAAAAAATGATGAGATAACCGTTCGATATGTATGGAAATAATTGGAGGAAAAGCCACATACTGTTCTGAAGTCAAGTGCTTAATTATCCTATTGACAAATCCATCCTAAAATACAAACCAGGATCTTCAATCTGGTTAGATAGCTTCATTTTTTCATGAGCTCTGTAGGCCAGAATGGTTGTGAATGCAGAGAGAGGTCTTATCGGTACCATTTTCTGCTCTGGCATTATAGTCAAATGAAATTTGTAAAAGTTTGAAAGCAAAAGACATGAATCATTAAGAATAACAACACGGACTTGGGTTAAGTTAAAAAAAAAAAATGAAAATAGAGCCACAAAGACGAGAAATAAAGTGAAGTACCTCCGCCCGTGGCACGCCAGCACATTGCCATCTCCAACTCTCTCTCTCTCTCTCAAATTGGTGGTAGACTAGACTTTGCTCATCAACCCCAGCCATAATGGTGTTTATATAGAGTCCAACCTCATCCATTTTCACGGACTTATGGTGTGAAAGGTCTAAGGAAGACTACTACAGGAGACCCAATACCAACATTCTTCTAATAAAATAAAATAAAAAAATTGCCAAAAGAGAGGTTTCCCCAACTTTTCTTAATAAAAAGTGCTAAAAGACAAGTTTCCCCAACTTTTCTTCTAAAGAAGACGATAAAAGAGAAGTTTCCTTTTCACTGCCTAAAGCGCAATGTCATTTCTTTGGCCTCTTCCCACGTCTTCTCTCAAGTCTTAGGAGTCAACAACAATTGAATGAAATGAATAAATCCAAAATCAAATGACCCATCTCTCTCTCTCTCTCTCTCTCTCTCTCTCTCTCTCTCCAAAATCAAATGACCCATCTCTCTCTCTCTCTCTCTCTCTCTCTCTCTCTCTCTCTCATGTTACAAGATATCAAATCAAATGAGACCCCCCCAAAAACCACTCTTCTTAGGTACAAAATACCAACTTTTCTTCTAATAAAAAATGCCAAAAGAGAACTCTCTCTCTCTCTCTCTCTCTCTCTGGATACAAAATTCTTTCTAAGAACTGACCTCTCTCTCATTGAACACATTGAAAAACGCTTATCTTCAAGAGAGAAATCAAACTGTGATTCCCTGGAATCGATTAGTCTAGTATTGTCCGGCAATGTCGGTCTAGCAAAGCTCAAGCAATTTTACTTAATTTACTCCATTTGTGATTGTAAAAGTCCTGTGATTTTACGTACTTTCGATTCTTGATTTATGTAGTGAACGTTCGTGATTTCATGTTTATTATTACTCTATTCACTTTGCTTGGTTGCGAGCACACGTGACACAAGGTAATTATACAAGAGGTTGGGAGACCTGGTTATTTGATCATCACATATTTCATCTTTCCACTTCATTTTATGAGTTTAATGAATGGAATGTCTTCCTTAGGCAAAAAAAAAAAGAAATTGTAAAGACATAGATAAATAAACTTTTTTTATAATCAGGGGTAGAAGCTTAAAGGCTTGACTACCTGAAGATCTATGAAATACTCCACAAGTTCCCCAAACTAAATAAGTCCACGCATTTGGCCTGTGCATGTGGCCCTTATTAAGAACAATTTCACAGAATTGATAAAGATTTAGACAAGTCACCTTCGACTCTTGAGCTAAAAATCACTTGACATCCCAATCAAGTGCGCCAACCTTTGGAGATTAAAATGAATTAATCACGTTTGCTTAAATTTGCTTCCTGTTTTTAAAGTGATTTCAACGAGACGCAACGTCATTCATCTAACACAATTAGGATAATGCCAATATTGACCGGAAGTGGCACGCGTTGACTCGTTGACCCAGAGTCCCAAAACCATAGACACCGAGCGTTCATATGATCTTGAGTCTATGGGCGAGCCCACCGAATGTGACGTCATTGGTTATGACGTCATATGGCGAGGCGAGCTCACCACGAAAGTGGCGCACGTTGACTATTTGACCGAAGATGACCGAGCGTGTATGCGTTCTTGAGCTTACGTCGAAAGCCCAACGCGGCTCATCAACCGCACGATCCCGGAAGTACGCGGTGGAGATCTCCCACCGACCTCAGTCCCTACCAATCCACGCAAAATATGACGTGAATTGACTGCCTATATATAAAAAATAAAATAAAGTCTCTATTTCGTACAAATTTTCTTGATTGTTTTGCTTTTCTTGAATCTTGCATCTAATGTAACTTTACTTTTATTTAGAAAGATAAGACCTGCCCGCACACAAATAATTAAACATGTATATTCACATATATTTAACATAATTCTCGTTTTCAATATTTCGAAAAATAGGATTTTCCTTTTCTTAAAGTAAATTCTAATAGTCCATAAAATACACATATTTATCTACTAATTCACCCGATGCGGGATTTTTTTTCTTTTCACATTTATGGCTACATAATATTGTTACTTAATCTTAATCGTGATAAAAACATTTGCCCCACAAAAAACAAATCTATTTACCTATCTACTATATTAGGACAGAGAAAATTTTGCATCCTTTTTTTTTTTTTTTTTTTATGTAGAGAGGGTACATAAAAGAAAGATGCGAGGTATTAATTCCACAAAGACTTCGCTATTTGATATTTTCTACGCTATTTTATGTACTTCTTCTGCTTGACAATTTTTGTCATATGCAAGCATTATTATTTTTTTCTTCATGGAAGTTGTAGCTGATATTTCTAGCTTTTCAATAATATATATTTCATAAAAATCCAATCTCATGTGGTCGGTCCGATGCCCACTCCAAAAAGACGATGAGCGATTCATTTTTTGGGTTCCCACGTCGGCCGATTTTGTTTTGAAAATTCAACATATTTCGATGATCTTTTTGCAAAAAGTTAAAACTGGGAAGTTGTTCATTAGGGTATGAAATGGTAAACTGGTAAGTTTGAGGACTTAATAGCATAGTTTTTTTTTTTGGGTCGAAAGAAGAAATGCCATTCATATATTATAATAATATTCGATGAGTACATAGAAGACATTCAAGCCTAACAAACCCAACTTAACTGCAACATAAAGCAGAAGCCCGAAAGCAACAAACAAAGCATAAACTGCAACTTGAGACACATTCTCATCTTGAAGAATAGATCTGTCATTGTAAAACGCTCGACGGCCGATCACTAGATATAATGATAAGCACACGTCGAGATCTCCTACTTCAATTGCAACAGCTTGCGGTGCGCGTCTAGGTACGACGTCCCCATCACCATCGTCGTGCATAGATACCAACATCCATATGTTGAAAGGACACAGGTCACATACCTGTAGAGAACTTCCAAATCTATTTCTACATCTAGTTTTGAAGAGTAAAACCTCAAAAACTTAATCCAAATTTAAATCGGAAGAGAAGAGTGGCCTAATTTTAGAGAGTTTGTGGATCCACATTGCGACCATCCTTCACAAACGCTGTCGTTCGGATGAATGACCAAACTGAGCTTTACGTGAACCCAAGATCAGCTGTAGAAAATTATTCACACACAAACTCCCAGAATAAATCGGGAGAGAAAAAAAGAGACTAAAAAAGTGAGCTACCAAGAAAAGGTAGAGAAAGATGCAGTGGCCGGGCGCGGGCAGCTCTGGCGCTAATGATGACTCACCCCTTGGCTATTCGAGGCGTGTGCCTCCTGAATCCTCGGAGCCCTGGATTTAGGACAGAGCGACGGCGGCAATCGACGGCAACGTGGGCGGCTTCTTGTGGCGCTTCAACTTTTGTTCGCGAACCGGAGGGGAAGCAACACGGATCTGGACGTGAGCGGCTTCTTGAGGCGCTTCAGCTTCTGTCCACGAATCGGAGGTGAAGCTGCGCGGATTTGGACTCGCCTGGGCTCAGGGCGGCACGGGACGAGTTCGCCGGGCTCGGAGTGACGCGGGATGAGCTCTGCTGCATGGGACGAACTTGCCGGGCTCGTGGCGGTGCGGGACGAGCACTGCGGCTCGGAACGACGGACACCCTTAGATCTGGGCTCTTCGAGCTCCGACAACGCCGTGCGATCGGTTCCTAGCTCGCCGGGCTCTGGGAAGAGGGGAGGGGGGAGGGAAGGGAGGGAGAGAGATACGATGCAGAGGAGGGAGAGAGGGAACTCGCAGAGAGAGAGGGAACCCTAGCGTGTGTGAACCAAATCACATTCTAATAATAGCATAGTTTAGGGAGTTACTTTTTCCAAAAATTGGACAAGGTCAGTTTTGGTTTATTAAACTGCTGTGCAAATGAGTCCTAGGGTAAAATTGAAAACCTGACACAAATATGTGACTAATTTGCAAAAAAAGCAAAACATGAAAATTGTTAGGGACACACTGAGCAGATTGTTTGTGAATTTTGGCAAGATTTCGAATTTTCTAGATATTTTTCCCGTATTTTCAGAATTCTGGGTCGAAATCGGATCAATTGTAGGACATGGGGTCTAATTGGTCAATGTCGGGTCAACTGTGTCAGAATCGGGTCAAGTGGTCTTAAAAAGAATTAAAATAGAGATCTCAAGCTTTCCAATGACACCTGAATTGTTCAATGGGTAGACCATTAAAGCCTTCAATTGAATCAAATATAGTTGTACGGAATCTGTCCATAATTGAATAAGTGATCCATTTTTTGCTCACTCATTGATTTGAATGTTCAAGGTCATTTGGCCTAAATGCATGCTTAGATAGGCTTTACATGTGATTTTCAGATGAGTGATTTAGGCTCGCGATGTGTGTATTGGTGGGTAGATTAGCGAGCGTGATTAACCTTAATTAGCGATTAACGATATTGATCCATCGCTTTGTGAATGTAAGTGGGGGTCGATTATTGTTACTCTTAATCAATGAACTCTTAGTGGATTAGGAGGTGGCTTGGAAAATCGAAATGCATGAAATCAAAAGGCCAATCCCGAGGCCATTTCATTCTTGATTTGATGAACTTTGCTAATTGTGTGGCATGAGTGAATTACATGATTCGAATGTGAACCGACACCATGAGTAGTGGTCGACGATGGCTCCATGGAGGAGGTGGCCAATTGGAGATGACGGTGGTGGTCAACCAATGTCCATACCAATCTTGTCATTTTGTAATAGCTTTAGTTTAGTTCATTTTAATTCATTAGCAATAGCTGATGAAATCCTGTTAGACTTATTCTCACATTTTAATAAATGATTAGGGTAGCCTAGCTTAGGCTTCACCTTAACCAATTCATTAGACTTTGGCTTGCCTTAGCTTCAAATAGCAAGCTTCCAAGGGATCATGCCTCAAGGCTCAAAACGAGGCCGTGTAGGTGTGTAAAATTTTTTGCCCGACATTGAACTGGATTTTCCTTTCCATAAATTGTTTGTTAATTTTACTTTTGTAGAACTAGATTGGAATTAGCTTTGAATCTTAATAATAAAAAATTGACAAAAACATTTGCTTGATCATTTAGATGGCTTTGAGACTTTTAGGATCATAAAAGGTAAAACAAGATTGCATGATCATTTTAGAAAAACACCCAACCAGTTAGGTACCGAAGTGGCGTTAATAAAAATATTAGTGTAATCAAGTTTCTGTTCTTAGAAATCTTTGATTGTGTAGGAATCGAGATAACACTCTCACGTCTCGAGTAGGTTCTAGTCGACCCCCAATAATGGCTATGGGCGACTCCTAGTAACACTTAGGCTTAAAAAGAACTAAAATGTCTAAATGTCACGTGAGATATGGGCTTGAGAAAACTCGCGCTTGAAATTGATGGATCGTTTTGGAGTACCAAAGAAGATGGAGTCCTTAGGACCGTCAATTCGAATTGTCTTTTAAGTAAATATCTCTAAATCTTCCTCGGGGCCCCAAAAGATAAAACCCATTGGGAAGCGTCACGACAAATGCAATCGAGTCCTAAAATTTTGAAAAAGTGCAATTAATGAAATGACTTAACTGGACCAATTTGACAAGTTTTAGGACAATCGATTGCACTTTTTGAAAATTTTAAGACTCAACTGCACTTTCATGACAAATTTCATGATTTAATTGCACTTTTTAAAAATTTTAGGACTCCATTACACTTTCGTGACAAGTTTTATGACTTCTAATACACTTATCGCTATAATTTAAATATAATTTATGTGGGTTTTATTACTAATAGAATGGTCCAAATATATAAATGCAATTAATAATATATTTATTAATAGATCAGGTCGATCCCTAATTTTTATATAATAAACAACTAAATGGGGTTGTTAAAATTGATGTGTCAACACATATTATCATATATTTTAGCTCTCAATACATTATATTATCCAACTCGAGTATTCTAGGCAATATACTTGGAATAATGCTCCAACTTCGGTATTTCGGTGTGAGCTCTCCACAACCATATAACTCTTCAGAGTCCAGAACTCCCGGCGAACCCATAGCACCTCCGCTCTATCAAGCCATCTAAGGTTGTGAGCCCTCTGCGATCCATACCACCCTTCCTCGGGGATCCTCACCGTCGGAACCCTACTGCCCTTCCAAAGGATACTCACAGCGCGAGCTATGAGTAGACATGTTAGATAGCACGCATGCAAACATCACGGCTCTACAACAGCACAAGGAAAATATTGCGACAAACAATAAAATGGCTCGCAAGGATTTTATTATAAGCATAGCTACGATTACACACGGTTCGGAAACACAGAATATACTGAGCAAGCTCCAAAGAATTTACGATTCCACAAGATTATGGACATACTAGGCATCTTTGGGTACATTAAACACTCCATCTAGTAATCAGATAAGAAACCAAATCAGGAAGACAACATTCACATAGTTTTGGGGGAACCAATGTCAACGCCAATTTGGTCCACACACGTTGTTCTCGAGGAGTCAATTCTGACACAATAAATATTGACGTAAGTCATCAAACCCGTTCATCGTTCCTCGCGACATCTGATAGGACGAGGATTTGGACTGCAAATGTCAGTTCTTTCTCGTAAACGAACCCTCCATTCGGTTTGTCGAAATCCCCCCTTCGGCATAAAGGCTGGGTGACCGCAGTTATAATTTATCGCAGATAGCCAACCACTGACTGCAAACGAACCAATTTATCGCAGTTGTCTATAACAGTCGTGTCTGGATCTATATATGGTAATATTTACGCGTATTTGCGTTAGCCCGTTTGTTTTGGATTAAGCAAAACAGAAAAAAAAAAAAAAATCGTTCGAATTATATCATTCGAATTAAAAAAAAAAAAATCATGCAAAAGTTATGTGCGAAACTACCGGCCAACATTTGAATGTTGTAAAAGTTTTGGATGTTTTGGATTAACAAGAAGTAAAAGTGTGTGCATCGTAAAAAAAAACTGACTATGTAAATAAATAAAAAAGCAAAACTCAATCCAGACAAGACTGTTATAGACAAAAAGAAAAAGAAAATACCTGTCTTTTCCTTATCGTTTCTATGGTCGTTGTTGTTCAACAAACGCAATTTGGCTTTTACATACATTTTGATCCTCGGAGGAAGGCCTTCCGCTTGTAAGTAAACGGACAGCGACTTCCCCTCCCGGTAGGGGTACACCTTCCGACAATTCCTCGGAGGGCTTGGGATCAGTGGGGTACTCCACGACGAGGAGCCAGTGCTCGTAGTCGCAGCCGTCGAGGAGGATCGTCTCCTTGGGAGGCCGGTTGCTCCAGTTTGGCGACGGGTCGTTCAGGGGCGAGTAGCCCGACCCGGAGGTCTTGGGGCGGGTCAGGACGTTGAGCGGGTCGAGTTCGGGTCTGGGCAACGGCGAGGCGTTGGGGAGGAGAGGAATGGAGAGGCGAGAGCGAGAGGATGAAGATGGAGATGGGGAAGGAAGGGTTCGAGTGAGGAGCGAAGCTAGGGTTCAACGAGCTGTAGTGGAAGCCATTCGTCTCTCTACTCTTCTGCATATCCAAAATCCTAATTCCTGCCGAGCGAAGCTCAAGTGATTGGTTTCAGGAACAAAAGAGGAGAGGAGAGCGAGAGAGGCAAATGAGACTTGAGAAGAGGAGCAAGAGTAAAAAGATTAATTACGGTTATCTACATCTTAACAGTTTGGTTCGATTCGGTTTTTTTTGAAAAATTGAACCAAATCGAACTGTGGACACCCCTATAAGATATCAGATAGTAAGTGATAAATATCTGCCTCGATTTGCTTTTCAATGCTATTTCTAGACAGGAAAAAACGATCTTCAATATATTCATAAGCAAAAGGGATCAATGAAAAATGTACAACTTGTTTATTACCAACTCTACTCTTTTTATGGTTTGTAAGATAGGGGGCAGCTTTTCCGTTCTTCTAACAAAAGAAGATATAGCAATAATTAGAAATCAATCCATATGTTTAGATATGTTAGAGTGACATATTTTTGGCACCGCATTAGAATAAGATTTGTCACGACACAAATTTGTCGAGAAAAGCTCAACACAACTTAACTCAAAACTAACCCCAATGCACGTATTTCACCCACATCTAAAACTAAACATCTCCACTCCCACCCAATTCGCTTATCACGGAACTAGATCTAAATGTTAACAAAGCAATTTACAGCGCGTAATTTACATCTTGAGATTGAAAAAAAAATCTTGGAATATTAGGCATTTCAACAAACAATGTGTATATGTAGCCGAGGGATAAAACTAGGCGTTAATGAACATAGATTAGAGACGAAATCCATATGAAAACAGTGCATGATGTCCGCAATCACTTACACAAAACTCAAATGGAGCAGATTCTATACTAACCCAAAACATGACATCTCGGTTCTTACTCTCATCAAAGCAGGGCATAATTTACATTCAATGTCCTCCCCTTGGCGCAGAGTGAAAATTTCGTTTCATATGAGAATCCGACGTCGTTGTTGAGAGAGAAACTAGAGAGAGATTTACGGATTCTGTAGACGAAGAAAGCGCGAGAGAAAGAGACGGCTTCATGTGGGGCTGAGCTTGTTTAATGGGCTGACATGGGTCGGTCTCTGGGCCGAGTTGAATTAACTACCGAAATGATTGATGGTCTTGGGGGCCTAATTGATTTGGGTACTTCTCATTTTATCAACTTATTTATTTGATTTACTAATAGTTCAATTATTTGTTCTTTTTCTATTATATGGTGTGCCCGATCATATATATGATGATGTTTCCTTAAAAATACCCGGCATTCGATGAAGACAAGTTAGGGGATGGCGAATATATAATGTATAACCTAAGATACTTTTCTTACGCTATGTTCTTCAATTCGTTTCGTTGGCGGCAAGACTGAAAATAAGATGTACAGAGCCATTATATTGAGTAACCAATAGTAGCAAATTAAGGCTAGTGGAAATTTTAACATTTTGGAAGAAAGTTTGCCCCGATGTTGTCGCGGACATGTTCTGTCAAAGTGTGCATATAGATTGCAATTTACATTAGAGAAATAACCTCCTAAAGAGATAGCTTTTAAACACCAAGTATTCGGACAGATACCTACAAAAGATATAGCTGCAGAAGTAAAACAACGAATGAGCAGGAGAGATAGATAAAAAGTTTTAATCACACTCAATGAAACATATGTAGCGACCCATCCGATCTCAATCACATAAAGCATGGACCCTCTTATTTATAAACTTGTACATAGTAAAACCACTCAAATATAACACTAGCCACTTGCTTCTTTTTACCTATTATTATTTTTTTAATGAGAGAGTATCTCAACTTTTGTCTTCACTGATCCCAAAGGAGATGCACTAAGGGTCCCGTCCACATGCAATATCACAATCAATTGGTCCAGCTTCGGGTTCTATTGAGAGTAGGTCGCTCAATAGGAGGTTCTCGCTCGATGCAACTTCTATTGAGAGTAGATTGCTCAATAGGATGTTCCCGCTGGATGCCGCAACGGTTGAGAATAGGTCGCTCAATAGGAGGTTCTCACTCGAAGCTGCTTCTGTTAAGAGCAGGTCACTCGATAAGAGATTCTCACTCGATGCTGGCATGAGAGACCAAAGCCCACAAGTGAGTCACAAACTCCCCACCCCGTCGCCAAGTGCTCCGCGTGTGCTTTCACGTTGTCCGATGGAGTCACATACACCATAAGCTCCGCCCAAAATTCGGCCAATACCTTCCAAATGAACTCCGGACCTCTTTCTCTTTCTTCTTTCAACAATTGCTGCCCTAACTGCGCACCTTGGTGTATTACTCTACTAATCCTGTCCCTTGTCTCAACGGTTTCCTTCAATTTCTGAATTCTTTCTTCTTTGGTGTTGCATCCTTCGAGCAATTTTCTTGATTCGCAAACGATTTTGTCGAAAATATACTTCGCATCGTAAGGGTGATCAGGTAATAACTTTGGAGAGAATGCTACTAAGTAAGCGAGATATTTGGATAAGCAAGTGGCCACGCGGAAGTTCAAATGTGAAATCTGCTTCTTGTGTTCGTAAATACTCGTGGCAATATGCCACACCATTATGACTTGAGCCTGCGTCTCGAGATTGCACGCCGGCAAGAGCTCATCCTCCACTTGGTTTCGTCTCAAAGAAGCTTTTCCATTCTCTAATACGCGGGGATTCGACCTTAAAGAATCGAAAACGGCTTGTTTCACTTCCGAGGACAAGTCAGCAGGTGTGCTTTGTTTTTGACCGTCCCTTATGATATCGGTAAAGAGACCTGTGAAGCCCTTGTATAGCCACTTCGAAGGGGTGTAATCATACGACTCGAGAAGCGAGTATTGGCGAAGTTTCCTTTCCCAAGGCTTCCGGAATTGCATCTGGCATAGTCGTGCTATCCGCTTCTCCCTGCATCTGTTCCCGTGCCACGAGTGAGTTTGTACATACTTGCATAGCAGTAACACTTTCGCCCACTCCGAGATGGCCATGAAGAAAAGCTGCACAAGCTCCAAACATATGAATAGCATAAGAATCACCGACGTCATGAAGATGTCGATGCTCAACCCGCCTGAAGTAGTCAGTTGAACTTCATCTTGGGGTCTCTCCAAGTAGTACCACAAGAAACTAAGTGCACTTGTCACCAGTGAACTAATGACCAACATAAAGAGCACTGCCACCTTTACGTGCAAATGGCCCGGGTAGAAGATGATCGGGTAGTTGGTGCTCAGAGCTCATGTCGTCGGCAATCAATTTGGTGGATCTCTGTACGCCATACACGCTCGCAGTCAAGAGAGACGTTGCTCTTACACCGACCTTTAACTGCCCGATTATATACAAAATCAAGACCGCCAGTAGCATGGGCGAAGTGCTAGCATACACTATCCACAACGTGACTAACCCTGTGTTTTTTATCCAATATTGCAAAGCATAGCTCTTCCACTGCTCGTTGTCCTCGAGTTTGCAGGCAGAGAAGGAGTCCGAGCACCCGAAGAAGATAATCAAGAAAGTGGCCCAAACCGGGAACAGGTCATTTCGGATTGACGCTTCGGTCATGAGACCGAGCGTATACGTGATGAGGTAGCTCGAGGGGTGAAGGCTGCCCCTGATACCATATTGAACTTTGTGCTCTGACGCCTCCATGAGCCGAAGATGGTGAGAAAGATCAGCAGCAAGGCCGTGAAGCACACGAGAATTTCAATCTTAGCAACACTAGCCTTCGGAGTGTCGAGTTTCTTCATGACCACGGTGGCCTCAGCGAGGGATTTGTTCACCCACGCCAATCCCGTTTGGTTTATTTGCAAGTCCCTCATGTTTGTGTACGGCAAAAGATTTTGTCTATTGGGTGTGCAAAGCGTAAGAGAGATCCAAGAAATTTAGACCTTTCAGACCGAGGGTTGGAAACGGATGCACTCCCCTATTTTTACTCGTTTCGTAGTTACGAGTCTCTGGCTGAAGCGCATGTGCCTCTTATCCTAAGAATACAAGTGGAGAGTATTTTTAAGTACAGAAAATTCATATCCTGTGTCACCCATCAATCAGAATTCTGTGGAATTTGAAATTCAAAAATAGATTTCGGCGCACATATATAATAATCACATTGTCATGAAGGATTTGTTTATTTCTATCAATAATATAAATGATTCGTAAACTAATGAGAAAAATCCTATTGGTCTTTTGATTTCCTTTTTAGGTTTTGTTCGTTTCACGAAAAACAACTTTTAGAAAAATGTTTTCCGAATTTCCAACATTCGGTTCACGAAAAATAAATAAATAAAGAAAAACATTTTCCGTCAATGAAAAAAACACCTTAAAAAATGGAAAATGATTTCATCTTTTTGAAAAGAGGAAATTATTTTCCGTGGAGACCAATCTCTCTCTCTCTCTCTTTGCTTCCAATTTTTTAATAATTTTTTTAATCTTTTATTTAAATAATTTTTTATTTTTTCTTTCTGTTCTTTTCTTTCTTTTTCTTTTTTCTTTTGCTTCGACCAGCGACTAGCTATAGGCAAGTTCGAGCCTTGCAACAAGCCAACTAGGCTCAAGCTCGTCAAAATTGATCTGGCGAGCTTGAGGCTCGCCTGTGGCAATGGTCAGCCAGTCGCGGAGCTTCCTAATCGCCTGTGGTCGTCGCTAGTCGGCCAGTCGAAGAAGAAGGGAAAATAACAAAAGAGAAAAATAAAAAATAAGTAAAAATTCTAATTTTTTAAATTAGTATGGCACCAACCAAACATTTTATAATAACACAACACGATAGAGTTTTATGGATATGTCAAGAGACTTGGTACGCTAATTATCTCCTTCTTATCAAATATGATGAATTTTGTTAATCCTTTTAAAGAACAAATATTATAATATGATGGGAAAATTTCGATTAAGGGCCTGAAGTGCTCACGTTTTTTCAAATAATGGCCTGAAGTGGACTCTGTTTCAATTAAGGGCCTGAAGTGGCCAAAAAGTCTCAAAGAAGGGTCTGAATAGAAGGGCATTTTCATCTTTTCACTTTATTGATTAAATAAAAAAATGAAAAACGAAAAAAAAATTGAAGGAAGAAACCAAGGGGCGGCAGCCCCTTGCTGCCGCCGCCCTGTCGCCGGTCGGAAAGGGCCGGCGGGGTCGCTAGCCCTTGGCGAGGCCTCGACGACCTTCACCAAGATCTGGGCCCTTATTTGAAACTTTTTGGCCACTTCAGACCCTTATTTGAAAAAACGAGAGAACTTCAAGCCCTTAATCGAAATTTTCCCTAATTTGATTTGCCATTTAGACAATACTTGTTGGGTGACCGATCACAGTCATGCTCCTGGAACACTTTTTGCATGAAGGTTTGGGATGAGATATTTGTTTCTCCTATTTCTTTAAAATAATTAATTTAAGCTGACTTGCATGTCCTCTATGTAATACACCAAACTCTAATAAAATTGCATTCTTTTGTGTCATCATATGAATGTTGCTATAATCATATAGGGTAGTTCAATGGAAGGTCATGTTACATATTTCTAGATATGTAGAATAATATTTCTCCCTTCAGATGGAGCGAGAGTTGTTTAGTAAAGCTTTCTTACTATGGCATATATCGTCTTTTACATTGTTTGTTCAACATTAAATTTCCAAGCTATTTGAATACTAAATTTATTAGTAATTTACTTTACATATTCAGTTTTTATTTGCTAAATTACTGAGACATTTTCTTTCTACTTGGGGTTAGGGTGATCAAGAAGACGAAGATTTAAGACGGTTATGAAAAAAGGGGTTAAGAGAGGATCGGCATATGTTGTTCAGGTCGATCAGAAGGTGGAGAAATAGCTAGAAATGAATGCGGAAAGTCTGGAGAAACATCTCGTAATGTAGGAGAATTCATAAAGAAATCATCTTCTTAAGAAGGCTTCCAGGGTTTGTTAATGGAAGAAAGCTTCTCTTTGGCTTTGTTGCATGCTTTCAAGAGTGAAAGTCAATTCAAGTATCTGGCTCCTCCGCTTTTGCTCGGGTGACTGCTAGCTATTTGACCGATGAGACTCTACCCCGCCCCCAACTCTAGCTGGGAAAGAACCTCCACCCAATTTCCATTTTCCACATGTTCAAAAGCCCGCCCTTTGTGGCTTGAGGCATTTTCTATCGCTGTTTATTTAAACAATCGTTTTCCCTTAATGGTCCTAAGCAATCGTTCCCCTTATGAGGTTCTATTTGGTTCAGATTGGCCATCAAAATGGGACCGCCCTTTAGTCTTCAAATCTCACTCATATGGACACCTTAAGACTCAAAGGTCTCCTTATTAGTTTAGTTTTCTGATCCATAGGATCCATTTGGAGTGATAGGCGCAGAGTATACTTACTTCATTATGAACTCACATATCACCTTATCAAAGATTTATTCCTATCCATCAGATAACACTTGGTGTAGAGAATGAAGAGGTTTACAAGAACATGATGAGAGAATGAAAATGCTTTTAGAAAAGTTCACGCTGCCTTTTTTCAAACTCTTTCCCTGCCCTTTTATAACCAAAGGCCATGGTATTACAGGAGTCCATAAAGGCTACTTAGGTGGCTGGCGCACAGGATGGGAATGAATTGTCTTACATAAGACAGACATATTAGTACAATAAAGTGGGATGATTCCCGCATAAAGTACACAAACTGTCAAGCTAGCAAGATTAGGACACTTATTTATGGTTTCATAATTTATGTCCAGATTAGGGTCCTCTTCTAAGTCACTAGCCTCTTGACACGTGCCATTTAGATAAGATTCCGCACATGTCTGTCCACAATCCCAAAGGTCTCGAGAAAAACCAATTGGCTTTGGCTGAGTCTAGCACGTGATGGATTTCATCTTTTGTGGCTTGATATGCTTAGGATTAATCCCATGACATCTCTTCTTGATATGTACTGGGCCAAAGGAATCTTAAGATAGTTTGATTTCATTCACAATGGATGCACTAGACTTCTCTACTTTATCTACTCATTTCTCAAAAACTACACACAAAGATGTCGAGAATACCTCCTTATATATTTTAAAGCTGACAAAGCTATCCATGATTTATAACGGTCTTGATATATGCAAGAAATGGTGTTGTTTCAGGTAATATTCACATTGAAAAGATTCTTTGTGACTAAAATGCCTATATGAACAAGTCTAGAAGAATGGGAAGTTCACATTGACTTGAAAGTATCGAGGTTTTATGTCTACATAATCTACATCTATATCAGTGTCATATTATCTTGGCAACAACAGTTGATCATATTCAAGAAGCAAGATATAACGAACTATGTGAATATCATCAAGGCTACTAACATCAAGGCAATTGCATGGATATCATCAAAGTTTACACTTGGATATCTGTAAGGCAAAAGCTGGATATCATCAAGGTTTACGCTTGCATATCAGAAAGGCAAATGCTAGATATAATCAAGATTTACACTTTGATATTAGTAGAGCACAATATCATCAGAGTACTACGATGGCTGAATATTAGTAGAGCAATTATTCTACCTGTAACGACAATCTTGTCAAGAACTTCAAGACTATTATTTTTTTTTTATATATTTTATCTCATTGTTTTACAGCTCATGGTCTGGTATGGATTCCTTTAAAGAAGCTATTGATTGACTTTCCAAGATTATCCTTGCGACATATTTAATCACGCAAGATATCTTAAATGATTGAAAATCATCCCTAAGGCAAGGTTCTTTCTAAAAGCTGAAGAACTCTACTTATGGAAATTTAAATTTGATTGTATGGATGACCAAATTAACGGGATCTCTAATTATTTGACCTCAATGGCTACCATAATATTCTCATCAATTGTACAATAGCTAGCTTAGAGATTGATCCTCAAGGAGATTATCCAACGGGAAGTTTTGGATGCTAAAGAGTATGCAAGTAGACCAAGGCACCAGAGAGAGAGAGAGAGAGAGAGAGAGAGAGAGAGAGAGAGAGAGGGGGAGCAAATTCTAAAGTTCAAAAGAGCTTCACATTTTCTCAAATTGTCAGCTGCGAGCATGCACTTGTAGTCTTTTGAGAAGAGTGATAGTCTGTGTTTCGGTGTGAGATAAAGAGTCATATCTGCTTGAGTATAAGCAGCACCTACTTCGAGAAGAAGTGCTTGGATATAAGAAGCACTTGCTATTATAACGTCTCATTGATTTAATTAGTAGAATCCAGTTAGTAGGTTGTTAGCGTGGGAGAGTGGACATAGACTTATATCAAGCCCAATCACTATAAAGCACTGTGTGCCAAGTTTTTAATCTCTTTGCTCATACTCATTTATTCCTTGATAGAAACACTGCACTCGATAACTTGAATATCACTAGAATCTGATCATATTCATATTTTGTTTTACTTGCTCCTGATCATATTCATCTTGGCACTTCATTTCTGCAATATTTTGTCAATATTGTTTAAAGACACCTATTCATCCCCCTTTATGTGATCTTTTTAGTCAACCTCAATTGGTATCGGAGCTTGCTGCTCAATATTTTGAAGTGTATTACTTCAGAGTTAACAATATATTATGGCTAGCAATCTTGGACCAGGTATAATCGAGGGACAGAGTAATACCAAACCTCTCTACTTTGATAGGAAAGACTACAATATCTGGAAAAACAAAATGACCAAGTAGGGTAAGGTCCACAAGCGTTCTCTCTCTCCCTTACTTGGGTACCCGTGTATGCATGCATGGGATCATTTAGCCTATTTTGAACCTAAACCTAGTTGAAAATTAAACTTAGAAGATATCCGAGACCATCATCCTCGATTATGGGAAATAAGTGGAGGAAAAAGGAAAATTGAAGTGATCTCGTGCAAATCCTCAGGAGGATGGTGTGACCTGATTTCATGGAGCCAAGAAAAGCAAAAGAATGCAAAGGGTGAATCAAAAGGTGGAGGTGCAATAAAGCAATAAAAGAAAGAGGGAGAGTTTTGGCATCTGATTGGGCATCATCACACCACTCGTGAGGGAATGAGAGAGGGCCAATTAAGAAGAAACGTGGACAGGATTCTCGAACACACTAAGAGTAGAGCTGTCAAAGTGGGTCATAAATCCACTTACTAAACCATATTTGATGACCAATAGGCATGCGGCCCTACTGGTGAAGGGATTAGGAGGGGTAGGGATGCTAATACTATAAGTGCGGAATTCGACTCCCATGTTTTGTAAAAAGGCAGAACAAAAGTCAAAGAGAGGAGAGTTATAGATAAGACATGCAAAAAAGAAAAACCATATTTGATGATCAATAAAAAAAAATCATATTTGATGAGCTGAGTCGTTACATGAGTTGGTGATATTTAGTAAATGGATTGCAAATGAGTTTCAAAATGGCAAAACTCAAATAAATATGAGTATTAAATGGGTGAAGAGATTACCCACTTTTGGACCGTGTGCTCTCTCTCTCTCTCTCTCTCTTCATAACTCAATGATCTACCTGACTTTTTCCTTTTTTAATTCTGTTTTGTTTTTCATGGTTTGTTTGTTAGTTGTTGCCCTCAATATTCACAAATGGCTGGCGGGTCCAGTAATTCCCTTTAACAATTCTTTGCTAAAAAATTGAAAAATCTTGAATCCGTTGAATAATTAGTTACATAACGTTTTATTATGATTTATTAGGCACAAGGACATTTTTTGGCCTACTAAGCCTCATTTTTTTAAATCCTTCAAATCCAGTCAACTTATTGATCGGGATAAGCGACGTGGAATGTCACACAGTGAATCACGTGTGGCTTTCCAAGCTTGATTATGATATTCATGAACCTTAATAAATTGCAAGTGACAGAATTTAGATAAGTTTCGACCCATTTTTCATAAAAAGAAACTCATGTTATTATACCATGTTTATATGATTTTGACGACGCCTTGTTCACCCACATATTGAATTAACAACTTACTGTGCATCTTCCACTGTTAAATGTTTTAGTGAAGATTTGAATTTGGCGACAAGAAAAAAAGGATTAAATTGACTTGGATCACTAAAGCATGCATTCACAATATTTGTCATCGCAACACAAGCACACTTTTCTAATTCTTTATAGGTATTTCAATCTATAGTGTTTTTTTTTTTACTGTTTTACTATATTTGCTGCTTTTTTTTTTTATTGTGCTAATAATTTTTTTAATTTTGATGTGAAATATTTATTTAAGTAATATATACACATGAAGAACCTTTTTTTTTTTGGTCGAAATACGTGAAGAACTTAAAGTGGGTTAAATATGTGTATACGGGTTTTCATAGGATTGATTAAATATGGATGTATTTTAAAAACACGGGTTCAGTTGGGTATAGGTCGCTAAATTTGTATTGTTTGTAAATTTATCAATTTTGGCCAAAACATTTTTTACTCTATCTAACCCACCCAATTGACAATCCTAACAAAGAGCGAGAAAAAAACGAGAGCAAACACAAAACAGAGGTTTTCATGTAAAAAAAATGGGAGCATGCGCAATCACACGCAAATGACAAGTACGCACCCGCCAATCAGTATCTAGTATAGAATATTATGAATTTCATTAATCCTGCTCAAGAATAAATATCATGATGTAATTTGCAATTGTGACGATACTTGTTGGGTGAACGATCACAGTGATGCTCCTGGAACGTGTTTTAATGAAGGGTTTGGGATGAGATGTTTTTTTTTGGGCAAGGATTTGGGATGAGATGTTTGTTTCTGCTATTCTTTAAAATAACTAATTTAAGCTGACTTACATGAAGAGCTTGGCAGCGGCAGCTAAGTCCAGTGGCAGAGTCCTGCTACCGACGACCTTCGCCAGCAACCAACGGTGGAGTCCAGTTGCTGCCGACCTTCGTTGGCGACCGGTGGTGAATGCCAGCAACCGATACCATCGATGGGGCCGTGGCGACGGTGGTTAGTGGTGGAATTGATTTTTTATATTCTTGTACTTATTTAAAAAGTGAAATGGAATCTCAATCCTGTCCATAGCTAGATAATCTGATTATGCACTTTTTTGTGAAATTGTATTTCATGCAGAATCCAAGTCCGTACTCTGATTTTTCTCCTATCTTATTTCTGGTGGAATCCGATTATGTAAAGAAACAAACGAGACCAAGTGCATAGCAAGCTCTTATTTAACGCTCGAGAGCGGTCATGGACGTAAAAAAGTTTTATCTAAATCATTTTCTGTTCTGGCATTACAGCAGAATAAAATTTAAAAAAATTAAAAGCAAAAGACGCTAATCATTAAGAATAACAACCCAAGAATTAGGTTAAGAGAAAATGAAAAATAGACCGCAAAGACGAGAAATAAAGTGGAGTACCTGGCATGTCTCTCAGCTTGCTCTTAGCTCTTCCCCGCGCGCTCTCTCTCTCTCTCAAATTGGTCGTAGACTTTTGAAAATCAAAAGTTTCGTACGATATTAGAAAATCGAGCAATCGAAACAATAAAATAGACGGAATAAGGAAATAAATCAGACATCAGATTTACGTAGTTCGGTGTAAAAACCTACATCCACGGAAAGAGCAACACGAAATTCTACAATAAATCAAGCGATACAACAAAGATTACAACCACACTCAAGTCACTTATATACTCTCAGTGTTTCTCAAGCCCCAATTATATCCAATAACCCACAAGTGTTTAGCTTTAACAATTCCTCATAGAAATAATATCTCAATCTCACGAAGAAATTAACACAAATCTTACTACAAGATTATTCGATTAAGAAACACTTGTGTTTTTTTATGCAATTCACGAACAAGCTTCGCTTCACGAAAGAAGTCTTCTCTGCACTTCAAGCACTCACAGTGTAGCGGCGCTTCAAGACTTTTCTCTTCTTGTACATATGATCAACCACGGCGCAAAAGAAGTCCCAGCATATAATTATATATATCCCTGGAAGAGGACACGCACAGTTACCAACCAAAATAAGCAACTTTGGTCAACCCGTTGGACTTTTCCCTTTTTTTGACCGTGAGTTCAATATGAATCTGGAAAGTGGATTTACTTTTCCAACTCCAACTTGGACTAAAACAGGAAATATCACACTGATACAAGTTTGGTCAACTCATATCCAAATTGTGTGCTCCTTTTCTTTTTCTTTAATTTCAGGATCAAGAATTTCTATTCGAATTGGATTTGTTTTTAGTGGGCTCAAACTCGAGACATATTATAACAATCTCCACATTGACTCGACACTTGAGCCAAGTCACAATCCCTTCGCTAAAAAATTCGAACTTCACTACTAACTCTCCCGCCACAGACATCTTTCAAGTCCAAGCCACGCTTAAATTTCACCATAACCAAGAACCTCATCAAAACACCAACTCTCCATGCACCTTTTATTACTCCGCATGAATTTTCTGACATAACCTCCTTTACCACAAATAAAGCAAAACCACCATTGCATCCATATCTGTCAGAAAATCGAATATGTACCTCGTCAACTTCAACAATTATAGCAACCGTTGGCTCTTTAGGCTCACCTCGCTACAAGCACCATTTGTATCGATTACCTCGCTAGTACCCGTTACCTTAGGAGTTTCTGGTTGGAACTCCACCTCAAGCTGAATAGCATCTAGATCCATATAAGCATTGCTAATAACACTCATAGCTCAAAGTATTAGAGACTTGTCAAATGTAACTTCTCTACTAATAACAGATGAATTTAATTCCGGATACCACAACCGATAACCCCTCTCACCTTGTGCATAGCTTAGGAATATGCACTTTCTTGCCTTCCCATCAAGCTTACCATCACTAACTCGAACATAACATGGGCAACCAAATATTCTAATACCAGAATAATCAGCAACATTACCTTACTACACTTCTTCAGGAATCCGATATCCAATTGCAGTCGATGGGGATCTATTCAACAGGTAGCTTGCCGTATTAAGCGTATCCGCTAGGAATCTCCTAGCCATACCAGCACTAAAGAGCATTTTATGGGCTGTCTCTAGTAATATTCTCCTTATCAATTTTGCAACATGTTGTAGTTCACTGACTAGTGCGGTGTCTCACTATGCCTTCCTTCATATAAAATTTATTTAATAGCTCCGAGCAAAACTCTATACTATTGTCAATCCTCACATGCTTCATCATTTTACCAGTCTCCTTTTCGATTAAAGCTCTCAACTGCCTGATCCTGATAACAGCATCAAACTTATGTCTAAGCACAAACACCTAGATCTTTCTCGAGTAGTTATCAATAACTGTTAGCATAAATATGGCACTCTTCCTCGAAGGAAACCGTGACAACCTACAAACATCCAAGTGATGCAATCTTTCTTTAATAGTCATACTGAACTGCACTTTCCATCGTTGATCTAAATCACGGCACTTGTATACATTCAATTCGTCAATAATATAACCACATAATAAATTTCTTTCAATTAGAACCTTAAGCTTTTCTCGCTAATGTGTCCCAAATGCATATGCCACAATTTAGACTCTCGAACAGATGCATCCAACGTCTCCCCGGTGAATTCCGTCACTATCTCACCTTGAAGCTCATACAGGCCACTGTGCTTGATTCCTTTCATTATCACCAAGGCACTTCGAACAACCTTCAAAATACTACATTCTGAAAAATATCGATACTTAGTTAAATCCAGGGCACTCAAGGAAATCATATTCTTTTTCAATTTTGGAACATGTCTTACTCTAATCAATGTCCACACAATACCATCATGCATTCTGATTCTAACATTGCCAACACCTATAACATCGCACTCAGCATTGTTCCGCAACTGTATTTTACTACTATCCATGCGTTGATAAGTAGTAAACCAGTTCCTATTTGGTGTAGCATGAAAAGAACAACCATAATCCATAATCTATTCGTCAAAAGAAGAATCATTAGTGACAGACAAGATATAATCAGCATTATCCGAATTACAGTTAGCTACAACTGCAACATCATCAGAAGACTCAACTCTAATTCCCTTACCCTTCTCATTCTTCAGCTTAAAGTAATCCCTTCTATGATGCCCTATCTTGCCACAATTTCAACAGACAACATCACAAGTTCTAGACTGATTACATCTGTTCAGATTCATACTACTTCTGCTAACACGAGTAACAGGTCTTCCTCTATTTTCACCTACTAAAGTAGTAGACACAGTTTCACCAGATTCTCTTCTACGGATGTCCTCATTCAGAATTAAATATCGAATTCCATCAAACGTCAAACTAGTTGACCTAGAAGAATTACTAACAGCAGTAACAGTAGTATTTCAACTATCAGACAATGAGGATAATAGAATCAAAGCACATACTTCTTCATTAAAGTCAATCTCAGCTGAACTCAATTGACTAACGATCACATTGAATTCATTGATATGATTAGCAACCGACGCACCTTTGCACATCTTCAAATTAAACAGACGTCGCATCAAATAGACCTTGTTGATCGTAGATGGCTTCTCGTACATATTTGACAAAGCTTTCATCAAACCCGCAATTGTCGTCTCTTTCACAATGTTAAATGCAACGTTACGAGCAAACGTCAGCCGAATAACACCCAATGCTCATCTATCCAACAATTCCCAATCAGCTTGCTTTATTGTATCTGACTTCTCCCTAGACAAAGATTGGTGCAGCTTCATCTGATACAAATAATCTTCAATTTGCATCTTTCAAAAATCAAAATCCTTTCCATTAAATTTGTCAATTTTCACTTTTCCTTCATATGTCGCCATCGATTCGCTTCAACTTAGTCGAACCAAGCTCTGATATCAATTGTTAGAAAATCGAGTGATCGAAACAATAAAATAGACGGAATAATGAAATAAATCGGACACCAGATTTACATGGTTCGGCCATAAAGACCTACATCCATAGGGGTAACAGCACGAAATTCTACTATAGATCAAGCGATACAACGAAGATTACAACCACACTCAAGTCACTCAAACACTCTCAGTGTTTCTCAAGCTCTTATTACATCCAATAACCCATAAGTGTTTAGCTCTCACAATTCCTCACAGAAATAATCTCTTAATCTCACGAAGGAATTAACATAAATCTTACTACAAGATTATTTGGTTAAGAAACACTTGTGTTTTTTTTATGCAATTCACGAACAAGCTTCGCTTCATGAAAGAAGTATTCTCTGCACTTCAAGCATTCACATTGTAGCGGCGCTTCAAGACTTTTCTCTTCTTGTACGTATGATCAACCACGGCGCAAAAGAAGTCCCAGCATATAATTATATATGTCCCTGGAAGAGGACACGCACAGTGACCAACCAAAATAGGCAACTTGGGTCAACCCGTTGGACTTTTCCTTTTCTTGACCGTGAGTTCAATATGAATCTGGAAAGTGGATTTACTTTTCCAACTCCAACTTGGACTAAAACAGGAAATATCACATTGATATCACCAAGGATAGATTTCGTACTATTCAAAAACAAATCTTATCTAATATAGAGTCCAAGTTCGGTCAACCGATATACAAATTGTGTGCTCCTTTTCTTTTTCTTTAATTTCACGATCAAAAAATTCTATTCGAATCGGATTTATTTTTAGTAAGCTCAAACTCGAGACATATTATAACATACGACGCTCATTTTGGTATCAAAATTTTTTATCGGATCGCTTAAGTGTCACTTTTATTATAAAAAAGAAAAAGAAAAAAGATCACTGCAGTGCTAACTCCAAATCGGCTTGCCAGAAATTCCACATGACCATATTTTATTAATTTCTTCAACCTACATGGCTCGCTGGTTTGCCCAGTCAGCACATATACCCCTAAACGATGTCGTCTACATGTTTTGCCCCAACTATAAACCCTAAATCAAACATTCAAGCATTTTTCCAAATTCAAAACCCTAATTTGATTTCCCCCCAAAATTAATAGCTCAATCTTGCAACAACGAGTAGGAGCATGAGGAACCATAATTTTTCCTCTAGCACCGACGTTCCCACCATTGCACCAAGAACCAAGCCCTAATTTTTCTAGCCAATTAAGCGAGTGAGAGAGGATGACGAACCTCAAGTGAGTGACTAAGTGAGAACGAGAGAGATCTTGTGACACCCCAGAATGTCACGCATGACACGTGTCCTTGCCAATAATAATTTCAATTTATATGCGGAAGCGTAATAAAAATTTTCACAACCTCCCCTTACAATTTATTGCACGAGCTTAGCTAAAAAACATGTGCATCCATTATCTAATGACATTAGTATTACAAAATAGCGTCCAAACAAAATACAAAGTACATACCACCTGGGAAAGGTTAGGATTGCCTATCTCCGCTACCATATCCCTACACTCAAGAGCCTACCTATACAAAGGTCAAGTTGTCCGCTACAGATCGACGACCTCACCCATCAACATGTTGTTGTCGTTGTTGAAACCTCTCGACGGTCCAATCAACTCGCCCTCGAGGTTAACATACCAAGCGACATATCAATGAGGAATCCACTTTGATAAGTTCATTTTTAAGTGGAAAATATTTTCAAGTTCATTTTCAGGTTTCAACCAAACAGTAGAAAATATTGTTATTTTCTTGGAAAATGACTTCCATATATGTCATATTTTCCGTGAAACAAATGGAGTCTTAGTTATCTATAAGAAAGAATCATGCTATATAGAGAAAGAGCTTCTACAAAGTGTAGAATTTCAACTCACATGCAACGGTTCATGTGGTCGCGGACTAGGTTTCTTGAGCTCAAAGGAATAGATCCCTACCCCAGAATTGGTTGTCCAATCCCCCTAAAGCCCTTTGGGCCTTGTTATGTTTTGATTCCGCATCGTTGTATCTAAACACTTTCATTTAGCTAATGAGAAGTATTTACTGGCAAAAGAAATATGTGGTGGCCCCACGAGGGATCTACCTGATCTAAGGTATGTGTGAGTTGGATTCACCTACACCAGGACCAATTAGCTTGTTCGTACATTATTATATACTTTTTGTATTATTCCGTTAAAAAAATTGCAAAGTTAACCAAAGTAAGAACATTTAGCGCAAAAAAGAAGAAGAAAAGAAATAAGAACGGCACCATGATTTTTTTTCGTGCTATGGAACAAACAAGTTGTTCGATTTACTTGAGAAAATTTGTGGTGGAGGGTGCTGTCACATTCTCATTTCTCATAGGATCATCACTTTTACTATGTAATAATGATAAGTATAATTGTACTTTTCATAACCGCCAACCAAGTCCTTTTTAACTTATTTTCTTGTTTGGAACGAACTTCATTGAAAGTCGAGGCAAAACTAAGTGCCGTGGAACTATTTTTTGGATGCTGATCTCGTATAATTAAAGTACGTCAATATTATGAGAAAATGCTCGACACTATTGCAATGCAAGTTGACTCCTCGTTGAAAAAAAGAAGTTCCATCTAGACTACATGCAACACTATGTTTTCCAAGAGCTAAACTTATTACCCACATAATATAAGGCAACAACATAATTGAATTAACAAATGTTACAGGGCAAGAGCTTAAGATAAAAAATAATAATAATAAATTAGATCACGTGTATGTGGGATTGTGCAAGACATCATTATCTTTTGTTTTTAATGTTACTTACAAAATTATCAATAAAACTAGGTGCATAGCACGGGCAAAGAAGCCAGGATAAATGTGTGAAAAAATGAAGCAAATTCGGGAGTCACCATTCGTACTTTAGCCCCCAGCTTCGAAAACACCGGACTCATACTAGTCCCCATTGCGCTTTGATAGTACACTTTATGCTTCTTATGACTCTCTCTTTGAGTGATCTTTCCTTCACTTTCTGGTGAAATCCACAGAAGGAAGGCAAGCAGCTCAAAGTCAACCTGAATATCTACAGAAAGCAGTCGACAATTGGCCCTTATGGTAACCTGGGGCCTAAATAGGAGAAATTGTTGTCTAATGCTCGACTCCTTCTATTCGAAAACTAACCAGATATCATGAAGCTGTCACTGGACATCACAGAATGATATGAGTTTTCGAGTGTTATGCATTTTTGCACGCGCCGTTTACTAGTCTCGATGTCATGCCAGAAGTCTCGGCAAATTTGGCTTCAAGAGGGTGACCGCGACAATTGGTTCTTTGACTCCGTCCAGCACGATTCGTCGTGCATACAAGATGAAAATGGCCATAGGTTTTTGGAGGAAGAGTAGATAAACGATACTTTGGAAACAAGTTCATGCCTCGCTGACCTTTTCACCAACAGTCTGGAAGAATCAGCGGTTGGATCTTTGAAACCTATTGCTCAATAAATCAATCTAGTCGTTTTTCAAGAGACCTAACAAAACATATTTAATCCAATATCGAAGGACATATGGATCTATCATATCGTTCTTAGATGGATTGAGTCTTGATTCAACTCTATCTATGCATTTGTATTCCATTTGAAAAGAATAACATATGGAAACCATCATCAGGAGATCTTCAACACGTAGTTTCAGTCCAGAATGAATATTATGAGCATACCTTCTTATTTTACACGTTATCAAATGACCTATATATTCCGAAGTTTCGGGTCGATCGATCTATGCAAATGCATCAAAATTGTCCGATCGACAAGCGCCACATGATGTTCTACTCACAAATTGACTGATTAGGCATTCGAGCTATTTTTTTTTATAGTAAGTTGAAAGATGAATAGTTAAACGGGTACCTTGATGTGATATTTTGCATTATGTTATTTAGTGAATAATTGAGTACATAAAATAGATGAGAACGATTTTTTAACTTTCTTATTGGCAGTTGATTTTTAACATGTTATTATTATATAATTATTAAATTTCAGTGGGTATTTTGCTGTGTTATTTTTCCATCTTGATGCCGCATCTGGCCTAGATCATTTTACATTGTGATTTTATTCATTATATAGTATTGGAGAAAATTACCAAAAAAGTCATAAACCTATTGTTCTCATCCGGTCTAGATCACTTTACATGGATATGGAAAACCAAAGCGGTAAAAGTCTTAGCCACGAACATTCCCGCAAATGAAAACTCAAATCAATGACCTCAAACCACATCGTTGTCAGCAAACGCCGTTCAACTCGCAGGAGGACACAAAAAACGCAACAAAAACACAAAAAAATTGAGTTCAGATTTGGTCTCGATAACAACGAAATATAACAGGAATCAGATCTAAATGTTTTTTTTATCTGTCCTGCTCTTACTTTCATCTCTTTCTCTTCGACTTTTACTCTACCTCTTTACAGAGCGTGGGAGTCGAACGACACTCCTGAAACTAAACGTCCCTACTCCACCCAATTCCCTTACCACTGGCCGTACGAAAATTGTACATGATGTACACAATCACTTACACAAACTCGAAGGGAGCAGATTCTATACTAACCTATAAAATGACATCTCGATTCTTATTCTCATCGAAACAGGGCATAGAAGAGCAAGAGGACTACCTGGTTTATCACCGGTGCTAAAGCTATGACGAACACTCGAGTCGACGATTGAAGCCCTTACGGATGTGACGAATGAAATTAATGCCAATGAAGGATTCTCGGGCAAGGTTTAATCACTTCACGATCCTCCGCCATGAAGCAAGGGAGAACATGTTGGGGAAAACCAGGCAGCACTTCGCTTAGAACTAACCCAATCCATGATCCATATCTCTCTCCGAAACTAAACCGACCAATGTCAACTTCAACCTCAACAACACCCAGCAATATATTTAGCAATATAACCTCACAATATGTAAATATAATGCTGAAATGTAAAGGAGGCAAGACATCAAGATTTTACATGAAAAACCCAAATCGGGGAAAACCACGGACGATCCGAAACTTTCACTAATCACCAAAAATAGTAATGTACACAAAAAGGTTCTTCTCTAGTCACACATTAGAGACACAACAACAACAATATTATCACCACAAAGGTGAAATTACACATATGAAGCAAGAAAACCTTAAACACGATTGAAGATGTAAGAGACGGTAGGCCTCGATCTCACAAATAACAAACTCAAATTTGATCCAATTCCGTCGACATTTGACCTTAGAACGCGCGAAGTCGCGCCCATTTTCCTCTTCCCCTGCGTGCTGTCGGTGCTCTCTGTAAGCACTCCCTTTTTCCCTCTCTCTTCTTTGGGCTCAACTTGCACGAAGCTCTCTGTCCCTTCTTTCTTCTTTTTGTCTTTTGTCTTTTGTTTTGACTTTTTGTTCTTCTCTATTAGCTAGTGGCGCCCACATAGGCGCACCCACCAACAGAACAGAGCACCTTCAGTGCTCTTTCGAATCTGAGGCTGGCGGCGACACCGGGACCCCTGGAAAAAGCTGCGGATCGGTTTTTGTGAGTGTCTCTCTACTCTCCAATGTTCTCGGTATTCGCTGGGATGCGTTCAATGTCCTCCCCTTGGCGCAGAGTGAAAATTCCTTGTTATATGAGAATTTGAGGTCGTTATTGAGAGAGAAACTAGAGAGGAGCCCCGACATCGTCGACCGCATGCACCAATTTTGTTCCGCTCATCCTTCCCTCTCACGCGCGCATGAAACATATGTAGCGACCCATCCAATCTCAATAACATAAAAGCATGGACCCTCCTATTTATAGACTTGTAGCCTTGTACATAGTAGAACCACTCAAATATAACACTAGCCACTCGCTGCTTTTTACTACTCTTTTTTTTTATAACAGAGTATTTGAACTTTTGTCTTAATTAATTCCAAAGGAGACACGCTAAGGGTCCTGTCCACATGCAATGCCACAATCAATTGGGCCAGCTTCAGCTTCTGTTAAGAGCAAGTCGCTCGACACAAGCTTCTCGCTCGATGCCGGCATGAGAGACCAAAGCCCACAAGTGAGTCATGAACTCCCCACCCATCGCCAAGTGCTCCGCGTGTGCTTTCGTATTGTCTGATGGAGCCACATACACCATAAGCTCCGCCCAAAACTCCGCCAATACCTTCCAAATGAACTCCGGATCTCTTTCTTCTTTTAGCAATTGCTGCCCTAGCCGCGCGCCCTGGATTACTACTTTACTAGTATTGCCCCTTCTCTCACCAATATCCTTCAATTTCTGAATTCTTTCTTCTATTGTATTGCATCCTTTGAGCAATTTTCTTGATTCAGAAATGATTTGGTTGAAAATATACTCCGTATTGTAAGGGTGATCAGGTAATAACTTTGGAGAGAATGCTACCAAATAAGCAAGATATTTGGATAAGCAGGTGGCCACTTGGAAGTTCGAATCTGAATTTTGTATCTCGTGTTCGCAAATACTTGTGGCAATATGCCACACCATTATGACTTGTGCCTGCGTCTCGAGACAACACGCCCACGAGAGCTGAACCTCCACTTCGTTTAGTCTCAAAGAAGCTTTTCCATTCTCCAGTGCCCGTGGATTTGACATTAAAGAACGGAAAACGGCTTGTTTCACCACCGAGGACAAATCGACAGGCGGGCTTTGTTTTTGACCGTCTCTTGTTTGATCGATGAAGACAGCTGAGATTCTATTGTATAGCCACACCGAAGGGGTGTAATCATACCACTCGCGAAGCGAGTATTGGCAAAGTTTCGTTTCCCAAGGCTTCAGTAATTGCGTCCGGCATATTAGTCCTATCAGCTTCTCCATCCATTTGTTCCCGTGCCACGAGCGAGTTAGAACATAGTTGCATAGCCATGACACTTTCGCCCACTCCGAGATGGCCATGAAGAAAAGCTGCACAAGCTCCACACATGTGAATACTATTAGAATTAGTGCCGTCACGAGAACGTCGATGCTCAACCCGCCTGCAGTAGCTAGTTGAACTCCATCTTCATATTTATTCGAGTTGTACTGCCAGAAACAAAAGCCAGATAGTCACCAGGGAACCAATGGCCAAAAGCAAGAGCTCCAACACCTTTACTATCCAACTGTCCGGATGGAAGACAATCGCGTAGTTGGTGTAGAACAAATCGAAAAGAAAGGAAAGCTCTAGCTCGACGACCCTAAATGCTCGCTCGGAGTCAAAGTGCTGAATCAACTTCCACAACTTTTCGTGAGCTTGTTTGGGCAATGAATAGCCGCCAAATCTTAAGCGAAGAAGCATAAAGAGCGAAGACGAGAGGCAAATATCCTTGAGCTTGCTGTCTTCGTCTCCACCATCCGACCTCAAAAGCCTTCCTCGGCATTTCCACACCTTCTCGCTGGTGACGGCTCTGTCAGTGATCTTTAATGACCTGCGGTAGTTCGGCGCTTCCCTTAGTACTGTAACTTTTCCCCTTCCCACAACATAGTTGTATCCTATCATCTGGATAGGGTCAAGATCGCCCTCCGACAACTGGTGCTCAGAGCTCATGTAGTCAGCAATCAATTTGGTGGTCTTCTGTTGGCCATACCCGCTCGCAGTCTGGAGAGATGCTGCTCTTTGACCGACCTATAGGCCGCCTACCTCAGGCGGCTCCCTAGGATCGCCATAGCTAGATCTACAACATACATAGAGGGTAAAGAAGTTTGTGCACCTGATTTGGAATCCATCGTTCTTGAATGCGGAATACGACGATCCGCAGCTGAAGTCCTTCTCCTCTATCACCCTCTGAATCCCTGGCTCAATGAGGCGGCCCTCGCACAGAGAATTTGTCTCTGAATCCTTTATGCGAGTTATGAGTATGTCAGGGTTACAGGAGAGACCTTAGCGCTATTTATAGAGTTTTGAGCCGGGCCCTCTCATTACGGGCCGGGCTCAACTCGGCCCACACATGTCAGACCCATATTAGACTGATTAAGAAACCTTATATCTCACCTTTATTAGACCAAACTCGTATACAGTAATTATACCGTAATACGTCAATTACAATTATCAATTAATGTCGCCCACATTAGGAAAACTCTTACATTCTCCC
>BCNH02000004.1:10832303-10846529 GCA_001662345.2 Metrosideros polymorpha var. glaberrima | reverse complement strand
TAACAGGATAAAAGGACGAAAGAAATTTTCTATGAACTCCTCTGAGTCTGCCCTCATGTCGGGATCGTGTGCGGGACAGTTATTTCCGCTAATCCGCTTGATAAGATTAACGGGAGCCAAATTAATATTGAATTGCATTAAGTGACTGATAATTGTGTAGTCGTGGGGACTTCGACGTTTTCATTAGATCATTATGCATCCTTTTAAATTCTAAAGTTGAAATTCGACCCAAAAAGGAAAGAAGAAATTCTAAAGTTGAACGAATTGAGTGGTACTGCAAACCATGTGAATGTGGAGGTGTGAATATTTTCTTTTTGTACATTTCTACCGTTCTCCATAAATTGCAATCTTATATTTATGATTGGCCTTTTTTTTATTTTATTAAGATGACAAAAGGGCATTTTCCTAAAATAAGTGAGCGAATCCAAACTTTCAACACGATATACCAATTTGATTGGATTTCGTGAGTTGGTTTTTCACTCTAATAGTGAAAAGTATTAGAGTGATCTTGCTTTTTACGTGTGAAAATTAAGAATATGAGAGATTATTGCATATTGCTAGGGTTATTTTATTGCATCCAATTTTTTTTTTTTAAAAAAGTTTATGATCACGCCCGCGCAACACGTGGATTCAGAAGAGTAAACGAGAATAATCTTGGGGTGACCGCTAATAATTGGAAGGATAAGTTATGATTCGGACTCATTTAAGTAAATCGAGTCTATATCACATAAGACACTTATTTAGGATGCTGTAGATTCTGTAGTCGAGTCACAATGTCTCCTACTCGGAGTATCATTTTAGGGGCCATGCCAATATCCTGTGGGTGAGATCTTATTCAGTGTGCATAAACCGGGTAATTTGTGCGCAATCATAAAAAAAATTAAGTGAGTCAAAATGTTTCTCTACCCATATTATGAAAAAAAGTAGAAACGGAATAAGACATGAAACGTGCAGAATGAGATCACGTTATTAAGTAAAATGGCAAAGAGAGGTACGAAAGATTGAAGTACCAGGTCTAGTGCCACAGTTCCTGATCTCCATTTCAGAAAGCATGGCGGACTCTCCTTTGGCTCTCAGATGCTTCTCTCTCTCTCTCTCTCTCTCTCTCTCTCTCTCTCTCTCTGCTTTGCCTTAATGGAGTATCCAATTAACCAAACTGGCATATATATAGTGTCTGAGCAAATAGATCTAGCAATTTGTTTATTAGACAACTCAAATCTGGAATTACCCGCACAACAAAAGAATTCCACCAGACGAGTACCATGAAACTAATTTAAAACGACTATGATTGCAGAGTCAAGTTGACTTGAGAACCAGAATTTTATAGAAACGTACACGGATCAGCGATTGAATTTACGCACCATTTTTTTTCCGGAAATTTAGGGACTATTAGAGAGTGCGTTTTATTTGGTTGGAAAGGTTTTCCTATAAACCATTTTTGAGAAAAGTAATTGATTTTTCTCCGTTTGGAAACGTCCTTGCAATAGTGTTTGATTTTCACTTTTGAAAATGTTCTCGAGAGATGACAAGCAACTGATAGTTGAGTGTGAATTTAAAATTATTTGGTAATTGTTAAGCAACGGTGATGATGACGGTGGATTGTGAGCCGCAATTTTCAAAATAGAGGAACGGGCAACCGATTGACTGGATCATATACATTATTATATTTCCTATTCAAAGAAATCGGATGAACTAGTCATCCAATTTCTCAGAAAGGAGTTTGTGATTCATGAAGGCCCATCCCTGGTCTGATTTTATCGTGGAATACGCTTCTCATCGGACCAATTCCTCTTCTCAATCCAACCCTACTGTGTTGTGCTGGAAACAACTTCATTCATCGAGCCAGCCTTCTCCCTGCGCCGCCCTCTCCTTCGGAAGATCAATTATGGACCCGTTCTTGTCCCTGTCTCCGTGAGGGTAAGGAGACAGGCTCCTGAAAAGAAGTTTAATTGTCTGTTTGTTGATACAGCATTAAAGTTGTATCTCTTGATTGACTTCATCGTGGCTCCAAATGCTAGAGCCTCTAGTTAGAAGAAAATATATTTGGAAGAGGGGAAAAAAAGGAAATTCGGGAACTCGCCATTTGTAACCTCCAGCTTCAAAAACACCTGATTCATACTTGTCCACAATAGATTTTGATTATAAGGGAAATAATTGAATCTCTATCTCTCTCTCTCTCTCTCTCTCTCTCTCTCTCTCTCTCTCCCAAATTGGTCGTAGATTTTGCTCATCAACTCAAACCACTATGGGGTTTATATAGTCAAGACAATCGTAGCTATACCCACTCTTGTTTTGGAAGCGTTTGAACAAGTAGGGAAAAGACCCTCCCGACGAGTAAACGTTCTATAATTGAAAATCATTAGAAGAAATCAAAATGTCTTTCAAATTGAAAGATTATAGATTGATTGTCTGAACCTTGTCTTGAGGCCCCAAGCACCAAAGGAACAAAGTGAACTAGTTGTTAGGAATTGTACACCAATTCCAAAAAAATAACCTAAGCAAATAATCCACGTTAGTAGAATATAATAATAAAAGAACTTAATCAAAAGAACACACCAAATAATTTGTTATCGAAGTTCACCCAAACTTAGGCTATGTCTTCGCGCAGAAGCACTCTGCGAATCCACTAAATTTCAAAGAAAGTAGAAATACAATCATGATCTTCTCTCAAGATCAAGATACAAAGAAATCGAGAACACTCATCAAACCTTGCGGCCTCTTCTTTTCTTTTCTTTCTATTTTTTCTTTCTCTACGTTAACATATGCGCTAACATCTGCAGCTTTTTACGCTAACATCTGCAGCTTTTCTACACTTCTAAATAGCTAATATAAATAAGATAAAAGACAAAAAAAAATCCTTAATAAATATTTGACTTCACACGCCAACACTAATTCACTATTTACTTCTTGTCCAATTTCTCGGTCAATTATTTTACTAAACTCATCCTAGATATTCACTTCTCTATCCAACCAATGCTCTAAAAGATGTAGAGTACTTAAAGCACGTCACTTATGTACCGTGTTTGACTCTGTTCACCACTTGTTTAGAACTTAGAGTGGTCGTGTAATACAAAATTATTTCACACACAGGACTCATTAAGATTACGGCATATGTTGATCTCTTTGTGAAATTTTTTGAGATTCTTATTTTTCTTGAGTTTTTGAATGCATCTTCGCCTAGATAGCAAATTCAAAAAATTACCTTTCTCGACACTAAGGGTGCATTTGGTAACGTTTCTGTTTCCAAAAACAATTTATATTTAAAAATAGTTTTTTTTTATTTCTATTCTCTGGATGAGTTTCTAAGCATAGGAACGCGTTTGGTAACTGCACAAAATTTCTATTCCCGAAATAGAAAAAGAATATAAATACGTTTGATACGACTCTAAAAAATTATATTTCAAATTTTCTGATTTAGTGATTTTGACTGGCGGCGGTAATCGGCAGCTGCGGTGACCGGCGACCAGCAACAATGACTAGCCATTGGAGCCGGCGGGTGGTGGTCAGCGGTGGGTGGTGGCCAGCGATGGGCGGTAACCAATGACAGGCAACCACGGTGATCGGCCACAGGAGGCGACGGCGGCCATGGATCAACGATCGAAGGTGGTGGCGGCAACGAGTGGTGGCGGCAACTAGTGGTGGCCAACAATCGATAGCTACGAGCGGTGGTGATCAATGATCAGAGGCGACGACAATGAGCGGTGAGCAGTGACCGGCCACCGGAGGCGACAACAGTAGGGACCAGGGACTGGCAGCCGTGGTGATCGGTCATTGAAGGCGGCAGGGCAACAATGGCTAGTGACCAGCAGTGGGTGGACTCGTGAGTATAAAAACGAGTATTAGATTACGCTGAGCTTGTTTATCTAATATTACATTGTTTCTCATTTTGTTCCTCGAAACAATAAGGCAAATTTTTTTACTTCTTGTTTATGTTCCATATGTATTCTCAAGAACATTTTTTGTTCAGGGGAACAAAAATTATAGGTGATGTTACCAAATAGGTTTTGTTCTTATTCTGTTTCGGGGAACAAAAGAACAGAGAAACAGAAACGTTATTAAACAGAGCCTAAAAATCTCACGGAAAGCCAATAGTACTGTTAAACAATTTGGTTGCATTGATGGATACTTAATTTCCATGGCAAAAGCGTCATTTGAATTACTTAAAATTGAGTAATGTGGTAGCCTTTCATAAGTTACTAAATATTCAACTTGTCTAATTGTCTACCTACATTTTAATATGATACCATATTTTGTAAAATATATTATATATACCTAGCATTAGTCAATGCTCTATTTGTTCCATTCAATCTTGATAATAAAGATTCTCATAGAAGGAGGGAAAAAAACAAAGTGCTAGTAGTCATTAATTACATATTGAAGTAATAATCCAATCAAAGGCACACATTCTTAGAATTTGGATTTACACCGAATAACGAAATATGACATATTTTCTTCAATTGGAGGACGAAATTTTCTTTTCCTACCTAAAGTGAGCAAAAAATCACGTGGGTGGCGATGCAATTAGGCAATTATTATACTTCACTTTCCCACTTTTTAAGCGTACATGGCAATATTTCTATTTCAGAAATTGATTTTTTTATTTCTACTTTAGAAGTATATTTCTAAAGAAGAAATGCGTTTGATAAAACAGGAGAAATATATTTGATAACGGCGCATCAATTTTGTTTCCACAACAAAGGTAGTCCAAACTCTTTTGCAAAAAAATTATTTATCTTAACCTACAATGCATGATATTCGAGGCAAAATCTAGTACAACATAGAAAATTCTCAAATAGAAAGAATGCAAATTCAAAAATACATAACATTACAAGAAGACATGGTACCAAATCCTCAATTACACATAACGAAAATCCCACACATTACAAAAAGACAAGATAAGGACTCCACAAATTCAAATAATTGAATTCACGAAATATAACAGGGACATTACAAGAGCCAACAATCCTCGAATAATAATAATTGAAGTACAATACAAAAGGGGAAAACATAATTTCATGGAATCTCCAGAATATGATTTTTCCTAGTAAATTCAGTCCTTAACTTTTTAAGTTTGTCAATTGAGATCTAAATCCTTTGCATTTGTACCAATTCAATCTTTTTGACCGATCAGTGATGACGTAACGTCGCCGACGCTAACATGGACAACTTTTAATAATATTTTGTTATTTTTCAATTTTTTTTCGATTTTTTCTTTCCTCCTTCTTCTTCCTCTGGTTGGAGGAAGAAGAAGGCCGGCAAGGCAGGCCTCACCATGGCCGGGCAAGGCGGAGCCCAGTGATGGCAAGGTTCGCCTCGCCCGACCCTAACAAGGCTCAACCTCACCATCATTGGGTGAGGTCCACCTTGCCATGGCTGGGTGGGGCTCAACCTCCCCCAAGATCTGTGAGGCCAAGCCTCGCCCGAGGTCGACGTCGCCTCTAGCTGGCCGTTGGACATCAATAGCAATCGATTGGAGGAAGATGAAGAAGGGAGGAAAAAAAAAAGGAAAAGAAAACTACTTCTGGAGTAGAGAAGTAAGAAAAAGCAACTTCTTTTTTTAGGGCAAAAACTATTTCTAGAAGGAAAAAGCACTTCTAGAGTAGAAAAAAGAAGTTGTATCAAACGCATTTCCGCTCTAGAAGTATAAAACTGAAATTGCATTAACAAATGGATTTCTATTTCAGAAGTGTTTCTAGAGCAGAAATTCTACTCTATAAGTGTTACTATGTGCGTTTTTAATTTAATTATTTGGCTTAACAAATCCTCGCACGTGTGAAATATGCCATTATTTTCTTAATTATTTTCCTCCACATACGCCAAGTTACATATGCTTCATCCAATGACACATTAATTTTGAGGTCATTAGTAGTGTCTCAAGCACCCAATTTGTGACCAAAATTACTCCTCCTAATAATTATTTCTGTAATCTGCGGCTGAAAAGTCTTGTTCTCTCTATCACACCACAAATCCACAAAAATATGGGATGACACGACTATATTTCCACCCAAAAGACGCAGCCTCAAAAGCAACCAACAACATCAGAGTTTCTATGATTAAACAAAAGAATATTTGTACTTCCAACCCAACTAAACCAAACATATAACAATAGACATATAAACAACCTCCACAAACCATTCCAAAAAACTAACTCCCAAAAAACCCTGTTGATAGCGTTCTTGTACTATCGCCTGCAAACCGAGGACCCTAAAAAGATTTGGAAGATAAGAAGGATGAGCAATCACAGCCTAGTGAGTAGCACATTTCTTTTAAGCAAATCTAGCAGCCACTTTGCATATATATATAACAATATCAGAAACTCATAATCCAACTCTTTAATATACATATCAAATCAAATATGAGTTGTTTCATTTTAACAAAGCTTTAAACAAGTTAGAAATACTCATTTCCTCAGTAATATCATAACAAAAAATATCAATAGTCCAGTCCATTGATCAATCTCAACAACTCACATATCAATAGTCTAGTCCATTGATTAATCTCATTAATCACACGTTGATGGTCTATTACATTGCTTAATCTATTACTCAATATACTACCATGGTCATGACACAAATCCTGGTGACAAGGCGAACAAGATTCCCCCTTTGGCAATGTCTCCACCTGGAAAGCTGGTGGCTCGGCTGAGAAGGATATCCTAAACTAGTATACATATCCCAAAAACCCCTACCTAGGTTCACAATCATAGAGATTATCAAACCATCCTCCTCAAATATTAAAAGTCAATTCAAAATCAATCCCATAAACCACGATATATTTCACAAACCAATCACATAACCTTTCGTAACTTAGTTCATCCAATAAAAATACCTTTTTGTAAAGCATTTCTCGTATCATTTCGTAAACCAAATAAAATCGATAAGCATGACATTTTGTAATGTTTTTCATAAAATGTTTCTCAAATCATTGCAGAACTCATTCCATACACTAGTTCACAAAGCGATACATATTTATCATTTCACAATATCTTTTTTAAAACCATTCTCAAATATTAAAGGTAGTAATTGCCCGATCCAGACTTTATGCAAAACTTACTTTAATAACTCATACGATACTCAAATCTTTATCAATTTCAAGACACGACTTTACAATTCCAAAGACGAGATAACATCGCTCACTTGGAAATGCTTACGACCAAACAACAACGATTACTCAAACTGTCAAACTCAAAATCCTATCAATTAAATGAGAAACAACATTAAAAATCTAGTAAAATGCTACTTCAACTATGACTCAGCTAAACTAAGCTTAGACATTAACAAAACGATTTATTCATGCCCACAAATCGCTCGTCTAAAGCAATTATTCAAAACCATCCGCAATGTGAAACTTGCGCGTCAAACTTTGTCATGACACAACTTTATCCACCAAATTCCATATCAAGCAAACTTATAGTCAAAGGAAAGATCGTTCGACATACAACAAAACCCATTGCTTGGCCAACCCAAAAACTAGCTAGAAACCAATGAAAATCAACATGGAAGGCTACTGATCACTACTTTCACTGCGTGTGGAACTTCAAAAATTCATTTCATGCAAGCCGTAAGTCCAAATCAAGTTTCGTAAAGTCCTACTTCTCCACAACACCCTAGACTATCATTTCCCCATAATTTCTCAACTTCACAACTCAAAAATCAAACATCGTAACTCAAAAATCACTTAAATTCGAATTTGAGCCTTAATTCCTAAAACCATTCCGAATAGACGAATAAGGCGTGCGAGCACTTACCAAGCATTGCAATTCGGAGTAACTCCGGCTTGGCAAGGCATCCAACGTGAGTCTATGGAGCCTTTCTTTCTTTCTTCTTCTTTCTTTCTCCTTTTCTCTCTTCTTTTTGTGCACCTCTCTCTCTCTCTCTCTCTCTCTCTCTCTCTCTTCTTCTTCTTCTTCTTCCTGAGCTTCCCTTTCCCTTTTATGTCTCTTCCTTTTTCTTTCTTAATTTATTTTTTTTATGTGGGCCTCACTCTTTGACTTGATCCTAAACCCATATATTACACTCTTCCTCTCTCTCTGCTCTCTCCATCGTCTTCTTCAATCTTTAGCCATGGGAGAGGGCTTAAGCTAGTCACACACTCCCCTCCCTCTCTTACTGTTTTCTCTTTCTTTCTTTTTTCTTCTCTCTCAATCTAGACCTAGAAGCTCTCTTCTTCTAATCTACTTCTATATCTGAGAGTTTAAACTCTCTCAATCTAGTTCTATATTTAGGAGCTATCCGCTCCCGATCTAGATTTGGGAGTTTAGTAAATATGTTTTCGAAGATTCAATACCTCCATGCTATGTCTATGTACAGGTCCTCTAACTCCAGCTTGAGTGTTGATCGTGGGAACTCTTGCGTTTCGCTAAACTACGAAGATTTGCTCTTTCAGATGTAGATCTGCGTTTGTTCAACATGTTTTGGTTGTCTCCATACGACGATGATATAAAGGAAATCAAACCTAGGCGTGCATCACCAACTGGCAACGCCATAGTTACTAAAGAAGGAAATTTCGGCATGTGCTCATCACTAACAATGATATGAGATCTAGTGATTGGCCGTCATCAATTATTTTGCTTGACAAATCTACTTATATGGAATGAGTGTGTTTAACCCTATTGGTGCTCTGTTAATCCTCCTTCTTTTTTTTCTGGATTTGGCTTTGTTTTGTAATATTTTAGGCTTTACTCTACTTTGATTTGCTTTGTTATGAAGTCTAGGTACTTTTCATGCATCCTTTTGAGTAATGAATATAATTTTCTTTCGACACAAAAAAAAAATTCTATTTCTAACATGTCATACCGAACCACACTCAAATTATTTGTGAAGGGATAGTCAACCTAAAATTAATAACAATAATATCAAAGAGCGACTGAAATAAAGAAAGTTACAATTTTTCGTGTAAAGATTTACTTGTTTTAGATTTAAATAAGATTCTTAGAGAAAAATCATTGAAAGGACCTGATCAATTTTAAATGAGGCCAACCCCTCAAAAGGAATACTTGAAATGACCATACAAGGTGATGACCATTTGAGAGTGGGGCTTGTTTATGAATAATATTACACTGCCTCATTAATTCGATGTAGGAGTTAAGGTGTCACAAACTTTCCTACTTAAACCACTAATGTCATCGTTAGTGTTGGCCTATCCCGCTCAACATTACTCCCCCTTATTCGATTCATGATTTGATTCACTCTCATTCCTTGGGCATATTTAGAAGTTTGTTGGGAGCCACATTTTGTTTGAGCTCACTCGCCTAGGTAAATACTTCCACCCTCGTTAGATCAGATCATTATAGGCCCACTAACTTCTGTACAAATCATCAAGAATATGCTATATAATTTCACCAATCAATTTTGTCTTTTTTCATCTAATATCTATCTAATGACGATATTTCTAGACAACAAAAAGGTGATAATTAATGAGGGAATGTGAGGTTTTGTCTCCTAGCATTTTACCATCCTTTCATTTTTATGTATATATCGTCCACTTACGCGAAGATATGTACATATGCTTCATCTTAGGCCGCATTAATTTGAGTTCATTAGGAGCATCTCAAGCACTCAATTTGTGACCAAAATTGCTCCTCCTAATAACTATTTCTAACCTGTCATACAGAACCACACTCGAATTATTTGCGAAGGAAAGTGAACCCAAAAATATCTCTCACTTATACTGACCTTATGGCCATGTCAATTTAGTTTCTCCTCACTAAATTATTTAGTAGCTTTGATCACGGAGCAAGTTCATTGCTCTAGCCTAGAGCACGATTAGTCTCGCATAGTGATCCCGGATTAGTTTATCGGACAAATCGAGTTGTCAAAGGTTCTATGGGTATTACGCGCTTTTGATTTTTGATTCATGTGGTGACTGTTTATTGTTACTCTAATCGCATTGACTGGTTGCGAGCACGCACGGCTCAAGGTAATTAAACATTCATCTTCCTACTTCAGTCCATGAGCGTAGCCAATGGAAAACCTTTACCGTCCAAAAGATAAAGAAATCGTATCGGCATACATAAATAAACTTTTTTTTTCTACAAACTTTTTTTTTCTATAAGCATAGAGACTTGGCTATCTATAGGTTCATAAAACATCCTGCAAGCCCCATAAACCGGTTAAGTTTGGCCTTCAAATTGTGCATATGGCTCTAACCATGAGTAATTTGCATGTAGTTGGTGAGACTTGAATAAGTGACCTTCGATTCTTGAGATGGAAATCCTGCACCAGCCTTTAGAGGTTAATATAAATAATAAACTATTTTTTACTAAATTGTTTCACGTTTTTAAAATGATTTCAAGGAGACCCATGTCATTCATCTAACCCCGGATATTTAGATCATAGTGCAGCAAAACACATGAATATCTTGATTTCTGACCAAATATAGGATATGTTGTGGGGCTTGGCATTGCAGCTGCTGCAGCAGCATATGCTGTTAATGAGCTCATATTCCAACCAAAAGGAATAGGTAACATTGTCTTCCTTAATACAGATGCTTGGTCTTGAATTTGGAGAACGGAATTCTTACTACGTTGTTCGTCACGATATCGCTCTCCTCTTTGAAAAGGATTCAAGATGACAGTCAGGTTTGCACGCATATGAGTGAGAATAAAAGTCCTTCATGCCTTTTTACTGGTACACTGGTGTGGCAGGCCCAGAAGATAGATTGATTTTCGCTTTGGGGGCATTAGTCAGATTGGTTAGTTGTGGCTATGCCACCCAGCAATCAATTGTCAATCACTCGATGAGCTCAGGCAGCTACTTTGGGGATATAGGAAAGTACCAAATGTCAAATGATGGGATATGGATTTTGAAAAGATTAGCGCTCCTAGTAGCTTCTACTTAGATTTGGAAAAGCAACTGCCTGCTTAATTAGCAGTGCTCATGCATGGCAGTGGACCAGAAGTTCTGAGTAAAATAAATGAACCCTTTCCATAACATGAAGAGCCCAAGTTACTGGCACAATCTTAGTCCATGTTTGCTTGTGCAATGGATTAAGCTGAAAACCACCCATGTGCTTTCGAAGAGTTAACTTTCGCGGCAGCCACCTGAGCATACTTATGATCCTGGTTCCAGTCAAAATTCCTTTAGCTCAGTTCATTGACACTGTCTGTTCACAACTAGTTTGGAGATAACAGTTCTAGCTCAAGGAGGTTACTACTTACGATTCCGATTCTTCCCATCTGACGCTTTCTCCTGAAGAAATAGATCATCTTGAAGCAGCTTAGGGTAAGGATTGAATCCCCAGCTTTTGGATATGGTCAATGAAGTAGGAATCGAGCGGCCTGTGACTCAGTTTTCCGATATAAATCTTATGTCTCTAGAATTGTTCGAATCTCCATGAACAATTGTCATTCTCATAATGACACGGGTCAGTGAAATTTTAGTCATCATATATAGAGACAGATGAGATAGACAATCCCTTCTGAAAAAGGTAAAAACATTTTCAACAAGTAATGTCTAGGTTTGGTACGTGCACAATATAGAGAAAAGCATAGCATTTAAGTAGTCGACTTCTTCCTTTTTACATCAGGAAGGGTTCCGCTCCAATGATAGACCGCTTGTTCTACTCCTTCCACAGTCTCTTGTGCGAGTATGCTTCCCATCCCCCGTTACTTGTTGATATAAAAAGTTTCAGTGGCCATCCTGCTTTTGAAGATACTTACACAGGTGGGTTCGTCAGATACCTTTTGATATCATCAAAGGCTTTATGATGTTGTCTTGTCTTTCAACTTTAGTAAAGGCGAGAAAATTTGCAACTTACCAGACAAGTTAGGATTAAAACTTCTAAAAGAATTAAATTTTTTCTATTAACATTGGCAAAGAATTTTTTATTCATAGGACGTGGCAGTTCCATAATCCCCTTTCCCTTGTTCGCATGAACTTAACAATTGTCGTAAAATGATAAAACTCCTAGGGAAACCCTGGTTATTTTACTCATCCTAAATGAACCAAATAAAGAATAATCAGAAATCTTCCCACATTAGGTCGTTTATTCATTGATTTTAGGAATATGTTTCCATGTCATTCATTTTTCGCAAAACAAAGAGTCTAATTTTTTTTTAGATATAAAAAAGTTTGGAACAGAATTGGAACTGGACATAAAGTTAGGAATTTTTTAGAGAGTTAGGCAGATGTTTTCTCAGAGATTCTTGGCGTAAGGGTTTTGGCTATTTTTTGTTCACATTCATCCGATGTTTGTTACAAGTAGGTATCGACTCCATCTACCGGTGCTAATCTATATTTACAGATTAAGGAGAAACATTAGCGCAATTGACCTGTTAACCTTTCATTTTAGATGATATTTTATTTGATTTTTTGGATGTGGAATATGTTTGTTGAGATTTGATTTGTCTTTTGCAGGTTATAAGAGGGAGACATACGTCGGGATACAGGTTTTTTGAAGAGCTTTAGAAGCTTTAGTCAGGGTTTCGGAATATTCTCTCTTATCCCATACGCTTTGCCGCTTTTATCCTTTCCTTCTCTTTGCAAAAAGATTATTTTGATGCAAATAAATTTTTTAGCCCTAAAAAGAGTGGAATAAAAACAATTGCATGTGGTACTATTATCATCGTGCTGCAGGGGCTTTCGCTACTGATATATTAATATTGTAAGTAGGTTGTGTATGATGTATATTAATAATTTAGTATGGGAAATTGCTCGAAATTCGTTATCTAATGAATTAAAGTTATATTTATGGTCTTTAGACTAAATAGATGTACTTCAAATGTATATTTGGGTGCCGAGGGACTTCTAGTTTAGGAACTCCTCGTTTGAGTCCTACCTATTGCATTGGATCAGGATCACCTGCATAGGCTAAAGGCATGTACTTAATCAGTTCATGAGACATTCAAAGTGTTTTATGAGCCTTGCAAAGTGTTTCGTGAGCTTATTAGCCGCTCCATATCCATGCCTCTAGTTAATAAAAAAAAATTGCAGTTGATTACAACTAGTTCATTTAGAAATATCATGTATTTTTCATTCATTTGCATCTTAGTACCTTCTTCCTTTTATTTTTATTTTTTTTCTATTGATCTGTATGTATCAAATGTAAGCGTATAAAGGGTATGTACGTATAGAATAAGAGCATATAAAAGGTTGATTTCCAAGTTTTTTTAAGATCGATGTCCTTCTGGTCAATTTACATTTATGCTTAATGTTCTTATATGTAAATGAGGATATTATAGTGACCTTTACTTCGTATTTACCATATGTGATAATACGAACTAAATTTCAACAATGAAGCACGATTTCACATATGTATACGAGCAGATTATCCAATGAATCTAGACTCGGATTTTGAAGTTAAATGATATGTTATGGAAAGACCACAAAGGTTGACTTAATTTAACAAGCAAAAGATTATTTATGATCACATTCCATAGTAAGAAAGAGAATATTTGAATGCACTTTGATCATGTAAAGGCCAAATCAAAGATGTATGGACAACTAAACTTGGTTCTATTTAGGGCTTGGATAACAAAATTTCTGGAATAAGATTTTCGTTTCAGAAATAGGTTTAGAATATATTTGGAACAGAAATCCGTTTGGTAACGCAATTTCATTTTCCTATTTTTTTTAAAAAAAATTATGTTCTAGAAATAGATTTAAAAAAGAAATCAATAGTTAAAACTTTATATTTTTTTATTTATGGAATAAAAACTCTTTTCTCTCTCTTCATGACTCACTCTCTTCTCTCTCCCAACTCACCACCACCGCCACCTACTGCCACCGCCTGCCACCATCGCTGTCATTGGGAAAATAGAAATTTTATGCTGTTATTAAAGGAAATTTTTTTTCCCAAAATAGAAATATTCTTCTATTATCAAACGCGTTTCTCTACTCAAAAATTAATTTTAAAATATCAATTTTGTCATTCACGCACTTAATGTGAACTAATATTTATCACAACAAACATTCACCAATATGAATTCGAAAATTACATTTCTTAGGGCCTGCATGTTTATCATTCTTGCCAGAATTTTTTATTATGGTAAGAATTCATTCTTTCGAGAATTAATTCTGGCAGAGAATCAAAATTTATATTTACCAAACGCATCCTTATTCTCATTCTAATTTTGGCAAGTTTACCAAACGGCGCTCGGGAATCGGCGGCCGACGTCCGGCGTCCGCGCGTCCGGACGCCGGCGAGCGTAAAAAAGAAAATGATAAGTGAAAATAAAAAGAAAAAAAATCATTAAAAAAAAAATCTCAAACCTTATGATTGTGTGAC
>BCNH02000004.1:10791261-10832174 GCA_001662345.2 Metrosideros polymorpha var. glaberrima | reverse complement strand
ACCAAACGCATTTCTCTTCTAAAATCACTTCTGGCAGAGAATTAAAAATTCTAGCAGGTTATCAAACGCACCCTTAATTGCTAGGCAGTAGGCCCCGTCTTATTTAAAAATGAAATTAAAAAACTAAAAAAACCTTCGTACTTGAGGTAATCCGCCAATAGCAGAAGACCCCCCTTCGCACTCTGTCTCTCTCTCTCTCTCCCTCTCTCTCCCGATAGGCTTCGAGGAAAGCAAGCAAAGGACTCTTCCGCTGCCTCTCACTTTCTCTCTCTAAAACCCGCCTCCCTCCCTCGCTTTCTCTCTCCTCCTTGCAGAAGCTGATCCTCGCTCTTCTCGTCGTTTCCAGGTGCGGATCTTCCTGTGTTTCGTTTGGTTGATGCGCAGTAGAATCGTTCGATCGAGATTACTCGTGGTTTCGGTCGCGCGTGAAGGTTTGATCTTGTATGTTCCGGCGTTGGTTTCTTGTACTCTTTTCGAGGCTGCGCATGGTCGATTGCCTCCTTCTTTGTTGGAATCGGGGTGTTGCGGCTGCGTATGTCGAGGCAGTGTTGTTTCATCTTCGCTTGATGAAAAGATAATATGTAGATTGTGCAATTTACTGGCGGTATGTGGACGCCCTGATCTTGGTGGCGAGTAAGAGGATTTGCTAGGTAGGAGGTCAGCTCTTCGTGTTTCGTGGAGCTGCTTTGGTGTTGTGAACTAGTGGGTGGAGCTGTAGAGATTACTGACCTTCTTGTTACGCCGTTTTGTATTCTGAGATGTAGCGAGTACAAGATTGTAAGGGTCGGACAAGGAGGAGTGTAGGGAAGTGAAGAAGCTAATGCCTGTTCTGTTTCTTCACTCTGAATTTGAACTGTGGCGGATTGAAGTTGAAACAGAAATTGTATTGGGAAGTTTGGTTTGAAAAGAAGCTATGTAATTAAACTTGAAGGCATTTGACAATATGATGGTTCTAGTATGATGAAGTACTTTCCTTTTCGATGGGATTGATACTCCCTGGTATTTTTCATTGGCAGCATACAGAGAAGAAGCTTATTTATAATCGCATAGCAAATGCGACTTTTTGCCTGGACAACTTTATGCCCGTTTCCTTTGAAGATTTACCTTATCTATTGTGCATATGAAGTTACGATCTTTTTTTTTTTTTGCTTGTTGTTTTATTAACAAAATGGTGAATTTAATTCCGGGTGTGATTAATAGTTATGAGAACATCTAATGTGAGATAGAGTTACCTGAATAAATGATCTTTTGTTAGTTTTTTCAATATATTATTTGGGAGTACAAGTGTTTTTTGGTTAGTATCACATGGAGCGCATTGATCAGAATAGTTAATGTTAGGTAGGAGAGATGGATGTATCCAATTGCTTAAGCTCTCCCAGCTTCTTGTTGACTGAACTCTCGTCTTTTAAGGCTTGGAGTTATTTTTGGTGGGATGATAGATTTTTTTTTGCCACTAGTGGCAACTAAGTTCTTGGTAACAATCAAATTGCTGCAGCACTAGAAAGAATACTAAGCAAAATCAGTAGTTTTGTCTTCTAGTGGAAGTTTAAGGCAACAATGGTACTAATAGTTCTATTACATGAACTTTACTTTGTATTGCTTGTTATTGAAGCGGTGGCTCTTCATTAGTTGTTTTTGCTGTCCTCAGTATGCATGTATTTCTGCTTTATGTACTTCTAGCTACTGAAATGAATACTATTGTTGGCAAGGTCCACTTGGTGGCAAGCATTGCTGATTGTTTGCTTAAAAGTTGTAATCAGTCTCTGAGAATTAGATTTGGCCCTGTAAACTTTCCTTTTGAAAAGATAGATTAAGACCTCTGGTAACAAATTTGAGCGTTTCTGCTTCCAGATTGGTGTTTCTAAAGTGATATAATCATGTTTGGGCGTGCTTCAAGGAAGAGTGATAACACGAAATACTACGAAGTACTTGGCGTCCCAAGAAATGCCAGTCAAGATGAACTTAAGAAGGCATATCGAAAAAGTGCCATAAAGAATCATCCTGACAAAGGTGGTGATCCTGAAAAGGTAAAAGTTTGTTTGTCATATCCTTATGATATTCATGTATGGTTTTTATGTCTGAAAATCTTCAGCCCTTCCCCACAAGCTCTTGCTAAGGAGATGTTTTGAAATAGTCTCTTCATGCAAAATTGACCAATCTTGCCCCATAGAGTATGCATGATTGCAGTCCCCCCCTTTCCCCACAATAAAATTAAGCCCTTTACCCAATAAACAAATGGATAGTATCTCTCTTGGGATCAACAGAAACTGAAGGGTTTTGAATATACTCCCATTCAACATAGGTGAAAGTGCATCTCAAAACACATTTCACAAATATCATCATTAATTATGCAAATTTAACCATGAAGATGCTTATTTGTGGAACATGATCAACTCAAAAGAGTTTACAAGTTAAACTTGCAAATGCTTAGGTTTCTGTCACATCCACAATATCCTTATTGCCAATGTCATCTATGTTCACATCTGCTCATCCGAAACTGGAAGAAAGTTAGAGAACTTGGATAACATAAACAAAAACAAAAACCAAAAGAGAGAGAGAGAGAGAAATAGAGAAGGTGAAATAAAGAAAGAATTGAATAAATATATTTCCACATGAATGATGGATTTCCTAGCTTGATTCAAGTAGGAAAATGTTAGATGTTTTAGTTTATCTTTGGTGGATATCTCTTTAGTTCTTTCTGATAATCAGAATTTTCTTCAATTCAAGGCAAAAAAGTTTGTAAACATCTGAAAGGTGCTCATGTCCAATAATTGCCATCCATAAAAAGTTTTTATGTGATCATGAACAGATACACACATGTTTGAATAGAAGTTTTACTGGATTACTTGTTGTACAGAAGGACAGTAGTATGTATGCGTCTTTTGAGTGCTTTAAGGTAGTATTTGATGGTAGCATTGTAGTATAGTGGCAGATTAACTTTTTGAAGTGAAGGATTGGAAGTAACATCCACTTTTATGTAAGATTCGTTTTATTACCATTCATTTCTGCTTTTCTTTGTTAATATGGAGTAGTTCAAGGAGTTGGCTCAAGCTTATGAAGTTCTTAGTGATCCAGAGAAAAGAGAAATGTATGACCAATATGGTGAAGATGCTCTTAAAGAGGGAATGGGAGGGGGTAGTGCTGGTCATGATCCATTTGATATCTTTGAATCATTCTTCCATGGAGACTCTTTCTTTGGGGGAGGATTTGGTGGAAGATTTGGTGGTGAGTGAACTAAGCTGAAGCTCTTTTTAAAGAAATTATGCCTCTGGATTTTTGCTTTTATTTGGGGAATTGTTTTCATGGATGATTTAACAATTTTTATGTCAGGTGCTAGTAGTTCTAGAAGAAGAAGGCAGAAACAAGGGGAGGACGTAGTGCATGTTATGAGAGTTTCTTTGGAGGACTTGTACAATGGGACTATGAAGAAACTTTCTCTTTCCAGGAATATATTGTGCCCTAAATGCAAAGGGTATGTCTCCGTCGTTGACTGCTTTCACTAAATCTCAAAGTTTGAAGGGCTGGATTGCATCTAGAAATGTGGGGAAAGAGTCGGTTCCTGGTTGAAACTGATGAAAAGAGTTTCGGGCCATTAACCATCAGATCCATTTACTATACTCTCTTTTATCTGTAGATTAAGCACTTTGTCTGAAATTTTACTATTTCAGCTGCATATGATCCTCTTACAGCTAAATGCTGGTTCTCTCCTCATGGAATTTGAGTGCATGGAGTGCCTTAAGAATGAATGATGAGGATAGAACCTCATTGAGATGGTGATACTCTGAAATGGTAAATGAGAATTCAAAACGAGCAACGGAGCCGGTTCATCTTTGGAATCAGACTGAACCGGCCTTATCCAACCAGCTTCATGCCTGTTCATGGGGAGACCAGCTAGGTTTGTGGGTAATGGGGAACTGACCTTGATTGATTCAGTTCCTGATATCGTGAACTGTCAATTCTTGGGTAGAATCGGTTTTGAATTAACATGTAATGGATAACTTATTTTTACTTTATCTTAAAAAACAATTAGATATGTTAGATATGGGAGTTGAACTTGGGTGGCCTAGATTCAACATCAATGCTTTAATCATCCTAAAGGTTGTTAACATGACATGTTATCATAAAATAATAATCATATTACTTAGGGTTTCTTTAAAGTAATAAAAAGGGGTAGAGTCAATTCCCGGCTTCGCTCTTAACACCAGGAAATCGGGAACCGATTGCCAAGATAGGTTCCAGGTTTTTGTTCTGAAATCTCCCTACCTATCATCCCAAAATGAATACTTGTGCAGCTTAGTGTTGTTACACAACTGGAGGAGAAAAGAAGGATTCTGGCTTTAGAACCTCTAGAGTCATTTTTTAATGTTCAATGGGATGTTTAGTGTGCTTGAGATTTAACAAACTTTCCCCTTTCAGGAAAGGTTCAAAAAGTGGAAGCACTAGCCGATGTTATGGATGCCAAGGTACTGGAATGAAGATCACAGCACGTCACATTGGAATTGGAATGATTCAACAAATGCAACATGTCTGTTCTGAATGTGGAGGCACAGGCAAGAAATCTGCACTCAATGTGATTATTGCAATCATTCCCTTTTCCAAATTTTCATTTAGGACTACTTTTAATTATGCATCTATGTGACTCATTTGTTACACACCCACGTCTATGAGTATTGAGTGGATGGATAGTCAATCTTTCAAAGTATTATTTTTTGTACCAATAGCAATGGTGATAAAGATGGGTTGTGTCACAAGTGCTGTGTAGTATATCAAAATCCCTATATATAACCCTAAATGCGAAAAGAAAAAGAATATATTTAACCCCCTTACTTTATCCTATGTTGATACAGGTGAGGTTATTAGTGAGAAGGATAGGTGCCGTCAATGCCAAGGAAGCAAGGTGTCTCAAGAGAAGAAGGTGCTCGAGGTGCATGTTGAGAAGGGGATGAAGGATGGCCAGAAAATCGTGTTCGAGGGACAAGCACATGAAGCTGTATGTCATTTCAATATGTTGATATTCTAAGTGTGCCTTCTGTGTTGAATTAATTGATTTAGTATTCCACTGTATTACCTTTGCCTTGGTTGGCTGAACTTGGATACTGGGGTATCAAGAATGTGGTTGCAGTCCCATAATTTAGTTTTTATAACCGATTTATTCATATCGGAGAAGTTGGTTAATGGTTGATAGGATTGGGGATTTGAGATGGTCTTCCCCCATGACTCTGTTTGCTTTTTGTTTTTTGGTGCTACTCTTTTGTTTTTACTTTATTGTTGCTAGATATGCAATTTAAAAATGAGACCTTAAATGTTTCCATCCCTGTTTTGCAGCCCGACACCATTACTGGAGATCTTGTTTTTGTCTTGCAAGAAAAGGAGCATCCCAAGTTCAAGAGAAAATTTGATGATCTTGAGGTGGAGCACACACTAAGTTTGACTGAGGCACTCTGTGGGTTTCAATTTATCCTTACCCATCTTGATGGCAGGCAGCTTCTCATCAAATCTAACCCTGGAGAGATTATTAAGCCTGGTAAATGTTGCCCTGACGATTACTCTTGCATTTGAAGTCTGTATGAACCAGCTTTGATTGCTCAATAATCTCCTTTGCTTTGCAGGTCAATTCAAAGTAATTAATGATGAGGGAATGCCTCAGCACCAGAGGCCCTTCATGAAGGGCCGACTGTACATACACTTTAATGTTGAATTCCCAGACTCTGGGGTTCTGTCCCCAGAGAAATGTCAGGCTCTGGAGAAAGTCCTACCACTGAGGCAGAGCAGGACTTCGTCAAACATGGAGGTGGACCAGTGTGAGGAGACCACATTACATGATGTCAACATGGAGGAAGAGTCAAGGCAGCAGCACCATCACCATCACCGTCAGCGTGAGGCTTATGTTGAGGATGACGATGAAGATGACGATGATGAACACTCAATGCCACGAGTGCAGTGTGCTCAGCAGTAAGGCTTGGCCCTATCACCAGGGTTCACAGATGCTGTCTGGAGGTACCGTCTTTTTCTATCCAAAACAGCCTAGCGGTGACTGTCCCCTCAGGGTTGCTCCACTGGGTTCGAAAGAGATGAAGCCTGAGGCCCTTGTCCTGGTAAGAGAGATGTTATTGATGCTACAGCTTATTGGTGTCAGTGGCAGGTTCTCATTTTAATATATACCAAAATCCTAAAATAGCTACAGAATATCCTTGTTCTTTTTACTTATGCAGTGTTTTTTGTCATGTCTTAGGCCCTTTGTTATTGATTTACTAAAGCAAAGTTTAGCTTAATGAATATCACATGCAGTATTTTGATCAGATGAACCAGATTGAATATGGAGTTGCACTGTTCGCTTTTCTTGCATTTTATGGGTTGGCGTCTATAACCTGTCCAGTCTGCAATTTTTTCATAACAATCATGCCTATCTTCTCACAGTTGGAACTCGAGTATTAAAGCAATTTTCTTGTTAAAACTCGTTTTGATTGCTGATTTAGTTTCGACACATAGTCAAACAAATGACTGGATCCATCTATTGTCGGCAATCAACATGATGTCTTCTTTGGACGGACAAGTCAACACTGTCTTTTGTCATAATGTCAGTTTCGTTAGCTTCTGCACTTTTGCAGATGAGTGCTCTTCCTCGAGGTCAATGGGATGAGCTGGTTGATTATATCATATAGTTGAAGGTTTTTGTTAGAAAGTACCTCTGTTAAGTTAAGATATCAGAAAGAAGAAATTGCAATTTCAATGTTATGATTATTTTCATGACATGGATAATCAATATTTTGAAAATGGAATGTTTTCCCGGTTTGTTTCACCTGGAGGTATCTGTTAACAAAGCCTTTCATGTACCCCTGAAGTACGAGCATGATGGTTCGAACACATATCTCTACCCATTTATGTTTGTAAAATTTCACGAAGATCGAAAGCACTGATGCTAGCTTATAAAACGTTGAGAATCTATGGTTATCTCCACTGCCTGGAATGACCTTGAGAGTCAACTCTTGATAGTAATTTTTTTATTTTTTCGGATAATAACACAAATGATCTTTGAATTTTAGTCCAATGTGCAATGTGGTTCATTGTGATCCTTGAACTTTAGTCCAATATGCAATATGGTGCTTGAACTTATTCAATGTGGTCCTTGAATTACATAAAAATGTTCAATATTGTCTTTTCATTAATTCAATATTAGAAACAACATTGAACATCGTTATATATTTCAGGGACTAAATTGAACATGTACCAAAAATTTAGGAATCACATTGAACAAATTAAAAGTTCATGGATTATATTACACATTGAGCTAATGTTTAGAAACGACAAGAAACAAATTAAAAATTTGAGAATCATAATGCACATTAAATTAAAGTTTATAGATCATTTGTCATTTTTCCCTTCTTTTTAATTGTAGTTCAAATTTAATCTAATCGAATCGACAAGATAAGATGACACGAATTCTCCTCACAATCAATTGAAAAAGTAATTGAATTGACGAGACTGTTTCCCATTGTTGCAAGACTCGATTTTCCCCTAGGTCATGTTGTAACTATTCTTTGAAATGCTGTCTCGAGATTTGTGGGGATTGCGCATCTGGAGACTTTCCAAATAACAAAACATAGGCAGAGTTCATCTAGTTTCTAGCCAAAAGATTGCTTCCTTGCACGTTTGAACCTAACGGTCGATTGGATTGGTATTTCTTAACATATATCCATGGTAAATTATCACATCCGGTAATTTCTAATACAATATGATGCCAAATTCTTGAGATAACAAAAGAATACGACTCCATACAAAACGAATTTAAGGTGCATTTGTTTGAAAGAAAACACCATGATAAAGGAAAATCATTTTTCTGGAAAATGGTTAGATTTCCTTTATTTGGTGATATGTGACCGAAAACATATTCTTTCTTTGGATCTCTTTTAGAAAATGATTTCAATCTCATGAATAACGTCCCTTCCTATCCACCTTCTATCCAACACGTTATCAATACCATTTTTTAAAAAGCAAAGCAAGATTCGGTCTCAATCTCCTCAGAATTTGTTTTCCTTCGACTCCTCCAGCCTTCCTTGGGACTCTCTCTCTCTCTCTTTCTCTCCAGATCATCAGACTCTGACGATCTTCGCGGCCTTAACAACCGAATTTTCCCTCGTGACCGGCCACCTTGTAGCCGTAGCTACAGTCATGCTGATCGGAGTATCGGCGCTCCACGCATGAGGGTTTGCCGCACCAGCATCAAAATCCGGTGAGACCTACCTTCCTCTGGTGTCCGGAACACCGATTCACCTCTCTCCTGGCATTTGACTCGATTGAGGGAGGCAAAGCGGCCGTCTCTCTTCTACTCGTCCGCGTCCCCGTCGTAAGACCAGATCGGTCGAGTGACATGGAGGAGCCCGATCTGTGAATCTTCTCAGTGGAGAACTTGAGGACTGAGGTGCCATCGATGAGGCCGGCGGAGGTGGTGCTGAAACATTTTCTTCTGACACATGTTATTGGTGGTAGGAGGGATAATTATTAAAAAAGTCATAAACCTATTACAATTATGTCAATTCAATCCTGGAATTTTTTTTGTCAGCCCTCAATCTTTTGCAATTGTTCTAGTTCAGTGATGTGTCAATTTTTTTAATAATTTTTTTTATTTTTTATTTTTTATTTTTTATTTTTTATTTTTATTTTTATTTTTTCTCTTTTTTCTTTCCCTCCCCTCCCCTTCTTCTTCCTCCTCTAGCCAAAGCTCGACGACTAGGGGCTATCAACTCTGGCCGATCACCAAGCTCTAGTTGGAGGAGGAAGAAGAAGGGGAGGGGAGGGAAAAAAAAGAGAAAAAATTTTTTTGAAAAAATAAAAAAAATTTATTAAGAAATTGACACGTCAATACCGGCCTGCCAAAATTCGTCAGATGGACTGAACTAGCACAATTGCAAAAGGTTTAGGACTGAATTGGCAAAAAAAGAAGTTTGGTACTGAATTAACACAATTGCAATATGTTTAGCATTTTTTTTGTAATTTTCCCATTGCAGGATTACCCGTGAGTCCACAAATATTGATGCAAAGAGTCAAGGCCTTGGGAGAATGAGAAGAGCAATTGCGAATAGTGTTTTCACCTTTTTAGATTTAGGAATTTACTTTCCTAATTTTATGCATGAATATTTTCATTGACCAGAAAGTATTTTCGATTGATTAGTCATTTTTGAAGAATCAAACGGATGAAAGTCCAGAAAACACTTTCATTCGAACAAACACATCCTTATTAAGAAATTCAAATCCAACGCGACATAGAAATAATTGAAAACCTACCGAGCTTCACATATTTTCACTCATTTTTAGGAAAAGTAATTTGTCGCCGCATCAATCATTTTGGTATCGAAATGAAATGACACCATTATCGATACGAATATCATAACAAGGGGTCCTTAAATGAAACAAAAAGGATTGAATTCCCAATCTAACTCAATTCACTGGACTTTAGCAGTGTCCCTGGCTCAAAATTGAAGGTATCACAATTCTCTTTTGTCATTTTCTTAGTTGGGTTTAGTTTATTCATGTAATCTTCTATACTTAGGTGTTTTAAAGGGTAATAACATCACGGGCTTCCCAATCTTTCCCTAAAAAATACTATGGTTTTAGCTGTAAAAGGATACGGAGAAACAACAATTGGAATCAGCAGACATTGGATTATTAGAAACTCATGGGGAGCTCGATGCGGAGACAATGTTTACAGGAGGATATAGTTGAGTGTGTTAGGTTGGAGTGAAAGTGTTCACCATCGAAAAATAACCAAACTCTTTGCAATCAACGCAAATTTAATTCGGTCAAATAGAGTTTGGCGATGGAATCGATATTGACAGGCCATGTAACAGTTATTGACAATCACATAAGGCAGTCATTGATGATTACAGAAAGAGTTTATTAATGACTATGAACAATGGTTATCGATAATTATGAAATCCAGCTATTGATGTACGATGGCGAGTGATTGACGGATACGGAATATCTCACTTCGATAACAAAATCAATATAAGGCCAATATTATTGTAAATTTGGCGAAGTGTTGAACATAGGGAAAAAGGAAGGAGATAGAGTGGATAACATATCTACATTGATCGACATCAACGGACATCGACATCAACAAGTAGTCAAGGGGCAATTAACGAGACATGTCAAAGAGCACAACGATGTGGTCACCTAAATCTAGCTAAGTGTTGGATAAAAAAGAGAACATGAAGACCACGATAGCAATTGAAAACAAAGAAATCGACTGACGGTTAAGCGACAGAGTGACCAGAGGAATTGTACTCATTTGTGGATGAGGTTGCCGTGCAAATAGGAGGCTTAGAATCTCGGAAGTGTAGTTACAACTATACTTAACATAATAACTGCCGGTGGGCGGTTATAATTAGGAATTATATATGGTGGTGAGTAATTATTATAGGATACCACGATCATCAAGAGCAAATTCTGGATGTACTCTTTCAGTTTATCAATATGAATGGTTTTTCAGTTTCCATCATTTTCAGCTTTTTACTTTTAAATTTATTATTCATCTTCCTTGTTACGTCCATTGAATTTATGTCCAAACTGCAATTGAATTCATTTTATATAAAAACTAAAGATCAATTTTTGGTGAAAGATTTTTCATTATTTGGGTCAACACCCATTTTTAGTGAAACAGAAAGCTTGTTGGTCTGAAGAGGTAAATGGACTAGTCGTCGTTGCGATCATAATTCTTTTTTTTTTTTGGCCCTTGTGCCTTTCTAGGAAAAATGTGGACTACTCACCAACAAAGAAGAGGCCCTCCGAAACCATTTTCTTTTCATTTTCTCTTTTCCTTTTATCTTTTAATTTCCCTCTTTTCTTTTTATTCCCTTTCTTCTTTTCATTGTCGTAGCCACTTTACTGTTTTTTGTTTCCAAAAAAGAAAATTAATTAAAGCAAAAAATCAATTAGCATTGTGAAACGAACGGTCACCATGAAAGAACTGGCTCCGTTTATTTTGCAAAAGAATAAATAATTGGTAAAATATTTTCCATAAAAATAATCACTTATATCGTTTACAAAAATGAATGAGCGAAAAATATCTACATCGTATTCCAAAATACTTATATATGAGTTGTTGTTGATAATGAAAATATTTTCCTTTGACAAATTAGTTTAAGCGATACAAACAATCACCTTTACAAAAAAAAAATTCTAAATCATTCATTTTTTATGAAATAGCCAGGGTCTAAATGGAAAATAGAGTGACAACAAGGCTTTTGGTGGGGCTAGATTAGATTGGGACATAGATTAGATTAAAGTCAAAGGTGACACATCAATAAAAGCTTAAAGATGTATTGTTTGGTGCTTCCCTGGTAGGTTGCGATCCTCTTCATCGAATTCACACACCTCAATCAATCAATCAATCAATCCCAAGAATAGCATCCAAAAAAAAATCTAATGATTAATATCACGAAAAATTTCAAACTAATTTAGGATAAATTTCTCATAGATATACCAATTTAAAATTCTTCGTGATTTTAACCCGAAATCTAACGGCAAAAATCATGGAGGACCATCTCAATCGATAGCCTTTGGTTCCTCCAGGTCCACAAATGCCAGCAGGTTACACCAAATGCTAGCACCAAGTTGCCTTTTCTACTCTCAAGTTTGAGTATATATAGCCAATTAAGTTTTAAAAAAACTGATCAAATTGAGTTTGATTTACCATCAAATATATGCAATCGTTGGACCATGCCTAAGAGGGTGCAACATCTAATTCGAATCAATCTGAGCATTCGAAGATTTTCATCCATTTCATAGTGAGAAAAAAAAAAAGCTTTATGTAGCCAAATTTAAGAACTTGAGCAGTTGATAATCTCTAGGTTACATCTTCCCGATATGCGATTTTCAAAATCTTTAATCTCGACGTGACTCTCTACCTCAGAGTGTAAGATGAACCTTAGTTCAGTACGTGCCTAAATGAAAATAAAAAAAGAGAATGAGAGAAGGGCTTGTTTAAGGGTATAACTAGAGACAAAATTGATATTCCGCCAAAGATATCTTCTCAGCGTCAGCACAATTCAGTATGTTGAATATCTTTACCATCCCATCAATCCACGCTTCTGCTTATGCTGGATCTCCCATTCCAGCAAACCTTGGCGACTTCATTTTCAGGAACTATTCAACTAACCCTTGCAAATAGTGTTCGCCATTTCCCGAGCTCGAAGCTGCTTGCTGTATGGCCTGCCTTTCCATCAGGTTCCCTACGTTTGTAAGTGCCTGGAAAATCCCTTCCATCCAAGGGTTCGACTCTAGAGTACTACCCGTGCTCATCTTGCGTTACAAAGCTTCTACACATTGGTCACTAGTCATTAAAGTTGACCAATGTTGATGTCTAACTAATAAGTAACACTCATTACTTGTATCTCATAAGTAATAAAAATTACTTGTTTCTCACAGCATAACAATCACAAACACATGAGTTTAGTGCTTTAATTCGCCCTATCCATTCCAGTCACTAACGCACCTTATCACTCCAAGGGTTTAACCAAGCTCTAATACCATTACAGAGCTGTGACGCCCAGAACGTCACTTACTAACACGTGCTCTTTAATCTTCATTACTTTTTAGAGCAAGCGGAAGCCAAGACATGACACTAAACATACATCACTACGACGAAGCGCAAATATCATAAACGTACCACTTCCATTTCATATTCACATAAAAGAGTCTGTTGCATTCTTGCTATTCACATAGCCATTCCATATATCAAAAGAGTACTAACAAACGCCTGGGAGGGTCCACTAATAGTTGCCTAACTCCTCTATCACGTCGGCATATCGTGTCCAAAAGCAAACCGATCTATACATAGCTCCTATATACCCTAGGCCGCCCATCACCTACTTGTCCATGTCACTACTGCTGTTGCTATCATCCGCGAAAACGAAGAGGTCCAAGTAACACGCGCATTCCTATTTAGGTACCATGCTACAAAACGGTACAGAATCCACTCCGTACAACCTACGTCAACCCACATCATCACCCACATCATCACCCACATCATCACCTCGTAATGTGTAAATACTACGGTAGACCTTGGAAAGATCACAACCACCATGGAGCCCTCAAAGCTAATCGGCGCTCCAAAATGTGCAAGAGGAGGGACGTCCTTGCTAAATGTTTGAAAAACAAGGAATGAGTGAACACCCAGCAAGAGAAATAACTAAATTCTACATTATACAATCTGCCCACCCCTCAGTCAAAAGATTTGTTCAAGACAAGCAACTTCCTACTCAACTTCAATTCTAATATTACATCAATACATAAAACTTGAGACATGTAAATAACAATAGCCCAAGAACCCAATTAGGCACCATAAGACCATCCATGCAAAGACTAGACATAGCGTCAAAACACACAAAGACAACACATAAAAGAATCAAGCATTTCAAGACTAACGATATAAACTAGCAAACAAATCATGCTATGCAACCACACATGCTCACACGAACTCACACGCCTTGTTTCATTAATTTCCTTTGATTATTTTCCACCCCCGACTTGCGGTGTCCGCCGGTTCACTGTCCAGCCTGCACAAGTCACTTCCAGTTCACTGTCTAGACTTTCAAGGTTTATTGTCCTTGGGCATTTCACTCCGAGGCATCTCGGTTCGTTGTCCGAGGCATCCAAGGTTTGCTGTCCTTAGGCATCCAGACTCCCCCGAGGCATCATCGATTCGCTGCTTGATAGATTTCTCTTTACATCTCTTAATTTCACACAACTACATGCATGTTATCTTACAATGTATCACACGGCGTCATCAATTTCAGCTTGAAATCACAAATTCCAGCTTGCACAGTAATTTCCAGCATGCTTTCTTCCACATTTACAGTAACTTACAACAATTTCCAGCATGCATTTCTTCAATTACAGCAACTTCCAGCATGTTACATTGCATTCCAGCAAGCATTTCACCATTTACAGCATGCGACAGTCAAATTCAGCATGTAATATAGCATATACAGCAATTTCCAGTAAGCATATCATCAATTACCCCATGCATTAGCAAGTTTCAGCTTACTATTCAACAATTTCAGCATGTAATTTAATATTTACAGCATGTTATTAACAACCCAAGGATTAGAAAACCGTCATCACCTTACGGCATGTACAATTTTCAGCATAAAATCACCAAACCGTGTCTAGATTCTAATATCGCTTCGAGGCGAGCATGGTTTCTAGCATAATAATCACAACCCCCAAACCGAGAAACAAGAAGATCAAAATAGAGTAGAGTTTAGCAATTTCACTTGCCTTGGCTTGAAATGAGCTAATAGAGCTTCAAACTTGCTTGATCTAATGAGCTTTTGATGAAGAAAAGAGGAGAGAATTTTTTGGAGTGAGGGGGAAGGTGCTTCGGCCGAGAGAAAAAGAGAGAGGGAGAGAAAAAAAAAATGAGAGTTAAGCCTCTCTTTTGAAGTTTTAACTTCAACCTTGCATGGGGATAATAAACAAGTGTCAAAGCCCAATTGACACTTGTTTTGAGCAATTTACACTTAATTTTGCATGAGAAATGACAATTGGTGAGAGCTTAGTAACATTTGTCACTTAAAATCAACATTGGAGTCCACTTGCTCAAGGGAAAACTTGGCCATGCAAGAAAATTGGAGGTTTCTTGCTCAATCACTGCATGTGTCTTGCCACTTTGGAAGAGTTCATTGTCGCATGTCTAATTCCATGCAAATTGCACTTTAATTTTCAAAAATTAGAAGAATTGGAGCACCAAATATGGCTTTAAAATTTCGGTCATGGTAAGGACTAGATTTCTAGTTCCACAATTCACATAAGTGAACATTTCACTAATGTCACATAGTTAAATAACATGTAACAATGTAGCTCTTAATTTCTCTAAAGTCACAAAATGGTTGGTGACAAAACTGAACAATAAGTGAAATTTTTTATGAGTCAAACCAATCTTTGTACTAAGCAATGTTTAGCCATATTTATTATCGGGTAAATGAAACTTAGGATGTCCCACTTTACTCTCTACGATATATTATACTGCAAATAGTGTAAGCCAATTTTTCTCCACATACTATTCAATAGATATATGAGTAGAATTTTTTTTATGTAAAGATATCACATTACCTATCATGCACAGTAGAGTCAACTTTACGTCAAATTATAAATAGAGTTACTTTCTTATTCTCATTGAATTAATTGCACTATTTATTACTTTCTTATTCTCATTGAGTTAATGTTTTAAACAATATATTTTTCTTAATTTTTCCTTAATATATATTTTATAATTCCCATAGGTTAATTTTACTACTCATAGTCTAGAGATTTTCCTCCAAATTATCACTTTTTCTTGAACTAATGTTAAATTTTCATTTGGAAAAGGAAAGACTCGTTTCATTAAAATTGAATGTACTAAAGTCACTTTTAGCATAAAAAGATTATATCGGATTAGATTAGGAATCCTAAGTGCTATCAAGACCTCATCTCTGGGTGCAACACCTAGGGGTTAGGGTAATGAATTATTAAGCCTAGACTTAATTCAGGCTCTCCCAAACCATACCAATTCGCAACTTATGGTTCAAATTATTTAACATGCAAATGATTTTCAATTAGGAGTCGTCACTAATTAGTTTATGGTGGGTTGATTAGAAAATATTTGGAGAAATACTTTATTTCTACAAACCAGAAATTTATGACTTTGGGATATTAACCCAAGTCGTTATGGATAGGATAGAAGATTTTCCGTGCGTACTGGAATCATATCTCGTGGTTGAGATCAGATTGCCGTTCATACGCACGTGTTGGTTATCCTAAAAAATCTCACAAAATATGCATAAGATAACCATCGTTCAAAATAGGATAACGACACATTCAAAATTTCAAATTAGGAAAAATATCTAAAATTCAAATCAAGATAAGTACAATTACCTAATTTGAAAATTAGGTTCCAAATTCGAATTCGACGGATCAGATGTTAGACGACAGTGTTCAATGGCGGCCGGCGGGGGGCTGGTTTGCGATTGGGATGCACGACGGTGAGGACTTCTTGGTAGTGCTCGTGATGGTGGGGTCTCGGCGTGGTGCTCGGCCAGTGGTGTTGTGGGTCGCGATTTTTCAGTTGCCCGCCATTTAATTGATGAACTTAAATAAATATTTTAAATTAAAGCCGCCTAAAAGTAATGTATAATTTAATCATTTATGACGAATGCAAAGCGATCCCCTCGTTTGCATATACATAGTTTAAACCACGACGGTTATAGACAGAAGTGCGCCTGCCTGTGCCCCGACAATGTCGGATTTCTGGTACGGACTCTTCGTCGCTGCCCGCTCCTCTTCCTCCCCTTCTCCCTCCCACTTCTTCGCCCCCACCGCCGCCTCTAACCTTAGCCCCTTCTCCGCTCCCTCTCTCGCTCCCGTTCCCTTCGGCTTCGCTCCCTCTTCGTCTGCGTCTACCGCTACATTCTCCTTCGGGTTCGGCTCTGCGCCGGCGACTTCGGCACCGACGCTCTTCGGTGCGCCATCGTCGGCCGCGTACGGAGTATCGCCGCCCTTTGGAATGGTTCAACCTGCCACAAGCTCCGGTCCGTGGCCGTTCGCGTCCAGTTCTCCTTTGCCATTTTTTGGCTCGTCGGCACGCTCTGCTGCTTCTCTGTTCGGTACGCCTCCGCCTTCCTTCAGTGCGCGCTCGGGTTCGTCGTTGTTTGGGACGCCTCAATCCGCGGTGAGTTCTGGCTCGTCCTTGTTAGGAGCGGCCACTTCTGGTTCGCCTCTGTCCGGGACGTCTTCAGGCACAAGCTCGCCACTGTTTGGTGTGGCGTCAACGTCGTCATCGACTTCAACTCCAACTCTGACCGCCGCTTCATCTCTATTTGGGACGCCGTCCTCTTCCGCTGCTGCGTCTGGAGCGTCCTTCTTTGGAGCAACTCCTTCGGCCGCGAGTTCTGGTTCGCCATTGTTTAGGACAGGTCTGTCCTTTGCTTCGCCTCTGTTTGGGATGCCCTCGTCTTCTGCCACTGCTTCCGGAGCGTCCTTATTTAGAGTAACTGCTCCAGCCGCACGTGTGCCCGTCACCACCGCGGCCTTCGGACCTTCTTCATGGGCACCAGCGACTGCTCCTTCACTTTTCAACACATTTTCTTCTAGTTCAGCCGCAACATCATCTCCCCTTTCTGCTTCTACGGGGTTTTCCTTTGCCAAACCCACCTCAAACTCTGGTTCGCCTTCTTCAACACCCACTGCAACATCCACAACGACCTCAACCTTCTCATTTACACCATCTTCCTCATCTTCGCAGTCCTCTTTCAGTTTTGCGCCGTCAGCCCCGCTCTCAACCACACCTTTTGTGAAGCCTATGTCCTTTTCTTTCGCTCCATCTGCTGCGCCATTGCTTTCTACCGTCACCACCACCACTAGCGTATCGACAACATCAGCAGGTGGTTCTGCTTCGGCGTCCTCTTCGACGACATTGCCTTCATATGCCGTGGGTTTGTCATCAGCAGCTACGACTTTGACTGCGTCAACAGTTAGTGCAGGATCTTCGGTGCCTGCTAGTTCCTTTACGGGATTTGGAGTGACCGCAACACCTGCTTCTACGGCGACTGCTAGTTCAATTCCAAGCTTTCTGTCGTCTGCCAAAACTTCAACACCAACTTCATCACAAGCGCCTTCTGCCCCCGCTGTTTCTGCTTTCAGTGAGTTTTTACTGACACCTTTGCGTTTGAATTAGCATTATCAAGAAGTTGGAAGTTCCTCGTATATACATCATAATTTCCAATTGTATGTCTGCTCTGCGGCATGAGGCATGCTTATTCTACATGTGCATATTTCTTCTGGTTTTGATGGCGTTGCTTTGTTGTCTGTTTTTGTTTTGATGGCCTTGCTTTATTGTATTGTCTGTGTATACTTTTTGCTAAATAAGTTTTCTGCATGGAGTTTCGGGCTCCAAGCGCAAGCATCCTGGTGGGTTTAGAAAATGGAAGGGCAAGAAAGTGAGTTCCTCATGCAAGAAACTAAGGTTAAACCAACAAGAGAAGGGACAGTGTCCTTCTCAGAAGAACATTTCAAGAATGAAATGTTACAACTGTGGTTATAAGGGTCATTTTGCTCGCGACTGTGTTGAGCCAAAAAAGGTAGAAACCCTTTATATTCTTGAGTACTACTTATGTATCAAGTTTGGTTTTTCTAACCGAATCTAATCCTTTATGGACTGTAGACTCGGGCACCACAGACCATGTAGCGAAGGATAGAAATGCCTTCGTGGAGTTCCGACGAGTTACGCATGGAACAAAGTGAATTTATGTAGGAAACAATTCAATGGTGGAAGTCAAAGGAATTGGCACATGTCAATTGAATATGCGTGGTGGTCGCACATTGTTCTTACATGATATATTATATACTCTAGAAATTCATCATAATTTACTAGTTGGTTTTAGTAAAACTTGGTTTTAAAGTGAACTTTCATAATAGTGATGTAAACTTGTCTTTAGGAACAAGTCATTATGGTTGTGGATATATCCTTGATAGTTTTGTTGTATCGGATATTAATTATGGTAACATCAATGTTAGTTATTCCTTATTTACATTTTTTGATTTTTATGTGAATGATATGAATGTGTGGCATGCGAGACCTAGTTACATTGGCCAATAACAAATGAATAGGTTAGCCAAAGAGGGCTTATTGGACAATATCCAAAAAGTTGATTTGCCTATAAGCGAGCATTACCTAGAAGGAAAAATAATACATAAACTATTTAGTAAAGGAACAAGAAGTAAGTTTCCTTTACAATTAATCTATACAGACATCTATTGTCCAATAAATGTAAGAGTAAGGCATGTGGCTGTTTACATTATCATTTTTATAGATGATTATACTCGATTCGGACATGTCGATTTGATTTCTCATAAGTCTAAAGCATTAAGCTATTTTAAGAAATTTATAACCTTAGTAGAAAATCAATTAGACAAGAAAATAAAAGTATTAAGATCCGATCGAAGTCGAGAATATTTATCTAATCAGTTCAGAAATTTATGTAATGGAAATGGAAGAGAAAGACAATTACCTATTCCATATACTCCTCAACAAAACGGTGTGACTGAGAGGAGAAACAGAACCTTAATGAAATTGGTTAGGTCTATGATGACACAAGCTAAATTACTTATTGCTTTTTGGGGTGATGCTTTGTTGACTATTGCCTATATACTTAACCGTGTGCATTTTAAATCAGTTACTTCTATTCCATATGAGTTACGAACAGGACAAAAACCCGATTTAAGTTTTCTTAAGCCTCCAATGTGCTAAACCTAGATTGGATTGGTATCTACTTACCATTCCAACTGCAAAACAAATATCATGCCTTGTACACATCTTGTGTACATCAAGCTTTCAACTACACTTGCATAAGGAACACATCTGATACCATTTGAGCATGTTTTGTATGTCTTTCCATCATTGGTATCAAAGCCTGAAAGACTTGTTTTTCATGATCTTGTTATTTTGTATGAACCATCTTTCCATTAAGGTCATAAATTTCTTAAAGCAGCTTAATGCTTCAGACTTATGAGATCAAATCGATATGTCCAAAACATGCAGATGAACATACGAAACATGCCCAATCAATATACAGACTTGTATCACTAATCGGGATACTATCACATAATGGAACATACCTGCTATTCATAGATTAAATGTCTCCGAATATAGCCTTGTGAGGAATCGTCGTCAATTCGAGCGTGAGATTCCTTGAGAGTGTTTTTTTTTTTTTTTTTGGTTGAAAAGTTAACTTGGAAGAACGAATGTACATTCTTTTTGCTTCTAACTCCTCTTAAAAGGAGATAACCACCAAGCAGTTACTTATGGATAGAGTGGTCTGGGCCAGCCCAAGGCGGCCCATTCATTAAATCCAACATTGCTCTGATAACAATGATGGAAACGAATTCCATATACAAACGTGCGGATAAACATAGGAAACTTGCCCAATCAATATTCCCTTTTCTTGTTGGTTTAACCTTGGTTTCTTACCTGAGGAACTCGCTCTCTTGCCCTTCATTTGTTGAACCCACCAGGATACTTGCGCTTGCAACCTGAAGCTCCATGTGAGTTAGAACTCGCAAAGTAAATATTAGTTTCTGGCTTATCTACCAGAAGGCGATCATCTTCCAACTTAAGGTGGCACATAGCATCCTCTACATTCTTTATGTTTTCATTGTGGGTCGAGTGAATCTTCATATGCTCCCAACTATGAGGCAAGGAACGAATTATTGCTTGTAGTTACTGCTCATCAATGAGTATGTGGCCAACATTCTTCAACCCATCAATCATGTTTGACATACGCCTCAAGTGTTGTGAGGCATCTCGTAAGAGTCAGACCTTATTGTGAGTTGTCTCAATTTGGTCATAGAAGTTTGACCAACCCTAGTTGTCAGTGCTGCCCACATGTCTTTGATATTATCAAAATGCCTAAACTCATTCATTGACATAGATGGGGATTGTATTATATGGTAATTTTCATTATAATACAAGACAATTTTATGAATACTTTTGGATCATCCAATGTACGCTTTCCCTTCTTTTGTTGATTTAACCGTAGTTTCTTACTTGAAGAACTCGCTCCCTTGCCCTTCCATTTTCTAAACCCATTAGGATACTTGCGATTGGAGCCCGAAGCTCCATGTGACCTAGAACCCGCAAAGTAAATATCAATTTCTAACTTAGCTACCAGAAGGCAGTCCTCCTCTAGCTCGAGGTAGCGCATAGCATCCTTAAAATTCTTTATGTTTTCATTGTGGGTTGGGTGAATCTTCATATTCTTCCAGCTATGAGGCAAGGAGCGAATTACTGCTTGCAGTTGCCTCTCATCAGTAAGTAATGTGGCCAGCATCCTTCAGCTCACCAATCATGTTTGACATACACCTCAAGTGTTGTTTCGTGGTTTGTCAATGAGGCATCTTATAAGAGTCAAACCTTATTGTGAATTGTTTCAATTTGGTCACAAAAGTTTGACCAAACCTAGCTGTCAGTATTGCACACATGCCTTTGGTATTATCAAAACGCCTAAACTCACACATAATATCATTTTCCATGCTACTTAACAACATAATGCGAGCTGTGGAGTTCTTCCTTTTCCATGCAGCAAATGCTTCTTTATCTCTTGTGTGTTGAGCAATAGTTCCATCTTTAAGTTATTCTATAACCTGATTTAGAGCTTCAAGTGTTTCTTGCTCTTCCAGGACATATTGGATTTTCAAATTCCAAATCTTATAATTGTCGCCGTGCAACTTTTCACCTTTGTTCAATTCAATCACTATATTCTTAGTTGCTTATGCAATTGTATCTAAACATTTCAGACATTTACGCACGAATTATTAAAGCCTATCTTAATGCAACAATTGCATCATAATTACACAAACTAATCACATTAATGAATAGTTTCACAAAAAGTCGTAGAATCAATAGGTCACTATGTTTCCAATCATCATCTACGAATCTTAATTTGAAATTATCATTAATATAATCATTTATGTAAAAAACTATATTTTACATAAGTTGCTAAAACTTATGAGAACTCTCACTCAACCATGTTTCCTCCAAGTCCACACATGCCAGCAGCTTACACCAAATACTAGCACCAGGTTGCCTTTTCAGCTTTCAAGTTTGAGTATATATAGCCAATTAAGTTTTTTTTTTTTAAATTGATCAAATTGAGTTTGATTTACCATAAAATATATATGCATTCGTTGGACCATGCCTAAGAGTGCGCAACATCTAATTCGAATCAATCTGAGTATTCAAAGATTTTCATTCATTTCATTGTGAGAGAAAAAAAAAAGCTTTATGTAGCCAAATTTAAGAACTTGAGTGGTTGATGATCTCTCTAGGTTATATCTTCCCGACTACAATTTTCAAAATCTTCAATCCCAACTGTACTCTCTACCTCCGAGCGTAAGATGAACCTTAGTTCAATACGTGCCTAAATGAAGATAAAAAGGTGAGGGAGAGAAGGGCTTGTTTAAGAGTATAACTAGAGACATAATTGAAAAAAAAAAAAAAAACACCAAAGTATCCTATTTTTTAACGTGGGGAAATTACCTAATAATTCATAAACCTATTGCAATTATGTCAATTTAATCCTTTTTTTTTTTGCCAATTCAGTCCTAAACCTTTTGCAATTGTTCCAGTTCAATCCATCCGGTGAATTTTTGCCAACTGGCGCTGATGTGGACGCCGCCCGACCGGCAAAATAATATTTTAATATTTTTTTGAATTTATTTGATTTTTGATTTTCTTCTTTCTTCTTTCTTCTTTCTTCTTCCCGATGGCTGATAGAGGCCAGGCCAGCAAGGTTAACGCCGCCAAATCTAGCAAGGCCCAGCCTCGCCAAGCAATGTCGTTACCCAGCGAGCCCTAGCGAGGCCCACCTGGCCTTGGCAATGCCCAGTGAGGCCCAGGCTCGCCAGATCTGGTGAGGTCAGCCTCGCCAGCCTAGCCTCTGCCAGCTACCAGGAAGAAGAAAGAGAAAAAAGAAAAAAATTCAAAAATTCAAATTCAAAAAAATATTAAAATATTATTTTGCCGGGCAACCGGCGTCCACATCAGCGCCGACCGGCCAAAATTCGCCAGATGGACTAAACTAGAACAATTGCAAAAGGTTTAGAATTGAACTGACAAAAAAAATTAAGATTAAATTGGTACAATTGCAATAGGTTTATGACTTTTTAGGTAATTTTCCTTTTGAACATAGCAACACAACTGGAAATGACACATAGGAAGAGTCTGTTTTTTGCCAATTTTTTCGAAACCACCAATTTACAAAACAACAGTGCCTTAGTTTCCTCCAACATCTACCTTGAAAGTGCAATTCACGGAAGTACATATAGGATGGAGCTTGAGGTCCGTCGCATCGAGGATGGCCTTCTGTTGTGAGAAAGCCACTGGCTCGTTCAAGGAGTTGCAACTCGAGAGCGACGACATGATCTAAGCCCGGGTCGACTAAGACCGGGCCAAGAAAGTTGGGAATGTGACCATTGCTCCGACGAGGCTCCCAAAGCCGAGAAACTCGCCGGTGCACACCACCTCCTGGATTGGAGCTTCGAGTGTGTTAGAGATCAATGCTCGATCTCAACAAAAGAGCCTCGAAGGAACATAGGCGGAAAGTGACGAGGACAACTGTGTTCAGTCCCGAATTTCTTTTGTTTGACTAATAAATAATAATGACAAAATGAAATTAAAACTCCCTCAGAGTAATTACTGGATAACTTAAATTTTGGATTTTAAATTTAATCCTCCGTTTACGGGGCTTAAACTTCAGATGGGTGGGAGGGTGCTCGTAGTGGCCGTTACGGCGGGTGTGGCAAGCAACCTAGAAGCTCGCGCCCTTTTCTCATTAATGATGTTTCTTCGATTAAAAAAAATTGCAAAATTCAACTCTCGGTTGTAAAAATTAAGACAACTAATTCTCCGGCTATGATAATATCAAACAACGATCGAATTATGCCAACATGGAAAAATCTTAATTTTTTTATGTTGTTTTTTTTTTTTTAAATTGATAGGCAGAATCGTGAGAATCAACTTTTAAGAAAACCCATCACTTGAATCAAGCCTATTACAAAATCCGTTACTATATAAAGATTGACTGCAATTCGTAAAACCTAAGCTCTTGTCGGACTATATTTACATGAGATGGAACTAATTGAAACATGCAGTAGCCCTGATCAGGTCTTGCCAATATGTATTCTTAGCTAATCATTTACTTAAATTATTATTATTCAAAGAACTATGTTCTCAGAGACTATTAATTTGTGCGATCCATTTATGTCCTCCTGTCCATGCCAAATCACTAAACAAGTCCGAACACAAGTTTCTATTTTCCTTATCCTTAAATCCTAACTACTGGTTTTCTTCTGGTTTCTTTTCTTGGTTGACCGGGAAGCTCTCTTCCGGTTACCTCTTCCTTATCCTTTTTTTTTCTATGTTTTTGGCTGAACTTACAAAGCAAACGCGAATCGTGTTAAGGGACTAATGAGCTAGCTCAAAGGGTCTATCCCGTTTTAAAACCGGAAGCGAGTGAAATTAAGCCACGGGCTGATCATCATTGATTTACTTAAAGGGAAGAAAGAACTACTACAAGCAAAAACATCGCTCAAAATCTCCAATTACCATACGGTTCAAAAGATATCACACCTTCTGCATATAGCCAAATGTTATACCATAACCCTCTTCAAGGCGTTTCCCACAACACATGCACATTCCGCGGAAAGAACCAGGATGTGAACAGGAATCCTGCTATATGGTTGTTTCTACACATTAGCAAATGTCGGATGTTATCTTGTAATCCTAGAGGAAAATAAAAGCAGAGCAGTGAACCGCTAGTTCAATAGTTAAGATCATTCCGTCATTTTGAAACAGGAGCTTGCGGATATTGTAGAAACAGTAAAAAAAAAAACTGGATAAATAAAACCAGGAAGCGGGTTTCATCCAAATGAGCCGTGAACTGGGAAGATGACATTTGTGCGTTTGCAGAACACTCATCAGTTACCTCTATTTTCAGGAAAAGTACACTAGAAGTGCCAAAAGTTGTGTACGGAGATCACTTTAGTGCCAAAAGTTTTTTTCGGCTCATTTTAGTGCCAAAAGTTGTAAAACCGATCACTTTAGTGCCAAGTTCGCTAGAGTTGGCTGGAAATCCTACGTGGTTATTTTTTATTGATCGAGCTGATGTGGCTCGCTGAAAAATTCCACATAAGCTTTTCTTTTATTTTTCTTAATTTTTCTAATTTTTATTCTGAAAAAATTAATTAGCTAAAACATCAACAACAAAAAAACATAGGGTGGGGAATGTGACGGTGAGGGCTAGCGAGGGTGGGGGAAGGCTGATGTGGGTTGCCGAGCCCCAACCAGTGGCCGGTGACCCCCTGCCGACACTCATTTCATATTCACATAAAAGAGTCCATCACATTCTTGCTATTCACATATTCCTTCCATGTATCAAAAGAGTACTAACAAACGCCTGGGAGGGTCCACTGATAATTGCCTAACTCCTCTATCACGTCGGCGTATCGTGTCCAAAAGCAAACCGATATATACATAGCTCCTATATACCCTAGGCCGCCCATCACCTACTCCTCCATGTCACTGTAGCTACTTCTGTCATCGGCGAAACAAAGAGGTCCAAGTAACACGTCATTCCTATTCAGGTATTATGCTACAAAACAGTACGGTATCTACTCCATACAACCTACATCAACCCACACCGTCACCTCGTAACATGTAAATACTATGGTAGACCTTGGAAAAATCACATCCGTCATGGAGCCCTCAAAGCTAATCGGCACTCCATAACGTGCAAGAGGAGGGACGTCCATGCTAAATGTCTAAAAAACAAGGAATGAGCGGACACTCAGCAAGAGAAATAACTAAATTCTACACTATATGATCTACCCACCCCTTAGTCAAAAGATTTATTCAAGACAAGCAACTTCCTACTCAATTTCAATTCTAATATTACATCAGTTAATTATACTTGAGACATGTAAATAACAATAACCCAAGAACCCAATTAGGCACCATAAGACCATCTATGCAAAGACTAGACAAAGCGTCAAAACACACAAACAAAGACAACACATAAAAGAATCGAGCATTTCAAGACTAATGATATAAACTAGTAAATAAATCATGCTATGCAATCACACATGTTCACACGAACTCACATGCCTTGTTTCATTAATTTCCTTTGATTCTTTTCCACCCTCGATTTGCAATGTACGTAGGTTCACTATCCGGCCCGCACGAGTCACTTTCGATTTGCTGTCCTTGGGCATCTCACTCCGAGGCATCTCGATTCACTGTCCAAGGCATCTAAGGTTGTGACGTCCCAGGCGCGTCACCTACCACGACTCATCGGTTATTATTTAATTTTACACGCAAGCAAAAGTCTAAGCCTATGTAGATAAGCATTTATAACATGAATGGTTTCTCACCACTCATATATCTATAGGTAAGAGAAAAACACATGTACTAACATTACCACCATATATTCACATAACAAGAGTTCCTTACATAGCATTCACCTTTCATTGATGGAAAACACATTTTCACAAGCACATATCTAACACACCATAACAAAAGAGTTCGACTACCACTGGGATCGAGGGCCAAAAAGTTTCACCTATCCCCACTAAGCACCATGAAAACCGTGAGCTTGTCCAAAAAGAACGGTGCCACTTCCTTCATATCTACTAACTACAACTCACGGTTCGTCACCCAACTCCTCCTCCTAATCCGCCGCTTCACTAGGGTCTTCTTCCTCACTCGAGTTTGGTCTGTCGAACACACTATCACCACCACCGCCAGGGGCTCCAAAATTCAGCGGTCCGTAGAGTCCATCACTTCACCTCTCGAACCAAGCCACAAACCGCACCGGCCTAAGCGATGGGGTACCAATGTCCATCCAAATGATGGTTACCACACGAACGAACAGCATCGTGGTCAAGGAACTTTCCACGTCTTCAGTGCGAATCTCAATGCGAGTAGGGAAACCATAACGGGCGACGAGAGGAACGTCCATATCAATTCAATCTAAAAATGTAAGGGATGAGCTTAAACGGCCTAGTAAGTAAGACAACATAGATTTATAAAAGTCGATCCAAAATCTCTTAAATGAAAATCTAGTCATAACAATGCAATCCACCTATTGCCAACATAATCATCTAACCGATCATAGGAAATAGAAACGTGTGAACCAAGATAAAATTTCAATTCCAAATTGCATACACAAGCAAAGTGGACTACAAGCACATGAATTATGCTAATGCCATGCATGAGTTTGGTTTTTCACACTTCCACACTTTCATTTTCACAATCTCATAAGCGGTTCTCATCAGTTCATTGTCCGACCCGCACAATCACATTCGGTTCGCTATCCGGGCATCCAAGGTTCGCTATCCTTGGGAACCTCCAAGGTTTTCCTTCCTTGGGAACTTCCCTGGGGGCATCACCAGTTCGCTGTCTGATGGCCTTGCTATTGTGCATATGAGCTACCATGCTATATGCAATCTATTTCAAATCAAATGCAAGACCACTATAACAATTCAAGCCCCCAACACTATTCAGCAAATTCAGTCATGTAAATTCATTAAAACTCAATTTTTAAACACATAAACACCATAAGCACCAACTCGGTACTAACACCTCCCTTCCATGGCCATTTTCGCCCAATTTAGAGCCATAATCACTCTCATATAAGATTTCACATTCCCAATTCAGCATATTCAGCTCGGCTCACATAAATGGGACACAAATCCAGAATTTCCAGCATATAGTTCAACCTCATTTCACCATGCGGCACATCAAAAATAAGTTTCACACTTTACTAATGTCATAAAATCCATTTTTCCACCGTACCATCCACCATAATTCAAACCAACGAAGACCAAGGCATAGCATTCATTTTCATTTCAAAACTTGATTTGAAAGAGTCATGTTCCACTCGGTGGGGTACGATGGGTTTCGGTAAAAACAATTTCCAGCAAGTCAAATGTTCATAATCCACCGTATAGTCCATAAAATTCCAGAGTTTGCATTTTAGTCCATACGGTTTAAGAAATCTTCATTTTTTATAACATAGGCTCGTCATGAAACCGTTCTTGCATGAAACTGACCGAAGCATAAGAACAAACAAGGTGGAACCGAACCACCCCTTAACATGAGTCTAATGGAACACGATTCAACATGCAAGGGCATATCGAGCTTAGAAACCAATAGGAAATTCTCTTGAACCACAAACAGCTTCTATTAAGTCATAAGACCCTATAAACTTCATATTTTTCCCACATGCAAAATCGAAACACAACTAAGGCTTGCATGGCTCAACTAGCAACCAAATCAAGAGTAGGATGGATCCAAAATTATCCACCTAGCTATCCCACTTACCTCTTGAAGTCTAGCCATCCAAATTTCTCCTTTTCTCCTATCAAAGCTCACAGACCAACAGCTCAAAGAAGCTGTCCAAAGAAAAGGAAAAGATGAGACAATGCTTAAGGTAGATAGGGAAGAGTATAGAAAAAATTGGAACCCTTCTTTCACCACTTCTTGGACTCTCGGCTCCAAGGTGTCTTCAAGGTCTTGAGAGTAAGGTTGCCAATGAAAGGAAATGAAGATGAAGAGAATGGAAGGGAGAGAGAGAAGGGTGCCAAACCTAAGAAGAGGTGAGGGTTAAGTGAATGAGAAGCTTAGAGCCATCATTTGATATTTGCATGATTTAGGCAATTCTTTCCAATTGTCCATCAACCAAGGCTTGCTCCTCATGCAAAATTCCATTGTCAAAATAAAGAAAGAAATTAAATGAAAGAGGAAAAGAAATGGGCGCCGGTTGCCAGAGAGAAAGAGAGAGAGTGATAGAAGAGATTGGTGACAACAAGGTTGTGTGCCAAGCACACCACTTAAGGGTTTGCATGAAATTCAATTGGGCAAAAGGAAAGAATGAAAAGATGGCTTGTCATCTTAAGAATAACTATTCAAGAAATCTTCCAAGAAATTTGTGTTTTGGCAATTAAAAATGGAGGGGGCGGCACCTTGGTCCTCTAGTGGAAATTGGTGACCAATTGATACCAAGTGGTGGCTAAATTAAGGAAAAAATGATTGTTGCCTATTAGTCTCAAAATTTGGTTCCTCAATTAATACCTAAATTTATAAAACACTTGACACCCAAAGATAATTTAACCACTCACTAAAATTTTGCTAAATTCTAAATTATAGAAAATTAGGAAATTCGAAATTAGAGAAAACAATAAATAAATCTTGAATTTCAAATTGATAAACTCAAGCTTTTAATAAATCATTGTGCTTATGAAGTTTTCTTGGAAACTAAGTTTTGAACCTAGACACAAAATGAAGAAGGTTCATGTTGAAATTAGAACAAATAATAAGAAGGTCACATTGGTCATTTAGAAAGATAATTGATGGACATTTGTGTAAATTCACATTGCAAAGGACTATTTCGGCATTTAAGCAAAATTGTAAGGACAATTTAGAAATTTCACTTCTATAAGGACATATAGATCATTTGGAAAGATAGTTTAGGGACACTCATGAAATTACACACTTCAAGGGCAATTTAGTCTTTTAGTCGAGTTTGTATGGGTAGAATAGGTATTTCACATGAGCAAGGGCATTTAGGTCATTTAGGCATAAAACAAGGGTAATATAGGTACAAAAATGTGAACGTAAGGGTAGAATGGAAATTGTGCATACCTGAGGGTATTTTAGGAAATGAAATTTTTCACAGGGACGGAAACGTAATTTTATATGAAAATCACGCTATCGATTTGCCCAGTCTCGACCATCATCCATAATTCTATCGACCATCATCCATAATGGTCATTCTTTGTATGCTGTATTAAGCGATCTGAAAATTGGGATGTCACAAAGGTTCACTGTCCTTGGGCATCCTGACTCCCCCAGGGCATCATCGGTTCACTATCCGATGGATTTCTCTTTACATCTCTTAATTTCACACAACTACATGCATGTTATCTTGCAACGTATCACACGGCATCATCAATTTCAGCTTGCAATCACAAATTCTAGCTTGCACAATAATTTCCATCATGCTTTCTTCCACATTTAGAGTTACTTACAACAAATTTCAGCATGCATTTCTTCAATTACAGCAACTTCCAGCATGTTACAGTGCATTCCAGCAAGCATTTCACCATTTACAGAATGTAATCTAGCATATACAGCAATTTCCAATAAGCATATCATCAATTACAGCATGCATTAGTAAGTTTCAGCTTACTATTCAACAATTTCAGCATGTAATTTAATATTTACAGCATGTTATTAACAACCCAAGGATCAGAAAACCATCATCACCTTACGGCATGTACAATTTTCGGCATAAAATCACCAAACTATGTCTAGATTCTAATATCGCTTCAAGGCGAGCACAGTTTCTAGCATAATAATCACAACCCCTAAACCGAGAAACAAGAAGATCAAAATAGAGTAGAGTTTAGCAATTTCGCTTGCCTTGGCTTGAAATGAGCTAATAGAGCTTTCAAACTTGCTTGATCTAGTGAGCTTTTGATGAAGAAAAGAGGAGAGACAATTTTATGGAGTGAGGGGGAAGGTGCTTTGGCCGAGAGAAAAAGAGAGAGGGAGAGAAAAAAAAAATGAGAGTTAAACCTCTCTTTTGAAGTTTTAACTTCAACCTTGCATGGGGATAATAAACAAGTGTTAAAGCCCAATTGACACTTGTTTTGAGCAATTTACACTTAATTTTGCATGAGAAATGACAACTGGTGAGAGCTTAGTAACATTTATCACTTAAAATCAACTTTGGAGTCCACTTGTTCAAGGGACAACTCGCCATGCTAGAAAATTGGAGGTTTCTTGCTCAATCAATGCATGTGTCTTGCCACTTTGGAAGAGTTCATTGACGCATGTCTAATTCCATGCAAATTGCACTTTAATTTCCGAAAATTAGAAGAATTGGAGCACCTAATATGGCTCTAAAATTTCGGTCATGGTGAGGACTAGATGTCTAGTTCCACAATTCACATACATGAACATTTCACCAATGTCACATAGTTAAATAACATATAACAATGTAACTCTTAATTTCTCTAAAGTCACAAAATGCTTGGTGACAAAACCGAACAATAACTGAATTTTTTTATGAGTCAAACCAAATTCTGTACTAAACAATGTTTAGCCGTATTTACTATCGGGTAAATGAAACTCAAGATGTCGCACTTTACTCTCTATGGTATATTATACTGCAAATAGTGTAAGTCAATTTTTCTCCTCATACTATTCAATAGATATATGAGTAGATTTTTTTTATGTAAAGATATCGCATTACTTATCATGCACAGTAGAGTCAACTTTACATCAAATTATAGATAGAGTTACTTTCTTATTCTCGTTGAATTAATTTTACTATTATTACTTTCTTATTCTCGTTGAGTTAATGTTTTAAAATATATATTTTTCTTAATTTTTCCTTAGTATATATTTTCTAATTCCCATAGGTCAATTTTACTACTCATACTCTAGAGATTTTCCTCCAAATTATCACTTTTTCTTGAACTAATGTTAAATTTTCATTTGGAAAAGGAAAGACTCGTTTCATTAAAATTTAATGTACGAAAGTCACTTTTAGCATAAAAAGATTATATCGGATTAGATTAGGAATCCTAAGTGCTATCAAGACCTCATCTCCGGGTGCAACGCCTAGGGTTTGGGTAATTAATTATTAAGCCTAAAGTTAACTCGGGCTCTCCCAAACCATACCAATTCGCAACTTATGGTTCAAATTATTTAACATGCAAATGATTTTCAATTAGGAGGCGCCACTAATTAGAATTATGGTGGATCAATTAGAAAGTATTTGGAGAAATGCTTTATTTCTACGAATCAGAAATTTATGACTTTAGGGACTTGATTACATTAAATTACTCTAACACCCTTTCGGTACATTTTATTTTATTTGATAAATATTTGAAACTTGCTAACATGTAAGATGATCATACGGATGTGCAATCATTATTAACACTTAACAACTAAATCATTAAATAAATTGCTAGGAAAAGAAGGAATTACTTACCTCAAAGCAATGTATGCTTATGCAATGTTAGTTAAAAAAAAAAAAAAACATTTTTTGCAACCTCAATATGATTTCTAATTAACTCCAATTTCATTCAATTCTTTTTTGTTTTCTTTTATTTAAATGAAAACTATACTAGATGCAATGCCTGTAATGTAATTACTCTGAATGCAATGACGTACAAAATGTGACTATTCTAATATGACATGCAATTTCTATTTAAATAAACCTAACATGCAAGCTATATAACGTGCGATTTTTATTATATGACCTAGTTCTAATGATGGGCAATTCTAATTAAATTACTTTACATGACGTGCAATTTAATTAAATGAACCTAATTATATATAACATGCACATGATAGTTGTTGTATTTTTTTTATCAAAATTCTTAATTAAAAATGCCATAATTTAACAGACAATTTAAACGAAGAAAAGAAATCTAATCTATTCTAAGGTGATGTTTTTGGTATTTTTTTATTAAATTCGAAATTAAAAATGACCCTAAATAAAAATCAAGATTAGAATAATATCTAACTTAAACTAGGAGATAATCCACGCTAAATCCTAATTTAAATCGGAAGATAACTCTAATCTTCTAGAATCCACCTAGGCATGTGATCTATCCGAACTATCCTAACTTGACAAGGAAATTCTACATAGCATGCAATCTATTCTATTCAAATTTTATTAAAATCTATCTAATCATGGAAGGTTATCTTAATGAAGTCTATTCTAACATTATCTGTTTTTTTTATACTTTTAAATTGAGGAAACTAATCAATTCAAATCAACAGAGATAGCAAGAAATAACATCAAAACACATCCGTTCCCTTCAAATCAGGTAATTGATAAGATCGACGATCGTACCAAAGTGGTTATGGATAGGATGGAAGATTTTCCGTGTGTACGGGGATCATATCTCGTGATTGACATGCATTTGTCATCCATATGCACGTGTTGATTATCCTAGATATCTCACAATATATGCATAAGATAACAATCGTTCAAAATGAGATAATGACACATTCAAAATAGGAAAAATATCTAAAATTCAAATCGAGATAATTACAATTATCTAGTTTGAAGATAGATTCCAAAGTCGAGTTCGACAGATTGGACGACGGACAACGGTGCTCAATGGTGGCCGGCAGGGGACTGGTTCGCGGTTGGGATGCGCGACGGTGAGGACTTCTCGTTAGTGCTCGTGATGGCGGGGTCTCGGCGTGGTGCTCGGCCAGTGGTGTTGCGGGCCACGAATTTTCAGTTGCCCGCCATTTAATTGATGAGCTTAAATAAATATTTTAAAACCGCCTAAAAGTAATTTATAATTTAATAATTTATGGCGGATGCAAAGAGATGCCCTCATTTGCATATGCATATTTTAAACTATGACGGTTATAGACAGAAGTGCGGCGGCCTGTGCTCCGACAATGTCGGATTTCTGGTACGGACTCTCCGCCGCCGCCGGCTCCTCCCCTTCTCCCTCCCGCTTCGCCGCCACCGCCTCCAACCCTAGCTCCTTCCCCACTCCCGCTCCCGCTCCCGATCCCTTCGGCTTCGCTCCCTCTTCGTTGGCGTCCTCTGCCGCTACATTCTCCTTCGGATTCGGCTCCGCGCCGGCAACTTGGGCGCCGTCGCTCTTCGGTGCACCATCTTCGGCCGCGTACGGAGGATCGTCGCCCTTCGGAATGGTTCAGCCTGACACAAGCTCCGGTCCATCGCCGTTCGCGTCCAGTTCTCCTTTGCCATCCTTTGGCTCGTCGGCGAGCTCTGCTGCTTCTCCGTTCGGTACGCCTCCGCCTTCCTCCAGTGCGAGCTCGGGTTCTTCCTTGTTTGGGACGCCTCAATCCGCGGCGAGTTCTGGCTCGTCCTTGTTTGGAGCGGCCACTTCTGGTTCGCCTCTGTTCGGGAGGTCTCCAGGCACAAGCTCGCCACTGTTTGGTGCAGCGTCAACGTCGTCATCGACTTCGACTCCGACCACCACTTCGTCTCTATTTGGGACGCCGTCCTCCACCGCCGCTGCGTCTGGAGCGTCCTTATTTGGAGCAACTGCTTCAGCCGCAAGTTCTGGTTCGCCATTGTTTGGGACAGGTCTGTCCTTTGCTTCGCCTCCGTTTGGGACGCCGTCGTCTTCCGCCACTGCTTCCGGAGCGTCCTTATTTGGAGCAACTGCTCCAGCCGCACGTGTACCCGCCGCCGCCACCACGAGAGATTCGTTTTTCAGACCTCCTTCATGGGCACCAGCGACTGCTCCTTCACTTTTCAACACATTTTCTTCTAGTTCAGCCGCAACATCATCTCCCCTTTCTCCTTCTACGGGGTTTTCCTTTGCCAAACCCACCTCAAGCTCTGGTTCGCCTTCTTCAACACCCACTGCAACATCCACAACGACCTCAACCGTCTCATTTACACCATCTTCCTCATCTTCGCAGTCCTCTTTCAGTTTTACACCGTCAGCCCCGCTCTCGACCACACCTTCCGGGAAGCCTACGTCCTTTTCTTTCGCCCCATCTGCTGCGCCATTGCTTTCTACCCTCACCACCACCACTAGCGTATCGACAACATCGGCAGGTGGTTCTGCTTCGGCGTCCTCTTCGACGACATTGCCTTCACATGCCGTGGGTTGGTCATCAGCGGCTACGACTTTGAACGCGTCAACAGTTAGTGCAGGATCTTCGGCGCCTGCTAGTTCCTTTGCGGGATTTGGAGTGACCGCAACACCTGCTTCTACAGCGACTGCTAGTTCAATTCCAAGCTCTCTATCGTCTGTCAAAACTTCAACACCAGCTTCATTTCAAGCGCCTTCTGCCCCCACCGTTTCTGCTTTCAGTGAGTTTTTACTGACACCTTTTGCGTTTGAATTAGCATCATCAACAAGTCCCAATTGTAGGTCTGCTCTGCAGCATGAGGCATGCTTATACTACACTGCATTTGCTTTCTGCATGTTAATGAGTATCTCTTTAGCTCTCTAATAAGAACAAGCAACAGGCGAAAACTTATGCCTTACCCCGCCGCGCTGTCTTGAGCACATATCTAGTGTTCACTAGGTCACCTGTTGTTCTCATATCGTAGTAATCACATGGTACAAATGGTTATGCTTTTCCCCTTTGTTAAGTATGTTTCTGGGCTAAGCTGCCTAGTAGGAGATCTTCGTCTTGTATTGTTGGCTAATTGTTTTGAGGAGCTGTCAGCTCCTGAAGGTTCTCTCCTGATGAGATTGGAGGAACTTGTAAAGGGGTCAATACATGATGCCATGCATAAGAATGATAAGTGTGTTGTGATTGTGAAGAAAAATCGGCAGGAAGAATCAAAAACATGTACTTGGTGGCTCATATATGTAGCAATAGAGGCTAAGAAGCCCTGAATAAGGAGGAAATGGACCTTCTAATCACAACAATCTGTCTTCCTTTGTGGACACTCTTGTAGAACCTAATTCTGTATGATGTGCACATGATTTTTATTTTTTTTTGGGTATTTTTCATCAGAAATTCTTAATTAAAAATGCCATAATCTAACACACAATTTAAACTAAGAACAGAAATCTAATCTATTCTAAGGTGATGTTTTTGGTATTTTTTTTTATTAAATTCGAAATTAAAAATGACCCTAAATAAAAATCAAGATTAGAATAATTGATGAGCTTAAATAAATATTTTTAAAACCGCCTAAAAGTAATTTATAATTTAATAATTTATGACAGATGCAAAGAGATACCCTCATTTGCATATACATATTTTAAACTATGAAGGTTATAGACAGAAGTGCGCCTGCCTGTGCGCCGACAATGTCGGATTTCTGGTACGGACTCTCCGCCGCTGCCCGCTACTCCTCCTCCTCCTCTCCTTCTCCCTCCCACTTCGCCGCCGCCGCCGCTGCCCGCTACTGCTCCTCCTCCTCTCCTTCTCCCTCCCACTTCCCTCCCACTTCGCCGCCGCCGCCGCTGCCCGCTACTGCTCCTCCTCCTCTCCTTCTCCCTCCCACTTCGCCGCCGCCTCCAACCCTAGCTCCTTCCCCGCTCCGGCTCTCGATCCCTTCGGCTTCGCTCCCTCTTCGTCGGCGTCGCCGGCGTCCTCTGCCTCTACATCCTCCTTCGGATTCAGCTCCGCGCCGGCGACTTGGGCTCCGTCGCTCTTCGGTGCGCCGTCGTCGGCCGCGTACGGAGGATCGTCGCCCTTCGGAATGGTTCGGCCTGCCACGAGTCCCGGTCCGTCGCCGTTCGCGTCCAGTTCTCCTTTGCCATCCTTTGGCTCGTCGGCGAGCTCGGCTGCTTCTCCGTTCGGTACGCCTCCGCCTTCCTCCAGTGCGAGCTCGGGTTCTTCCTTGTTTGGGACGCCTCAGTCCGCGGCGAGTTCTGGCCTGTCCTTGTTTGGAGCGGCCACTTCTGGTTCGCCTCTGTTCGGGACGTCTTCAGGTACAAGCTCGCCACTGTTTGGTGTGGCGTCAACGTCGTCATCGACTTCGACTCCGACCGCCGCTTCGTCTCTATTTGGGACGCCGTTCCCTTCCGCAGCTGCTTCTGGACCGTCCTTATTTGGAGCAACTGCTTCAGTCGCAAGTTCTGGTTCGCCATTGTTTGGGACAGGTCCGTCCTCGGCTTCGCCTCTGTTTGGGACGCGGTCGTCTTCCGCCGCTGCTCCCGGAGTGTCCTTATTTGGAGCAACTGCTTCAGCCGCAAGTATGCCCGCCACCACCACTTCCGCCACCACGGGAGCTTCCTTGTTCGGACCTCCTTCAAGGGCACCGGCGACTGCTCCTTCAAGTGCAGGATCTTCGGCACCTGCTAGTTCCTTTACGGGATTTGGAGTGACCGCAACACCTGCTTCTACGGCGACTGCTAGTTCAATTCCAAGCTTTCTGTCGTCTGCCAAAACTTCAACACCCACTTCATCTCAAGCGCCTTCTACCCCCACCGTTTCTGCTTTTAGTGAGTTTTTACCGACACTTTGCGTTTGAACTAGCATGATCAAGAAGGTGGGTTTTCCTCATAAATACATAGAAGTGCTAATTGTAGGTCTGCCCCTGCAGCATGAGGCATGCTTATTCTACTTGTGCATATTCCTTCTAGCTTTTAGGGCGATGCTATGTTGTCTGCTTTGGTTAGTATAATGAGATATCAGATTGAGAGCTTGTGGATCCCGATTCCTGTCGCCATTTCATTAGCTAGGTATTCTGTATCAGAATATTGTATTGTCTGTGTATCCTTTTTGCTAAATATGCTTTCTGCATGTTAATGAGTATCTCTTTAGAGGAATCGGGGTCTTGCGGCTCTCTAATCGGAATAAGCAACGGGCTAAAAGTTATGTCTTACCGCGCCGTCTTGAGCACATATCTAGTGTTCACTAGATCACCTGTTGTTCTCACATCGTAGTAATCACATGGGACAATGGTTATGCTCTTTTCTTTGTTAAGTATGTTTCTGGGCTAAGCTGCCTAGTAGGAGATCTTCGTCTTGTATTATTTCGGTCTTTTAAGAGCGATTTTCAAGTTAGATTCTGCTTAATCGTCTGCATCTTAATGTCATTCTCAAGATCAGTTTTGCATTGAATTGGGGCTTGAGCATGGCTTAGACACATACTTAGCTGACAACCTGCGACTCCAAGGCTGATAGTTTTGTTGCCTAATCTTTCTGAGGAGCAGTCAGCTTTTGAAGGTTCTCTCCTGCTGAAATCGGAGAAACTTGTAAAGGGACAACAATACATGATTTCGTGCACAAGTATGATAATGTGCTGTGAATGTAAAGAAAAATTGGCAGGAAGAATCAAAAGATTTTCTTAGTGGCTCATATATGAAGCAATAGGCAAAAAATTCCTGAATAAGAAGGAAATGGACCTTCTAATCACAATATCCTATCTTCCCTTGGGGACACTCTTATTAGCATCGTTCGTTGTCCTGTTGTCACATGTATACTTTCGACACACACCTGAGCATCCTTGTGCCTGCAGTGAAGTCTTTCTTCAATTTTTTCAATTACTATTTCTTTGGTTCTGTGGGTTTTGGGGGTTGGGGGGTTGCTATATGTACAGTAACATTGCTAAACACAAGGGTGGACAATAGGGAACAGATTTTTCTTTTTCCCTTTGCTTTGTATAAACACGCAATCTTTTGCTTGCACATACATACATTTATTTTGTCATTCTATAGTTCTTCATACAAGAGTCTTGACTGTACAGTTACCTTTTACAATAAGAGTGTCTATGAAAATATTATTATGAGGAAAAAAACACAACTTGCTGCTGCAATCACGCATAGAGTCTGACCCTTTCATTTCTTTGAACTAAAGAAGATTATAAAAAATTAATTGTCAAATCCTTTTTGACGTTTCTACATGAACTTGGTAAAAAGAAGAAATGCTCTCCCGGTATTATCTGGAAGTGTAAATGGTGCTCACTAATATCCCCATTTCCGCTTCGAAATATGTAACTCCGGTGCACATGCTACGTTAATGGATTAACGTGCCAAAAAAATCCATTATGCAGGGAGTTTGCACCTTTTGCAGTATCTCATCGCAGCTCTTCCCTATTTTATGGCATTGACTTCCCTATGCTGCTTGTCCTGTGTACTTGATTGTTGGATTGTCTTCATAATATAGGCATTCTTGACTTGCCAAGTAGATTTTAGCAACTTCTTATCATCATTTAGCAAATAAATATGGTATGAAATGGTATTGTTATTTTTAATTCGCGTTGAAGCTAACACAGGAAGCTGATATATTGTTGTGTATTTCTGGTTTCATGCTTAAGGAATAGGAATAGGATGTCATGTTGAATGATTTTTTAAAACCTCTTTTTAAGGTGTCCCTGCTACAATCTCTGCAGCAACAACAGCTTCTAGTGCCAGTACAGCTGCAGCTCCGACGTCATCTCTTATCGAAGCTTCTAGTAGGGGGTCTGTATTCGCTGTTTGATAGCTAATAATGTGCTTTTCACTTCATAACATGGCGTGACACTGTCTTGTTCCATATCTATGGATATCCTGGTATTGTTTCTCATATTCATGGCAAATTAGTGCTCTGTTTTTGCAATATCTATTCAAGGATTAACTCCTTTCATTGTTTGTTTCTAAAGAATTCTTGTTCATGTAAGTTTGCTTTATCTACTAGCCAAAAAGAGTTTGCTTTATCTAACTATCTGTTTCATCTAGAATATTTTTGTAGAAGCTGCTTTTGTTTTTTCTAATACAAGAAGGGTTTCAAAAAAGACTTTCCTTATCTTCTATCTATCTTTTGTTTCTCTCTTTTCTTTTTTTTCCTTTCTTTTTGAGATTACTATATTCCATTTGAGATCATCAGCGTCATTTTTATGTTACTGAATTTCATTTCCTTTTGTTCAATGATGAACTTATTATGTCGATCCGAGAGCATGTGTTGTTGGCATCAGAATATTTCAGCTTATTTCATTTTTCTTATGTACTTACTTTAGAACAACATCAAGCACCAGCTCTGCTGCTGTACCAACATTACCTTCAGAGATCGTGTCAATGGCCATGCCGACGTCGACAGCTTGCACACCTTTGCAGGAAGCAAATATAGGCACAGTTGATCAATCGAGTGTGCCACCACCAGAACCTGCTGAAGAATCGACTGCTGATCTTTCAGACGTCGATTCGGCTGATCTGGACGCGGTCGACGAAATCCTGGGAGTAATAGAACCAACACGTGAAGAGCCCCTCCCATCTAGTTCTAACGCATCGACACCTGGGGCTGTTGATGATGTTAAGGCTAAGTGGGAGGAGTTATACCAACTCACAAGAGGAGGATACTCCTGGATTGCTTCTAACTCAGCCCTTGAAGACAGAATAAAATATCTGCTTGCTGAGTTGATATCTGGCAAAGATGGCTTCACCAAGACTGCTGAATTTCAGCCTGAGTGCGAAGAGTTCGCCACACATTTTGTGTATGGCACTGAAGCCTACAGACTGAACTGTGACACGATTGAGTCGTCGATAGCTGTTGAAGAGAATTTCAACAAACTGGAAGACCGGCTGACTGCAGGAAAGAAAACTTTGGAAGAACGCCGCAGTTCTTATCAGGCTGCCATTGACAAGAAGGCTGAGCTTACAGAGGAGAAAGAAAGACTCGAAGCACTTCTTGCTGAAGTTCAACGCCAGATAGAATCGAACCAACTTGGAATTCAGCATGAAGGGAGGTCTATGAAGCAACAGCTTCGGGAGGTCGTCGCAACCATGCAGGACTGTGATCGACAACAAGCGGAAGTCGACAGGCATTTATCCATCAGAAGAGAATGTGTTGCAAATAACAAGACATTGGATGGACGCCTTTCGAATTTCAGGAGAAATGTAAAGAAGCTACTTGATGATCTGTAATCTCGACTATCTCAGCTGTAATTTCACTTCTCCTATATCTCTTGCATCTCTCCAATAGTTGGATAAGAATTTTTCAAGTACTTTGCCATTAAATCGGTTGTGGTAATATTTCACCGTCCAAGACAATCAATAATCGATAGGCATTAACACTTAAGCACATTTAGCACTTGGTACGGGCCTTTCCGAAGCCGGTGACCACTTATCGAATTAATCGCTTTTGCAATTAATCGGTAAAATAGTCTCCATAACAAATCGCCAATGGCAAGTTTTTTATTTTGACGTGTTTGTTGTAAGCCTTGGCAACTCTTTTCTTTTGCATAATGATACGCTCTAGTGCCGATGCTCGAATTTGATCCAACTCATCTAGATTCATATACATCAACTGTTCATAATTTTTTTACTAGGTCACTTTGTATCCTAACTCTCAAGGATTGAGCAACGACTCCAAGGGATTCTTGACCATATATTAACATATGAAAACTTACATTATTACCAGATCTTCTAGAGGTTCTAAAAGCCCATAGTATTGTTGACAAGGTGGTGGAATACCAATCTCTAGGATTCTCTTCAATATTTTTCTAAAGGGTAAAAGCCACCAAAAATCCTAAACTATGTCAATTGCGACATATTTATCCCAAACTATTTTTTGCGATACCAAAAACTCTCAAACTTGTACCTGCGTGACACAATTACCCTAAACTTGCTTACTGTACATATTTATTCCTAACTTCTTCTTGTGACACCAAAATTTCAAACTTATATCAGGGTGATACATTTACCCCAAAAAATTGTGTCATCGAAAAAAATTTGGGGTTTTTAATATCACAAAAAAAGTTTGGGATAAATATGTCAAACAGGTATAAGTTCGAAATTTTTTATATCACAAAAAAAAGTTTAAGATTAATGTGTCATACGGATACAAGTTTGGAGTTTTTAGTGTCACAAAAAAAATAATTTATGATAAATGTGTCACAATGGGCAAAGTTTGGAGTTTTTTGT
>BCNH02000004.1:10743743-10772964 GCA_001662345.2 Metrosideros polymorpha var. glaberrima | reverse complement strand
TTTTTTTCTTTTTTCTGGAAGACCATTGGCCCCAGAAGATAAATAAGATTAAAATCCCTGCACTTCTCATGTGTTTTATTGAAAGTTGTGCTTTAGCTCATGCAAGAGGTTTTCTGAGGGTGTTTTAGGAAGTGAATCTCAAAGCGATTTGGACAAGGGTTGGAGCTTCAACTTTTGAGGAATCTACTTTCCTCTTACAAGGAATATGAAACAAAATAAGATGGTCACTCCAATAAAATGGGGAATTGAATCATGAACCTGAGTGAGATGCGGTGAGCTCAATGAGGCAAGTACAGTGCTCTTTAAATGTACAGAACAGAAACATTTTTGTGAATTCTTGATTGCAATAGATAAGTAATAAATGTACAGGATAGAAACCTTATACAATTAAAAATTCAAGGTAAAATAATTGAGAGCTAATCCACTTCTTAAGTGAAATTACACATTCCTTAGTGAAATGAATCCCAAAAGGCACATTATGAATTATTCTGGGGCTTTTATATAAATTTTTATTGAAAATAAGAGGGAGAAGTTGATAAAATATGAGGAGGACCCACATACAACAATTCGAAAGGTTGATATGTAATATCATATTTAAAACAAATTGGATAAATGTAGAACTCCAATTTCAAAAGTAACTAACCTGAATATGATGGTATTTTCAGAAGGACAAACTTTAGATGGTTGTGTGCAATCCCCATAAACAAAATGGAGAGAACCCAAATCCGATGATATGTCTCTGTCAATTGGCAAAATAGGTTCCTTGACAGATGATGACTTATATCCAAGGGATTCCCACTTCAACAATTTTTTTTCCTCTGCCTTCTTCTTTGCATCCTCGATTCTTAATTGCCTGTCCTCAGGCTCTAAGGCCCTCCTGGGCTCCAAATGCTCAGTCTGTTCAATACTAGCCAGTGATGCGTCCTTAAATTTTTCAACCCATGAAAGATAAGAAGACTCATCAAAACCAGGATCAAAAGCAACAGAAGCAGAACTTCTTTCCGTGATAAGTTCACCAGTGTCTGATACATTGGCAGGATCAATCTCAAATTTCCTCTCATCCTTGCCCAATTCATGGCGCATTGCAATTATCTTTTCAACCACAGCATTCACTTCTGACAGCTTCGTATCACCCGACTTCTCATTTATCTCGGTAGGATCAAACATTTGCAGCCCATATATGATGGAGCGGAAATCACCAGTTTCAACACCTTCACTTTCATCTCCTTTCTCTGTAGAACCGTCTCCTATGACATTTTGGCTGAGAAGCATTTTTCTCTGTGCTCTCCTCATAATAACCTTTCATTCATGAAAACTTGATAGTAAGTACAGATAATTATTGCTCGCATCAAAGCCGTAAATCTTACCTCTTCAACTGTACGTGCTGTGACCAAGTTTATGGATAACACTTGACTTATTTGACCAATCCTGTGAGCACGCTGCAGAGCCTGCTTGTCCACCTGGGGATTCCAATCTTGCTCGAAAAATATAACCTATTCAAAAAATTAAACTGGCAATTTTCAATTTGATTGAATGGCTACTATGAGGAGTACTTGTAATCATCAGTACAAGTTCACATTAGTCTATTGTATCACGCATGAAGATGACCATATATTGTAATTATAAATAAACAAATGGTGCCGCAGAAAACGTCAACCATTCTGTCTCAATCTCTCAACTTGCCCTTTTTCCGTGTTCAGAACTCTCTGGGTCCCTCAACATCTCTACTTGCTTTGCTTTAGTGTTGGGCAAAATTCCAGTTCACACATAGATGGATGGGGGGTTTTAGATATAATCTGACCACACCTTCACCAAACAACTTAATCTTTTGAATAACTCAGACGTGATCTCACATATCTTTTCCCGAGCATCAAATCATAACTCAAACTTTTTCCTAATTGGCTAGCCTAAAATTATCCGTGATAGCATCAAATCCATCATCACCAGTGTCAAGATTCCCAAGTACAAGGAAAGATAAAACTATCAAGTTCATTTTTGGCTTGAAAAGTCGCAGTCCACCTCTGCCATGGCATACTCAAATCACGACCAGATAAATGAAAAAATAAATAAATAAGGAAAACCAAATTTTTTTGCAGTCTCTCAGATATAAGCAGTGTTATACTGCAATAGGGAGACTATCACGGTCGCAGTCTATGCACTCTATTCTTTGTTGTCATCACAGTGTTACACATGCTCCTTTACATTCAATCAAGCAGCCTCGATACAAATCACCACTAAGTTTGATTCCCAACTCGTACAGTCCCACAAAAAGTGTATTCAAATATGATTTTGAGTCCTTCATGGCTACCGAAAACCAAAGTTTAACCAAATGTTCAAATCACTGGGTAGAAGCCTTGAAGGGGCCTGACTTAAACAAGAAGATAGCTAAACCCGAGCACAACTTTCATGGTAATTGTTGGCCATGACATACAGACTGCAGAGCATATGCTTTATCTCGTATTACTGGGATGAAAGAGCAGACCAAATAGCTTTTCAATGAGATACTCACCGTATCAGCAGCTACCAGATTTAAGCCAACTCCACCAGCTCTTGTAGATATCATGAAAACAAAAGCACCATTTTGATTAGGTCCAGAGTTCCAATCATCTTTTACTGATTGTTGGCTAAAGCTTCTAATTGCAGCAAAACGTTCTTGAGCCCGAATTGATCCATCAAGACGCTCATAAGAATATCTCCGTAGCTCCAGATAATCCTGCATTCCATTTGAAAATACTCTTACCTGAACAGATGCTGTATATGACATATCCGTATTAGGAGGAATAGAACCTGTAGAATGTCAAGCGTGTGGGTCATCTGGGCAAAAAGAAGAACACGGTGGCCAGAGCTATGTAGATTGCGGAGAAGTTGATCCAATATTATCAGTTTACCACTGGCCTGTTTATGAAAGTAGAGTCAAAAGGCAATTTATTAGAACTAGGGATAGTTCAGACAAAGCTTGAATCTACTTATGGAAACCAACTTAAGCAGACAGTTCCCCATTGTAGCTCGGTCCAAACTAAACAGCTTTAGAAAGCAAATAATTCCTAATTCCTTTCCTTCTTCCAACTATAAGGGATCCAACCTCTGCAGAAAACTACTCTACTCTGAGCAAGTAGAAATGAAGAAGCGTCTAAAATTCTGTTTGACCCAAACGGAACAACATTCCTTTCAGTAATAAATTTGTAACAGCATTCTTAATTTATAATTAATGGTGATTGTGCAACCTACCTGTTGGTCCGGTATATAGACGTACTTTACTAACAATGTTAAAGACTAACAACCATCAATGTTCTTGTAACTTACCAAATATGTTATACATTTACTACTCAAAACTAAATCATAGCGGTAAACAATAATCTACTATTGGGTTTTTTGATGGTACAATTGTTATTTCTTTGGTAAACTACAAACAGTTAAGCACCCATTTGTAAAATCTAAAATAAGTGGCAATGTACTATTAGATTTGTTGATATAATTGTTAATTCATTGACAACTGACAAACAGTTATGCACCTACCTATAAACTATAAAATAACCGATAATCTACTATAGTGTTCAAGGATAGTAAAATTGTTATTTCCTTGGTAACTTACATAGTTATGCGCCCACTCTAAAATCTAAAAATAAGTGGAAATCTACCATTGGGTTGGTAGATGGTAAAATTGTCATTTCATTGGTAATGTACACACTGTTACACTCCCACTTGTAAAACCTAAAAACAAGTGGGAATCTACGATTAGGTTTGTTGATGGTAAAATTGCTAATTCATTGGTAACTTATTGACCAGACTAGCACATTATCAATCACTTTTTACTTACCATCAATATTTCAAATTTACTACCAACGTTACATCTTTGCCATCCACAGACCAAATTTCCAATTTAAGCAAACAGAATATTAGAAATCTGCTTAGAAGAGATCCTACCTCAACCAGATGTTCACCTTCTTCATATGGTTCAGGTTCAATACCAGGGAATAGATATGGGTGGCTGCAGGCTTTTCGCAACTGCATTACCTAAAGACAAGCAAGAAAATGAGTAACACAAAGAGGAATAACTTCAGCAAATTTGACACATCAAATATAGTCAGTAACTGTGGTCCCATATTGGAAATTTGAAATATATCAACGGTAGCCTTACAACAGCAAGAGGAATACGATTGACCTCAACTGATTTAGAACTCCAACTATGACGCCACAATATATCAGATATCATTTATGTGGGGAAATAGGAAATTCTCTAGTCTATGATCCAATTCAGGAATGGCTTTAGGGCCAAGCTTCTACACAAAATGCACTTCAGGCGGAAAAGATGATTCAACCACAGAGCTTTGAGACAATCAACCACCCTAAATGATCTCATATGACTGAAAACATTTTTCTCCAGCCTATGCATGTAAGGTATGTGCTTACCGCTTCCACAGGTTAAATGCTTTTTATCCGTTTTTTGGTGACATATTGCTATTCTCATCAAATCGAATTTTTCTTTTTATATGTAAAAGATACAACTATAGGGCAACAAAGGGTGAAAACCTATATTCAGGAGTTCGCACAAGTAAGCCCATAGATAGTATTACTCTTATTGATCTTAAAGAATAAAAGAATGCAGTAGTGTTAATTTTTAGCCTACAAACTGGATAGTGTACTTAGGCTGTGAACAAATTACAGGAACAACAGGTTTCCTCTTCCATTGTAGCCAAAGAAATACTGGACCTCATTTATAGCCACAATAACGAACTATTAACATTGACAATTTATATAACAAACTGATGGTACCATACGAAGAGGTTGGATGACAATACTTCTGAATGTCTTCTTTTTTCACCTCGATTGAAAAGGACATCAGCCGAAGAGAATCCATTTTAGCGTTTGTGGGAGAGACAGTAGTCTCCCAAAAATGGAATTACAGTGAGGAGAAACCTGCCAATGTTTCTTGCATTCCTAAACCAAAGGCCATAGACTTTCATTCTGTCCAGAAGCATAGTTTTTCAAGTTTTATGAGCCGTAGCCATCTCATATTAGGGATGGCAGCAGCCATGGATCCATATCCATAGAAAATAAATCTATATGTTATAAAATAGGCCTCTGAGCTTTTTTGACCCATTTAACTCTCGATAAGGGCTTAAGGTATATGGTCAAACTTTGGACCAAGTTACAAATATCCTAGGATTTTTGTGTAATTAGAATAAATGTCTTAGGCTTTCCTTGTTCAAGAAAAGGATCTGAATATGTTTCATTGGCCAGAATCAACTGCTGACCAGAATCTGGCACCTCAAGTTGAGCTCAGTTCCCACGTTAGACCAGGAGTCGAGTCTGGTATGGGTTCAAGAATGGATAATTCTAACCATGATTGAGTTTCTATATTCGCCAATTCGAACTCGTCCTGCTTTTGGCTAACACCCCAATGTCTCCTTTCTACATTCCAACTAAATTGTCCACAATATTATCCTAGAAGTCAGCAGAACAGCTGAACATCCATGACTATAGACAAGCATCTCTGTATTCAGCACAATATGTAAGGTAAGTAGTAACTTTCATCTTGAGAAAAATTGTTTGAATCACTCTTACAATATTCTGTAAGGATTGAGTACTGGAAGCTCCAGAAGAGAGTGCAAGGAGTTTTGGGAGCTCTTTCTTCACTATTGACAAGTACACCTTTTTTTGCAAGTCGACCATCGGAGCCATTCTACCAAAAGAATGTATTATAGCACCCTTAAGTACATCCCAGGATCAAATACATAATCGAAAAAGAATATGAACATCAAAAGTGTCGTATCAGAGTTTAAATTCTACTAACCCCAGGTAGACAACCTACACTGTTATCTCAGTAAGAGGAGGCAGCACCAATGTCCCACCCTCGATAAGTTTAGATTTAGTTCGGCGTAGCATAAATGCTCTCAAAATACATCTCAAACTTCTGACTTGCTTCCTGACCTCAGTTTCATCATGAACTGCATAAGAACGAGTAGAACAATTCAAATTGACACCCCGATAGCTATAGTAATGGTACATTTGAAAATTGAAGTGAGGAGGGAAAGAAAGACAGAAGAAATTTAAGGAAAAGAAGAAAAAAGAAACTACTGTTCCTTTGACAATATAGGGGAAAAAATTCCAGGCCAATATGCAAGAAACTATTCCTCTATTTCCCTCAAATTTTGAGAGAAAATAAAAAAATGGGTCCCAAGGAAAATTGTTTCCCTTCTTAAACCTGCCTCATTCCTCTTTTTTCAACCCAAAGAAAAGAAGTATTTCTCCTTGTTATCACTTCCATTTCCTTACGCTTCCGTCATTCTAAATGAAGCCTTAGCATATTGTATCTTTCCATAAAAATACCATTCAGTAAGATCCAGGAAAATACAGAAAAAAAAATATAAAACAAACCACTGCCAATCTACCATGATAAACGACAAAACACAGTTTGTCGTTGAAATAGCATTTAGACGGATATATAGGCGAAGGCACCTTATTATTGAGAAGAAGTCACTTCAACAAAACAAAAAAGGAATGATCAAGTAGTACGTGCATTGTTATTCTTTTCCTCCTTAAGAAGTTTGCTCTTGTGCAACTTCACCATGCTTCAGCAAAACATGTTTCGCCACAACATCATCACTCACTTTCCATATTCTTTATTTCAGTTTAAGCATCAACTTTCAAAAAAAAGTTCACACTAAACTCACCATAGGTCCATCCCCCTTAGAATATGTTATAAACCCGTGTTTTGAGCTTCATGTTACTCCTTTCTGAAATCACAAAGTGAAAATTCATCCAAATACCAGTAAGAAGTCCCTATCAGGCTCATCATTTTGACAGAGAAAGTGTCTGCAGTGGGCCACAAACTTCATCAATACCTAATTGATCCCACCAAAAAATTTATAGTTGAATGGAAGTTGGGCAGTTTTTTTTTTTTTTTTTTTGTACAGATATATTGGGCAGTTTAGGTTCATAGAAGCATGACTTTTAACCGTTTTCTAGAAATTACAAGCACAATGAATGGAACACCAATACTTTGTCCACACGATACAAATTTTTTTTGTGCCAGTAATTTATTTATAAAAAAAATGGTTTACAAGATTTTATCATTGACGGTGGCTTCTAAGAAAGTTGGAAAAGAGAAGGTCCTGACGTGCCAATGAAAGTGAAAAAAGAAAGAACTGACCATTGATTTCTTTACCAAAACATAATGAATCAAGCTAAATCAAGTCTTTGTACCAACTAAAGAGAAATAAAAATGACTACTTTTTGGTTAAACTATTCTCCCTGTCATAGACTTAATTATGAAAGCATTTCCTCTTTTGAGGAAAAGCTTGAGTTACCTCCTAGCAAGAATTTTTTCAGTACCGAGAGCATTGTTGTCTAATAGCAGGCTGCTACAATAGTAATTTCCACTTTCGTTTTCTCAACTCTTCCATTGATTACAACATATCAGAGCCACAGCTCTTCTAAACTAAGACAAGTATAAACCCTTATCCTAGTTACAGTACACAAATTTCAAGGACCTAGAAGAATTTATGCATCCATTGCTATAAGACACGTTCCAAATAATATTTTGAATACTCTGAAGTATTGTGATTGTGTATTAATATGTCAACCCTACTTTTTGATTTTGGTGATTTTACTCCTTATACTTTGTGCACTAGCAAAAATAGTCTATTTTTCCAGCCTCCGTCATGTTTCTAACAAAGTTAGGTGATGTCACAACCTCTAAAGTTACCACATTAGATCGGTATGTAAAAGCCCTAACAAGAGTTAAACAACAGGACTCTTCTCACTAACATATAGAGTACTCTCAAGTCACCACCATTGGAGTACATGGAGATACTTACTGAAATGCCCAAAAGTGCAGTAACTGTCTAAACAATTTTTCATTTTACATCAAAGGAGGCTACTAGGGTTTGGTAGCTTCCACTATCAAGTTTCATCTTCCATCATTAATCTCTCCATTGGTGTGATTTTCAGTATGGCCAATCATTTGAGATTTTTAACGCAATGAACATTTTCCAATGATTAGCTAAGAAGGCTGAACCAGCACTTGAAAAGTACAATTCAAATGATTAAACAAATTAGAAAGGGACTTCAACTTTTCCCCCTCCCTCTTTGGCTAAAAATGAGGTATAGTTGTAATTAGATCAAAGTTTGGAAGACTATCCACAAGGAAACATCATTTTAGGAAGAAGCAAAACCAAAAGTAAATCAAATTTCACACATAAGTATAGATAACCTGATGAAGGATTTGCGGCCTCCTTGAATGTAGAAAGAAACTCCTCCAGCGTACCAAAGACTAAAGGCATACAAAAATGCATCAATGCCCATAGTTCAGTGAGGTTGTTCTGAATGGGAGTGCCAGTCATCAATAATCGCCTTGGAATAATATATTGGTCCATGAGGACCTGATAGAGTACCTACAAAATTTTTAGCATTTAGATTCTTCTGGTAATAATAACACATGGAAAATGCATATCTCCACAGTTTGGAAAGCATGAAAAATGAGAATGATAATGCAGGGAAAAGCTACATCTCTTCATACGGAAAATACAGACAAAAGCTTAGATGAAGAATTACAAAGATATTGGCTGCATATTGCCATTATCCACATGAAAAAAGTCCATCTCCAATAACTTATTTAGTTTGACTAATATGGAGTTATAACTTGACCCATAGTGAAGGAAAGGTAGAGTAGCAACACACAGCATAAAAGCATGCAATACAATGTCTATGCAGTGGACCAGCTCAAATGGGCAGGAAGGTGGGACCTCTAACTTTGTCGCTCAAGCCCGTCCACAATGGAAAAATAGCATACTGATATTTGGACTAGGCAGGTCCCAAACCCACCCATTTGACCTTTCAAGCCCAGAGCAGGCTGCCATGCTCATGATCAGGTGTTGTTTGCAGATAATCTTACAAATTTCTCATATGACATACACTTGAAGGATTCTTAAGACGCTGAGCCTCATCAACTATCGCATATTGCCAGGGTATTTGAGAGAGAAACTCCTGATCCATCAATGCAATGTCATACGTCATCAATAGTACATCAAATGGTAGAGATAAAGCCTGTAAACAGAATTCAACCAAACAGTTGTCCACCAATAGTCAGCAACACAATTAAGTTGAACCCAGAAGAATTAAAGTGAATAATTTTTGTTCTGCTTGTATAAACTCACATCAGTTGATGAATGATGCTGTTTCATGTGATCATACATCATTTTACGCAGACTGCGACGGTTTTCTTTCTCACCAACGTACCTAAGAACCTTCAAGTTGGGGGTAAAATTGACTATCTCTGACACCCAGCCATCAGTCACGCTAAGAGGGCATAACACCACTAAGGTGCATCAAAGAACAGAACAAGAAGGATAATCAGACTACTAACAGAAAGAAGGAGCTAGTTCAGAATCATAACAAAGCAAATTCCTTCTAACTCACAAAATGGCCCAGATAACACTTGAGAAACCTTCAAATAGCTCAACAATGAAATAGCTTGCAATGTCTTCCCTAAACCCATCTGCAAACAACTAACTTAGGTCATTATAAAGGGCACAGACGTGAAGATGATATGGAAGTCCTTACTCTATTGTACTCAAAGATGTAACAATTGGCGACCATTTACTAGTGTCTTAGCAAGCACAATTGAGCGCATCCGATATGAGCAAATAAAAGGTGAAGTTCTTGAGGCTTGAGGGACATCAGATGGAGTAGGGTGGCATTTTTTGCCACGTCTTGACACGTTTTAACACGATTATGTAGCAAACTCAAAAGTGATATGAAGTGAAACGAATTTAATGTGCAAAAGTTTAGATATATAGTGTTTTTAGATGACAGGACTCAACACGATTATAATTCTTCTACAAATTAAAGGATCCTCAACAATGTCCTTTGGCGCACTTTCATCACACAGACTGGCCACCCGAGAGAAAAGAGAAACTTTAATTAAGCAAAGGTATTATGAATGTACGGTAAAAGCCAAGTGAGCATCACATTGGCACCACAACCTATGCTATCACTAACTTAGTTGATAAGATATAGACATTTTCCTGGGAAGATATTAAGAGATTTCAATAAATCCACATCTGTGCATTGCACTGTCATGGAGACAACCTAAAGAAAACTAGATTTCCTGTTAAATCGGTCCTTAGCCTATGACATTTCTAAAGAATGGCACAACTTACAGTACTATAAAATCTTTTTTCTTAAAGCCCCCGATTTTTTGTCATACTGTAATATAGTGTCTAGGAGTTAAAAATTAGACGCCGTTCTTCAGCAGATGTATCCATGTTCAAGATTGACAATGGATATCCTCTCATTTTGCAATTTGCCATAGATGTAGAGGAATATCCATCATTTAAACTAGGGTTAATACCACGAAAAATCCCAAACCGGTACACTTATGACAAATTTACCCCAAACTAATTTTTTGACTACCAAAAACCCTAAACTGGTACACTTGTGACAAATTTACTCCAAACTAATTTTTTGACCACCAAAAACCCCAAACTAGTACACTCATGACAAATATACCCTCCGTTAATTTCTATTAAATTGGGTTAATACCCCAAACTGATACACCCGTGACAAACAGAGGGTACAAACCCCAAACGGAAACACCCGTCAACTGCCGCATGTCATCAAACTCAGTAATTTGATGGTAAAATTTAACGAAAACTAATGGAGGGTAAATTTGTCACAAAAAAGTTAGTTTATGGTTTTGATGGTCAAAACATTAATTTGGGGCAAATTTCACAGTACCATTTGGGGTTTTTCGTGATATTGACCCTTTAATAAAAGCCAGCTAGAATAATGCAAGTGGCAATATAACTATGAAAGAAAGCGGTTAACAATACTACGAGGTCACCATTATGGCGTTTGAAGAAAATTTGAACTCCAGGAAGGCCCGAGTTTTCAAACAAGAGATTATTGTAGAGATGTCCATTGAAATAATTGTAACCAAGACCCATTCTTGAAAGCTGAAACAATCATGAGGGTTGAACATTGGTCTGCAGACTTAATTGATGCTGCTTGGAGATCGATGCAACACGACACCTCATGTATTGTCCACTGCCAGGCGTACTAGGAAACTCTATAGACACTATGATGTAACATGAATGCCCCTTAAAACATATTTTGACTTTAGCAGCTTCTAGCACTTCGCGAACGAGAGAGACTCGTTCGTCTACTGAACATCTCCCTTAAAGAGAAAATGGACCGCGATTCTAATCCCACAGAAACAAACGCAATGGGAACAATTCACACACCGCACGTACATCTGAAGAAAACGTCTCACTGTCGCGAGGTGAAACAACGAGCTCCCAAATTCAGCAGGGAGGGGGAAAAAATTTGAAAAACGCCGTACCTCATCTCCTGCACCACCAGAAATTTCAATCGTCAGAGACGATTCTTCCACATTTTCACCGACTAACACAGCTGAAACACAGAGTTCAGAGCAAAGGAGCGGCACTGACCGAGAATGACATTGACGCCAAGGTTGTACCTCCTTATCAGCCACGAGACTCCTTCGACTTGGTGCGGCTTCAAGGTCGCCCGGATCCCCAGCTCCGAACAGTCGATCGGCGGCACGTCGGCGGCGGCCGCGTCCGCCGCGAGCGCGATGCTCGCGGCCGCTTTGAGCCTCTGCTCGTACCTCATGTTCTTCGCTCTCTTTCGCAGTGCGTTCTTTTTGAACAGGAGCTTGGAGGGGAAGTTAAAAGGAGAGAGAGAGAGGGGCCGTTGATGGGTCGTCGAACGATCGGCGCGCTATGTTCCCGATTTTGCCCACGCTCGAGATTGCCGACGTGGCGCCGAGATGTTTCTTTGGCTGTCCACGTGGCCACCAGATATTTCCACCCCTATGGAGGAGGAGGAGTAGTCGGTCTCCGGAGAGAGAATTATCGGGTGCTCTCCATGTACCGAATGTGATATCAGCCCAACCAATGTAATTTCCACGTGTCTTGACGGTGTTAAACATCGGCCCCACGGGTTTTCGCCAAGACAAGTAACGGCGTTGGTGTAGAGTGGTCCTTTTTGATGACCCGCTTGTACACGAATTCAAATTTCGAACCATCCGTAATACAACCGCCGTTCGCTCGGGACGAAGCTTAATAGAATTTGACAGCACCGGACATGGCGAAGTCAAAGCTGGCTTTGAGCTCAAGAAGGTGGCAAGTCGTCGGCCCTGACCCGGAGATTACCTTTCTTGGTATTTTCATCAGTCTTGTTTAAATAGATTGGAAGATTGGAAGATCGGAGTTTATGAAAGCCAACTTTGTCATTTGTAATTATCTGGGTTTAGGATGCTTGTTTCATGATCATGAAGCTTTCAGTTACCGATCACTGGCAATTAATGTAGGTGCACACTGAGTTTGAGAAAAGCCCCACATTGAATTATATAAGGAAAATTCCACATAAAAGCTTGAAGTGGCTCCATTTTCTTAAATAAAGACATGAAATTGACTTTATTGCAAATAAAAATTTCAAGTGCCGGCCATGACTCTTAAGCGTGTTCAAGACACTCCTAGAAACCGAAGGATCCAAGCCAGCTGGGGCATTAATCTGTCTGTCGGTCTTTACTTAACCTCTTTGGTGTCAAGCTTTTGTCTTTTATTTGGGGTCTTTTGTCCCCTCCTTGTCGGTCCTGTATTTTTGCCTTCGATGCCCATGCACCCACAGTGACATCCCTAATGTCACCGTGTGTGCGAGGTTTGTCTCGAGGTTCCTCTTGTACATTGCTCTTTGGATTAGTCAATATACTTCTTATTTTACCAAAAAAAAAATTTCAAGTGCCGTATTTTTCTCAAATAAGGGCCTACAGTGGATTTTGTTTTCAAATAAGGGCATAAAATAGTCATATTAGTCTCAAAAAATGACATAACCTTGTTGGCTGAAGGGCATTTTCGTCATTTACCTTTTAAAATTTTTTTTTTTCTTTTTCCCTCTTCTCTCCGCCAACCATCGTTGGACCTTGTCGATGGTGGCGAAAGTCGCTGGTGTCTACTAACCTCTTCGTGTTATGAAGCAATTGTAACGTGATATTAAGACAATGCCATGTTCGCGTCGACGAAAATAAATTGTTCTTGCTATCATTACACTATATTCTTCATTCTACATTTATCATCTCGATTGGAATAAATCTCGAACTATTCTTAAATGAAAAGAAAATATTCCCCCGTTTATTGCACTGTATTTCTTTATTCTAGTTATTTTTGCCTTTTCACTTATAAAGCACAAGAAATTAAATAGATTTTGAAACTAGAATAAAGAATATATAATAATAGATTGGATTTTGACTAATTTCCCACAGAAATGGCCTCTATACGTTCGGTTTTCAAACCGACGATTTTGAAGGCAACAAAGTATTTTCTAAATTAAGAAACAAAAAATCGACTGAAAAATGTCAAAAAAAAAAAAAAAGTGGTGGTCCAGAGGGTTCGGCCTATTGGGCCATGGTGGACTCGAGCGGCACCGGCCCGTTATCCTTCCACTGCCGGGAGCGGGAGGTTTTCGCTGCTCTGTGAAGCCAGCCTCACGCGGACCCCTCCGCTTTAGGACCAAAGCGGCCCAAGCCTTCGCCCGACCCGCATGGATCAACTCTCGGCTTGGAACGGGCGGGCCAGAAGAGAGCCGCAACAGGCCCGACCCGCAAGAACCGAGCCCATGTCCCACCACATTGATGCCCCCACTCGGGTTACAAGCCCGCGCAACTGAGCTCGGCGAACAGCATCGATAACCGTGCCTCTTATAAACTGGATTTTGTCCTGAAGTTGGTCGATGTGGGACTTCTTCCATACCCAGGACCGCTTGCATTGTTTCTCTTCATCGCACCTCATGTCTTCCCGCGCACGCCTCTGGAAACTATCGATGGATTTCGAGCTTTTCTTCAATGTCCGCTATTTCTTTAGATCAAGAAGCGGCCAATCCATGGCAGAAAGCCAGATCCCGAGTAAAATCACGAGAGAAAAAATCCGCAAAATTTGGGACCAAGCATGTTCTTCTACAGTTGAACACTCGTCGTTCTTGATTTTACTGTCCAGTCTTTCAAGTCTTTTGTCATGAGATGGTGTTTTTCTTTTTTGCTTGGAAGGGAAGACCAAGAGCAACTCATCTCTTTCTTCTCTGCGAGACGCGTACTAATAGAGAGGGAAATCGGGCCTGAGCACTTTGACTTGTCCAGCTTCTAAGCGCAATCTTTAGGACTTATGAAGCACTGACGAAACACAAGTTGCCGATCGCGGCGGCATCGTCGTCCAGGTGAAACCACGTAACGAGCTTGGGCCAACAATCGCATCTCGATGCAGTTCTTCTTGTCTCCTGTAATTTGCATCGCTCGCTTATTTGAAGAACCTTAGCAAAACGACGAGAGTCTTCGTAACTTGTCTAATCGGTGCAATTTATCGTGCCTATTGTAACGGGACTGCGCTGAAGTCTCTCTGCAGGAACTACAGAGCTCCCCTAAATTCGGTGGTGGACTACCTTCAAATTGCAAGATAAAAGAGTTGGATGAGCTAACTTCTCTGACCATAGATGCAATATGATCATAAGACAGCATCTTGTTGTGTTGAATGGGTAAATAGGCTAATCTATTCCAGAGAAGTATAATCTCGATTTCAATCGGGGTCACGTTTATGCACAATTTTGAGATCAATTCAAGGCCTTTCTTGGCTTCTTAACTCGGTACCATTTCGCAAAACTGGTTAGCACATCCTCGCAAGTCCTATGAGATTTACTTTGTTTCGAAGCCTCTTTTGTGGGCTCTGATGTTTCCACTTAGAAAAATGAATAAAATTTTTCTTCCACCAAAATCCAAAAAAACGCGGTACATGATTTGAGCATTGTTGGATATATGGTTGAAGTATAAGTTTGATTTCGATCATGTCCACATTTATGCATAATTTGAGATCAATTTGAGGTCTTTTTTAGTTTCTTCACACGTAGCCCTTTCACAAAATTGGTTGGTCCATCCCACAAGCCCTCTAGGATATACTTTGTTTTGAAGTCCTTTTATTATCTGGAAAAAAGAATAAAATGTTTTTTCGACCCAAAAAAAGTAACTACATATATGATTTGAGCCTCGTTGGAACTTGGATATATTATATGATTTAGTCGGCAAACTATGTTTGTGAATGGCACTCTGTACTTTATACGAAAGCAATGCTTCCATTTTCATCTATGTTGCATTTTGTACTTGTAACTTCATACTCAGCTCAGAACATAGCCAAGGTTCGGTTTTTGATTGATTGAGTAATGAGTAGGGCACCCAATCAACTAAAGCTCTGTTTATTTCGCAAGAAAGAAATGATTTAAAAAAAATTTCTAAAAAGGATCGCACGTATCGTTCTCATTAATTAATCAATGAAAAATACTTTCATTATCTACAACTTATGTCTAAAAATTTTCGTAAACGATGGATATATATTTTGTTCATTCATTTTTATAAGCGATAAAAGCAATTATTTATAAGGAGATGTTTTCAAAATCATTCATTTTGCACCAAACAAATACACCTCGAAATTATGCATGTGCTCTATTTTACATAACAAAAATTAAAGGATGATATCGAATTTTTATATTAAGTGGATAGGTTAATTCTATTTAAGAGTATTTAGGGAAATATAATGTAAAAAATTTAATGACAAAAAATTGATAAGGTAAAAGCTATAAAAAAATTTCAAATTATACCCACCGCGATACATTTATCTTGAACCTTTTTTTTTTACATGAAAAATCTCAAATTATACCCACCATTACACATCTACCTTAAAATTTTTCTTATAATATAAAAAACTCTAAGCTTGTATCTATGTGACACATTTACACTCCACTAAAGTTCTATCAAATGATATTTCCAGCTACAATGTTATTTTTATTTCACTTAAATCACGTTGGCGCCATGTCAAAACAATTTATTTTCTGACGTTCATGTAAGTAGATTTTTAATGGGGCTCATTGACGGAACCTTAAATGAAGAATAAATGTGTCACACATGTACAAGTTTGTGATTTTTTGCATTACAGAAAAAAGTTTGAGATAAATGTGTAATAGTTAGGAGTGAGCATGGTTCCAGGTTCTTACTCGGAACCCGAGAACTGTACTGGTAGGAACTTGTTGGTTCTAGATTCCAAAAACTAAGGAATCTATTTCAATGAGTAAGTTTCAATTATATGTAGTTGGAATTTGGAATGTGGAACAAGTTTTTGTGTATTTCTTGGTCTATATCTTCGCATGATCCTATAACATCCGATAATAAATATATAATCTATAACTACCAGTCTGAGTTTTCATTTTTGACGATATTTATAATTGAGATTTTTACTTTGCTAATATTTCATATTTCGTGTGTCTAAATATAAATCATGGTTGGATAATTGTAATAGCAAGTGGTGGTAATTAAATGTGATGATTCAATGCAACCATTCAATGAAGAATATAATTGGAACCTGGAACCTGTAACGTAGTAGGTTTTAGGTTTCATGATATATAAAATAGGTTCTAGTTAAAAAATGAAAAAACTGTTACAACGGGTAGGTATTAGGCATGAAAAATATAGTTTAGGGAGAAAACATTAGCTAAGGGGCGCCACGTCAATTTTAAGATGGCCCTTTCAACATGCAGCACGTGTCAAAAGTGGGCTCGCCTGTCTTCTCTCTCCCCTCTCTTCGTTGCTTCTCCTTTGTCCTCTATCCTCACGTCTCTCTTTCTTCTTCACTGGTTGTTTGTTTTAGTCTTCCACCTCTTCCCCTCTCTCTTTGATCTGCAACTTGAGACCTCCCATAACCACCACCGTCCACCACGGTAGCCCCGTCCATAACCACCGTAGCCCCGTCGTGACCATTTCCAGATCCGTCCTCTTCTCTCTCCTCGACGACGATTCAACACGTAATTCATACTAAAATACCCATTTCAATTCTACATAAATGGCAAAACTTTCATTGGCACAACCCATAGAAATGCAACTAGTGGACACTTCAATTGCTCAAAAACTTTTAAACGATGCGAAGAGACCATCCACGTGAAGATTGGAGCCCGATTTTCCTTTGCATAAATTTCGTATCTTATTTTCTAGTTGATTTCTTAGGGTCGGTTTCTGTGATTTTAGATAAAAGTAAAATTATTATTATTTTTTATATTTTTGCCAATGTATAAAATTTATATAACAGGATTCAAAAAATTCCAGGCCCAAAAACCCACCGCTTCTCCTAAAACCCCTCGCAGTTACACACCCTCTGGAGCTTCAAGAGAGAGAAAGAGAAAAAAAGTACCCGCTCCGACAATGTCGGGTTTCTTGTTCGGGTCCTCCGCCGCTGCCTCCTCCTCCTCCGCCTCAACAGCGTCTCCCTTCTCGTTCGGATCTTCCCCTCCCGTCTTCGGATCCTCCTCTAGATTCACCTTAGCTCCCTCCCCCGCCGCAAACCCTAGCTCCTCCTCCTCCCCTATCTCCTTCTCCTTCGCCCCCTCCTCCTCCGCTTCGCCCTCCCCCTTCGCCGCCTTCTCCAACCCTAGCTCCTCCCCCGCTCCCGTCGGCTTCGCTCCCTCCTCTTCCTCTTCATCGGCGTCCTCTGCTCCTTCGTTCTCCCTCGGATTCGGCTCCACGCCGGCAACTTCGGCGCCCACGCTCTTCGGTACGCCGTCGGCGGCCGCGTCCGCAGAATCGTCGTCCTTCGGGATGGTTCAGCCTGCCGCGAGCTCTGGTCCGTTGCCGTTCGCGTCGAGTACCCCTTCGCCATTGTTTGGCTCATCGGGGACCTCTGCTGCTTCTCTGTTCGGTACGCCTGCGCCTTCTTCCAGTGCGAGCTCAGGTTTGTCCTTGTTTGGGACGCCTCAATCCGCGGCGAGTTCTGGTCCGTCGTTGTTTGGAGCGGCCGCTTCTGGTTCGCCTCTGTTCGGGATGTCTTCAACTACAAGCTCGCCGCTGTTTGGTGCGGCGCCAACGTCGTCATCGACTTTGACTACGACCGCCGCTTCGCCTCAGTTTGGGACGCCGTCGTCTTCCGCCGCTGCCTCTGGAGCGCCCTTATTTGGAGGAACTGCTTCAGCCGCTAGTTCTGCTTCGCCATTGTTCGGGACAGGTCCGTCCACGGCTTCGCCCCTGTTTGGTATAACTGCGACCTCCGCGAGTCCGATTTTGGCCGCCGCCGCCACCACTGCCACCCCCACCACAGCTACGTTGTCCGGAGCTTCTTCATCAGCTTCGGCGACTACTCCTTCATTTGCAAACATGTTTTCTTCTAGTTCAGCCGCAATGTCATCTCCCTTTTCTGCTTCTACGGGGTTTGCCTTTGCCAAACCCATCTCAAGCTCTAGTTCGCCGTCTCCAACACCCACTGCAACTTCCACAACGACCTCAACCTTCTCATTTACACCATCTTCCTCATCCTCGCATTCCTCTTTCAGTTTTGCGCCGTCAGCCCCGCTCTCGATCACTCCTTCTGTAAAGTCTACGTCCTTTTCTTTCGCCCCATCTGCGGCGCCGTCGCTTTCTACTGTCACCACTACCACCAGTGCATCGACTCCATCGGCAGGTGGTTCCTCTTTGGTGTCCTCTTCGACGACATTGCCTTCATTTGCTGTGGGTTCCTCGTCAGCGGCTGCGACTTTGGTGGCGTCGGCAGTGAGCGCAGGATCTTTGGCACCTGCTAGTTCCTTTACGGGATTTGCAGTGACCGCAACACCTGCTTCTTCAGCGACTGCTAGTTCGGTTCCAAGCTTTTCGTTGTCTACCAAAGCTTCAACACCAGCTTCATCTCAAGTACCTTCTACCACTACCGTCCCTGCTTTTAGTGAGTTTTTACCGACACTTTGCGTTTGAACTAGCATGATCAAGAAGTTGGGATTTCCTCGTAAATACATAGAAGTACTAATTGTAGGTCTGCTCTGCAGCATGAGGCATGCTTATTCTACTTGTGCATATTCCTTCTAGTTTTTAGGGCGATGCTTTGGTTATTAATGAGATGTCAGGTTAAGAGCTTGATTATGGATCCTATTTACTCCCACCATTTCATTAGCTAGGATTTCTGTATCAGAATATCGTATTCTGTGTGTATACTTTTGCTATTTTGTGCTTTCTGCATGTTAATGAGTATCTCTTTAGAGGAATCCGAATTGACAAAATCAGGGTTTGTGGCTTTCTGATAAGAATAAGAAACGGGCGAGAAGTTATGCCATACTGTGCTGTGTGGAGCACATATCTTCTGTTCACTAGGTTACCTATTGTTCTAAAATCGTAGCAATCACATGGTACAATGGGATCACTGAATGTATAGGCTCTTAAGCTTTTTTCTAGCTGCCTAGCAGGCGATCTTCGTCTTCTATTATTTTTGTCTTTTGACAATGATTTTCAAACTAGACTCTGCATAATCATCTGCATCTTAATGTCATTCTCAAGATCAGTGTAGCATTGAAAGGGGCTTGAGCATGGCTTAGATACATAATTTGCTGACAAACTGCGACTATAAGCCTGACAGTTTGTTGGCTAATTGTTTTGAGGAGCTGTCAGCTTTTGAAGGTTCTCTCCTGATGAAATTGGAGAAACTTGTAAAGGTCAATACATGATGCCATGCATAAGTATGATAGTGTGATGTGATTGTGAAGAAAAATCAGCAGGAAGAATCAAAAGATGTACTTGGTGGCTCATATATGAAGCAATAGGCTAAAAATCCCATATAAGAAGGAAATGGACCTTTTAATCACAACAATCTATCTTCCTTTGTGGACATTCTTATTAGCATCGTTCTTCGTCCAGTTGTCACGTGTACCTACGACACATAACTGAGCATTCTTGTGCATAGTTCTTCTAAAGGTGCTTGCAGTGAAGAAAGATTTTCATTTTTTTTCTGTTAAACATTTTTTTTTTTCTGTGGATTGTGGAAGTTGGGGGGTTGCTATGTGTATAGCAATATTGCTTAACACAAGGGTGGACTACAGGGAATGGACTTTTTTTCCCTTCGCTTTAAATAAACATCAATCTGTTGCATACATTTAGTTTTTCATTCTCTAGTTCTTCTTACAGGAGTATTAACTGTACAGATACCTTTTAGAACAAGTCAGTCTTTTAAAATATTGTTATAAGAAGAAATATTCATGTCATGTCGTGACTTGCTGCTGCAATCACGAATAAAGTCTGACCCTTTCATTTCTTCGAACTAGAGATTACAATTGATCAAATGCCAAATCCTTTATAATGTTTCTGCATAAGCTTGGTAAAGAAAGAAATGCTCTCATGGTATTTGCTGGAAGTATAAATGGTGCTCACTTATGTCCTCATTCGACTTTGAAATATAGTTCTGGTGCAGATGTTACGTTAATGAACTAACGTACCTCAAAAACTCTTACTTAGGGAGTTTGTACCTTTTGCAGTATCTCATCGCAGTTCTTCCCTATTATATGGCATGGACTTCCCTATGCTGCTTGTCCTGTTTCCTTGAACTTGGATTGTCTTCATAATAGAGGCATCCTTGACTTGTCAAGTAGATGTTAGCATCTTCTTATCATCTTATAGCAAATAAATATGGTGTGACATGGTATTGTTATATCTTATTCATGTAGAAGCTAAGATGGGCAGCTGATACAATATTGTGCATTTCTGGTTTTACGCTTAAGGAATGAGATGCCGTGTTGAATATTTTTGAAAACCTCTTTTTAAGGTGTCCCTGCTACAACTTCAGCAGCAACAACAGCTCCTAGTGCCAGTACAACTGCAGCTCCGACATCAGCTCTTATTGTAGCTTCCAGTAGTGGGTCTGTATTTTTTGTCTTGATAGCTAAGTCATGTACTTTTTACTTCATAACATGGCATGACACTTTCTTGTTTCTTATCTATGGATATCCTGGTAGTGTTTCTCATACTCAGGGCAAATCGGCTCTGTTTTTGCACTATTTGTTCAAGGATCAACTCCTTTCTTTTTTTCTGAAGAGTTCTTGTTTACGTAAGTTTGCCTTGTCAACTAGCCAAAAAGAGTTTGCTTTGTCTAACTATTTGTTTCATCTAGAATACTTTTGAAGACCCTGCTTTTGTTTTTTCTAATACAGAAGGATTTCAAAGATACTTTCCTTTATCTGCTATCCATCGTTTACTTTTTATGGGTATAATGAAAACTACTACCGGGATTTCAGAAACACTGCCCTTTATTTTCTATCCATCTTTTGTTTCTTTGTTTTTTTTATATATAAGATTAATATATTTTGTTTGAGATCATCCGCATCATTTTGTGATTACTGTAGTTCATTTCCTTTTGTTCAATTTTGAACTTATTATGTCAATCCGAGAGTATGGGTTGTTGGAATCAGAATATTTCAGCTTATATCCTTTTTATCTTATGCACTTCCTTTAGAACAACATCAAGCACCAGCGCTGCAGCTGCTGTACCAAAACTACCTTCAGAGATCGTGGGGAAGACTGTTGAGGAGGTCTTTGCTACACTGTTTACTTGCAGCTTATCATAATATACAGTGAAATGAATATGCTCTTTTCCAATTCATGATAAAAGTTAATGGACCGCTTTGCTTCTGTTATTCTATGCAAGATTTTAGTGAATTTGGATTTCCCCATAAGACAGAATATGTTTCATCATTTTGTCCTTGTGATTGGGGATTTTTCTAGGATTATTTGCTCAAGACTCTATGAGATTTGGCATCTGTACTTATGAAGAAGGATATATATATCTGTCTAGGCTCTTTTTTGGTTTTGAAATGTGGACTTAAAGCATTGTTCTTTGTAAGACAGATCTTGTATTTACATCATTAACCTTCTTAAGATAAATTCTGGAATTTAATAACTATCCACTTGTAGCATGCTCCATCTTCTACAGGGAGTCTGAAGTTTCCTTTCTCAGTTCCTTTGCAATTACCTTCCTTGCTCTATGAAGAAACATAAGATCATGGTTATCTGCTTTAAGGAAGATTAAATCCATTTCTCTGATATATATTTCTTTTCCTACCAAAAAGTAAAGCTATACTAAGGAGCACTGTGGGTGTGCAGCTTACACATGAAACTATGCACAAGGAGATAGATAAAAATAGTGGAGTTCATATCACTGACTTTGCCAGGCCATTTCTGGTCAAAATTATCGCTAATTTCTCATACAGATCTTGTATTTACGCATTAATTGTTAAGGATCTTCTTAATTGAGATGAAATCTGGAAACTAATAATTGTCCACTTGTACCATACTCCATCTTCTCCAGGGAGTCTGAAGTTTCCTTTTTCAGTTCCTCTGCAATTACCTTGATTGCTCTATGAAGAAACATCAGAACATGGTTAACTGCTGCAAGGCAGATTAAATCCAATTTTCTGATTATTATTCTATGAAAAAGTAAAGCTATATATAAGAGCACCGGAGGGGTACAGCTTATACGCAAAACTTTGCACTAGGAGAAAGATCAAACTAATCCAGTGGAGTTCATATCACTGACTTTGCCAGGCCATTTCTGATCAAATTATTGTCAGTTTGTCATGCTTTTTGAACATTGATCCATCGAATATGCCTAATGTTTAGTTTGGCTCCTTGCGTTATCAACAAATTTTGCCTGCTTATTTAAAGAAAGAGGTAAACTGAGCCATTCGTAAGATGGGTCTTATCTTTTGTCGGAATGAAAGGAAAATGGCCATGCTTATTAGTGGGTAACCCATTCACTTAAAAGAACTTTTCTATTCTCATGGATCAAAATTTGACACTTTACAAGTATCCTTTGTATCTTGTAAACTTTTTTCATGACCAGCCACTTTAAATTTTATATCTTATTTTCAACCGTCCGTCTGCTTCTCTCAGACGCAGCTTTTTCTTTTTCTTCTTGCAGATTATCAAGGAGTGGAATGCTGAGCTACAAGAGCGAACAGGGAAATTCCGAAAGCAGGCAAATGCCATAGCTGAGTGGGACAAGAGGATTTTGCAGAATCGTGATGTTCTTCTTAGGCTTGAGGTTGTAGTTGCTCAGCATGAGAAAATATTTTAAACTAGTCTATATGATGTTTATTGAGGCATTATCTGTCCAAAGAAGAAGATATTTTATTTGGCCATCAGTTAACATTTTCTGCAACAAGTGCTGTACTTTGTTTGAATTTGCTGAAAATTGAATCATATCAGAAGATTTCAGAATCTCTGAACAATTGTGACTTCATCATGGACTCTGTACCTTTATAGATATAGTTATTGCATGCTAAAATGATTTTTTTCTAAGTAAGATGCACCGAACTACCTCTTACCTTTACTCTAATCATTTTCAACTTAGTGAAATCAGTTTTGATTATCTGGAAAGTTTTACTCCGTAGCCTGATAAATGAAATTGATCCAGATTGAAGTGGCAAAAGTGGTTGAAACCCAAGCTAGCCTGGAGAGACAGCTGGAATTAATTGAAACTCATCAGCAAGAGGTAATTATGGGTCTTTCCCTGGATTGCTATTTCTTTGGAGAACTTAGTATCGGACAAAATCTCGAGCAGGTTTTGGAGAAAGTATTTAGATTTCACTTGTCCTTGATTGCAAAGATGTGTTTGTCGGTGAGATAAATTGGATTTCTTATATGTAGTCATGAAAGGACCTTGTGATCTGGGTTTGTTTGATGGAAGTTATTTTGGAACACTTTCTCTACGAACAAGAAAGTATATACTTAGTGGGATATAGTTATTTCTTGATCTTAGGAATGGTGAAGCTATTTAAGATCTTAGAATGACACATGCAAATAATTTCCAACTAGTGAAAGCCAGCTCAAAGTATCTTCTTTTCCATTGTGTTCTATGTTGATTAGGAAAGGGGATTTCTTTTTTTCTTTTTTTGGTTGGTGTATAGTCAAGGATTATCGATATTTGCTTCTCTGTGAGTCAGTGACTTACTCATCTGGGTGTAATTTTGGAGGAAGGATGATTCTAACATTACTATGTGCATTAGGTTGACAAGGCTTTGCAGAGCATAGAAGAAGAAGCTGAACGTATTTACAAGGATGAGCGTGGATTATTGGTTGATGATGAAGCTGCGTCTACTAGAGATGCAATGTAAGAACTGAATTCTGTCTTGTATCCTTTGTCTGATGGATATACCCTTTTATTAAGTAAGCCCCTTATTGATTTCATCTGTCTTGTAGTATTTGTTGAGTGCTTGATCATTCTAAACGGAGAAAGTTATCCTTCTTTAAGACTTTTATTTGTGCAAGAAATAGTCCTTTTACATCATCTGATGCACACTTGCAATAGAGCTGATATTGTAATTTGAAGAGGCTGGAGTATTGTTCATCTGCTATGATTCAGTCAGAGGACAAAGCTTGCCAACTTCTGTCCCAACTCCAAACCTTGAATTGGCACCTTTGTTATTTCCTTTCCTGATGACTAGTTTATCTTTTCAATCATATTTGACAATGATATAATAGTTGTACATTGCGAAACTGTGGGCTCAATGCATGTGTGAACCATTATTTGCAATAACTGCGAAAGCTCACACAGAATTGCATCCTCAGTTCTCAATTTTTGTGTGTTTTAACGATTTGGAGAATTGGACCTAATGCTTTGAAACTTTATCCAAACTCCTAGCCGAAAACCTCCTGACCTTGAATTAATACTTCTTCTCATTTGATTTTTCATTAATGGTCTGACCTTGATTTAATATTGGTGTTGACGATGAAGGCCTAGAACCATTAATCAATTGGTAGCACCCTCATCACTCTTTTGGCCTTTGAGCATCTTACAGACATTTTGGGCTTGTTATGTGAGAAAGGCCTGGAAACACTAGTTCATTGCTGGCAATTTTATAACTCTCTTGGTTTTTGAGTGTCTTATGGTGATTTTATCCTCTTGTAAGAGATAAGTGATCTTGTTTGCATTGCAGGTATGAACAAGCTGAGTTGATAGAGAGGGAGCTAGAGCAAATGACGGAACAAATTAAATCAGTCATCCAGACTCTGAATTCCAGCCAGGTAGAGACTTTACTTTAACAGGAGCTATTTGAGTTTTGGAAATGATATTTCATGGTAAACAGATGATGTATCTGTTCTGCTTCTCCCCAGGGTGGAGAGCTCGACACCGTCGACGGCATGACACCACTGGATGTTGTTGTCAAGATTTTAAACAATCAGCTTAGCTCTTTAATGTGGGTTGATGAGAAGGTTTGGGCCCTGCATCATAAGCTTTAAGTTTCATCTACAATTGCTCTAAAACATTGACTCCATTCTCCAGTTGTTTCACGCCTAACTATACGGTGCTGGAAATAGTAATGTCCTTGGAGTATGTTAATTCTTTTCTTTGCTGAAACAAAACCAGACTAGTTTAAGTGGGATGAAATGTACCGTGATGTTCGAAAGCTTGGTAATGCTAGGAGGCAGAACGTTTGGAAGAAAAATACTATGGCAGCAAACTGGACCAAGTTTATACGTATCTATATGCGTAGAGGCTAAAAATTTTCTTTGTTGTTCTCCTGAGTAAGAAGACTGATCTCTGTTTACTATTTGCAGGCTGAGGAATTTTCATCACGAATTCAGAAGCTTGCAACGCAAGGTTCTGCTGCAGAACGTGAATTAATGGGCCCAAAATTGTGGATGTCTTGAACCTTGATCTTCAGATGCGTGATGTAACATTTTGATTTTTGTCATAGTGGTCTAACATCTGCTGAGGTTGTCGTTACATGTTGCAGCCTTAATAACTGATTCTCATAATCTCTTAATATTTTTCCCTCCCCCCCAGAAATGGATCCTCCGATTTTTTCACTCGAGTATCCAGTCATCCTGTTCTGCACATTTTCGTGGCCCCGAGCAATATAGGAATGTTTAAAATTGGATAATATTGTTGAACATTTTTACGGTGTTGACTGTCGATAGTCTGCTTCTTGGCACTATTGAGCCGCGATTCACATGAAGCATGGCAGTGTGGAGTGAGTTTCGGATTGGCTTGCCTTCTCAAAAATGCATTGGCTTGAAGTGCTTTTAGTGAGACAATCCAGTGTTTGCCAATCCATCTTGTGGAAATATTCAGTACTCATTCTGGGGTAGATGATAAAGTTGTTTGTCCAGGGTGAAATGGCAAGTGTTGATTATGTTTGCATTTGTCTGGCATTGCACACATTGCTACCAAAAGAATACCCGGCAATCACCAGCAGCAGCAGCAGCATTGGGAATTCGAAATGCTGCAACGCTGATAGTATAACAGATGCCGAGCAAAGTTGATCTCTCCCTCGCCCCGCTCTTGGATTCTTTTATAAGCAACGTTCAGTCCATGTTCTCTTGGAGACCTGGAACTGCAAAACTTGTACCCCTGTGGTTGCCGAGGTGAACTCGAAGAAACTATCTCGTTTCAATTTCCCTTTGCATCGTCGGACAGCGACCTATGTGCATTATTTCTGTCTGTGTTTGTGGAACATGGACTATGGTGTTTGGAGGGAACGAAAATGCTTGCCAACTTGACCATCGGCATTGAATTATAACACTATCATAGGTTTGCCAACAGATTAACGCGAATGTACAGATCATGAAATTGCAGATCTCTGTTTACTAAGATATAACTACTATGAAATGTTCGAAAGCAGGCGAACGGCACGCCTCTTTAACAAAAACAGTGAACCATTATTGCTAGCACGCCGCATATGTTTCATGCAACAAATATTCAGTATTTTCTGTAAATATCTCTAGCTGTTGGTTACTTCTTGACTCACGCTTCATCAGTGGCGAGGTGTCTAATGAGAAAGGTTCTTTTGCGAAATTCTCGGACAACTAAAATTAAGTGCAGCAGCAACACTTTCACCTCACGCAAGCTGTTCACACGAATTCATATACAAGTACAAAGGGCAACTCAGGTTCAACAGCAAACTCGGTACACCTTTATCACATCTTGAAGTGCACCGTGTCATCAATCTGCTTAGAATTGATACGCAGATTGAACTCGTGCCACCACTACGACCAAGATGATTAGGACCGAAAGTAGCAAGGACGATCCAACTTTGTCATCTAACTCGGCCATAGCTTCTGGCGTGGGCCGCTGGGAAGGTTCAAATGTATTGATCAAAAGCAGCTTGAATTTTTCAAGTAGTTCCATAATTTGGTCCTTCAAGAAGTCCAAGAGCCACCGCAGATTGTTCGTACCCCAGTCTATTTCCTCACAAATCCGAGGGCTTTTAGTTTCATCTGCAAAGCGTACATTTAACAGTTTTTGAGAACTTTTTTTCCCGCCAAGAAAAGGATGCAGACAATCAAGATACGCTACTGTTGGTGAATTAGAATATCAAGATGTGCTCCAAAACATTCATGCAGATTTGATTCCTATAAAAGCAGTTTCGATGCGCTACTCTTGAACTTCTTAACTTCCCAATCTTGGTCGCGCTTGATATAACAACTATGATACTTCTTTGGACAGACACAATCAGAAGATGAACTCAAAATCGTTGTCCGGTCTTCTTCCACTTTAGTCAGATCCATTGGTCGTAAGACCCTCATGCCCTCTCTCAATCATATTTATCTAAAGATCAAACTGATATTTATCCCTATTTACCCACCTTTCGCACCCATTTGGACTGCAGTCTTAACTGGCCACTGTGTCATGCCACTCACCAAAAATGAGGAACTTACAAGACTCGTTTATCTCCTACACCACTAAGCATCTCAAGGCTGCAACGAAGTAGCTTTTTCTTCTGTTCTAAATACCACAGTGTTGCTTTGGTAAACATTTTTGGTGAGGACAAGATGTTAAAAGATACAAGCAACATGCTAAGTTGAGTCCACTGAAGCAATGATCTTGTTATGGTTAAGTCCATACGAACCTGAGAGGAGCAACTCCTGGATCTTCTGGACTGACTGATTATTCATAATGGCGCTCCAGAAAGCTTTATCCAAGACTAACGAGATAACCAATCTCTACAAACAGATAAACCTCCCATTAAAACTTGGTTAAGGATTATAGGGTTTGTTCTAGCATAACGACAAAGGCTGATAAAAAAGAAAGGATCAAGCTTCAGCTTGTGCTGTAGTTCAAATCAGGATGTATTTCACAATACTAATACATACTATAGTGTAAATGTGCTAATTTCCGTGAAATGTAATCAAATCGGTAAATCTAATTTGCTTGTTCTTGGTTACCTCAGGTTTTAGTCTCATTATTTATCCAGAACTAAACCATGATCTGGCCTGGGAAAAAAACCAATTTACTAGAGGATCGCACAATACATCCATTCGAGAATATGGCACCTTAATAGCTGGCTCTGTTTGCAGCAGATGAAGGGCATGCCGAACTCTCCCCCATCCACTAGACAACGATATGCTCGGATCCCTACATCCGAAAAGCCGCATCCAGTATTGCTCCGAGCCAGATGAAGGAGCGCTCTGCCAGAGGCTGGTTCAACCGAAAACTAATCAGAGAGAAATCATGTATGAACATGTGTAGGAGATATAGCATAGCAAAATATAGCAAATGGAACACCAGCTTTTGGATATGGGAACGTGCTTCTTTAATTGTTATTTGACAAACGAGACTATTAGTGGGATAAATCTTGATATGTTGTTGTTGTAGGAACCAAAACATCACTGACCAAAACACAGACTGACAATTCACATAAAAGAAGCTCGAAGCCCGATAGTATACTTTACCATATTTAGCAGCAGGGAGAAGAGAAAGAAATGGAAAGTGGATGGTTCGACATTTCAGTTCATCAAAATGCTTTCTTTCGTAATTTTTGGGAATTAGCGTTAGTTCATCCCTCAGCCTCATTCCAAACAAGTCCGGATCATGTTTTCGCTTGGCAAGACCTTCAGGCAGAGCTTGATACTAAAAGGGTGTAGTCAAATTTCATCGAATTTGCCCCATTGTTCCTCTACGATGCATCGGCTACAAGAATCATGACCAATGTCTAATGTTGCATCAAACAGAGAAACAATAAGCAACGCTCGTTTGACTAATCCGACGCGGTGTGACCAACTCATCAACGGAGGTAATCATTAGCGAGCGTATTTCTCTTTCAGCACGACTTTCGCTTTTCATCCATCCACAGCACTGTCAAAGCCTCGGGACAGCACCAAAAGACAATCTTGGATAAAACCCTCAGCAGAACAAATTAATTTAATTCGTCACGCACAAGCCAAAGTTCTTCAGCAACAGTGAAGCAGTCTCACTTCAATCCCAATGCAAATCATAATTCTTCCTATCCCGTGTCGAACATCTTTACAGTTTCCGAATTCGCAGGCTTACATGGTCGCGTGAGACGAAAAGGAATCGAAACGCAGTCGCAAGCAAAAAAAAGGAAAATCATATCAGGAGGAGAGAGAGAGAGAGGGGGGGGG
>BCNH02000004.1:10720028-10743724 GCA_001662345.2 Metrosideros polymorpha var. glaberrima | reverse complement strand
GGGGGTGAGGCAGAAGAGAGTGAAAAATTCAGACTCGAGGAGAGCACGAATGGCCTTCTCGATCTCGAGCTCGGAGGGAAGTAGACCCAGAAGGGCAGAGCCCAAAGCCGCCGCCGCCATCTTCCCTGGGCTGGCACAGCCAGGAGCAGAGCAAGGAGGAGGCTTGCAATGGGTGGCTGAAACTGGAAGGTTGTTGTTATCGTCGATGCTTCTCGAAGGAGAAGATGGTGAGGGGAGCAAGATCTCAGGAGAAGAAGGGGTCTACAATGGGGGAGGAGGATGCATCGCCTCTCCTCGCATATTTGGAGAAAATCGGGAGAGAGAGAGAGAGAGATTTTGATAAGGGTGTGAGGGAAAAGGCAGAACCTTGGGAATGAAGTAATATTTTGAGGAGGTGGATGGATGGAATGATGTTTGATACCTTGTTGGGGAAGGTGGTGATGACCTGTCCACTCCACTGTAGTGGAACTGGAATCTCACTCACTTCCAGACTTCCACTCTCCTGACGTTGACCGATTCAGAGATTCTCCTTAATACCCCTCTCAACTCTCTCTCGTGACTGAACCTTTGGATTAAAAAATATGAGATAACTCGCGTTGAAAATTTTATAACTTGTTACGAAAGTACAATTGAGCATTAAAAATTTTAAAATATGCAATTAAATCCTACAAGTTTTAAAATGTGCAAACAAGTCCTAAAACCTACCAAATTGATCCAATCAAGTCCTTTTGTTAATTGCACTTTTGAAAGTTTTAGGATTTAATTACACTTTTGCGATAAGTTTTATGACTTAATTGTACTTTTTGAAAGTTTTAGGATTCGATTGCACATTTATGAAAAAATTTGGGACTTGATTTCATTTTTTGAAAGTTTTAGGACTCAATTGCACATTCACGATAAGTTTTAAGACTTTCAATGCACTTATTAGGAATCCTAAAATTTGTTATGAGAGCGTGATTGAGTTCTGAAACTTTCAAAAAGTAAAATCGAGTCCTAAAATTTATCAAATTGATACAATCGAATTCTTCAATTAAATCCATCAAACTTGGCAAACGAAAAGTGTTGACGATGCCTTTTCTTTTATTATCAATTTCTCTCTTCTATGTGGCATCCTATGTGGCGTTAAGGTTAACTAAAGTACTAAAATGATGTCGTTTTGATTAAAAACTCAATTTTTAACCTAAATTAAGGTTAAATTAGATTTTAAAAATTAAAAGGCTAAAAAATATTTAAAAATTAGAAAAAAGATTTTAAAAAAAAAATACTAGTGGATGTGGCCGTCACCCCCATTGTTAGTGGGCGTCAGCAATGGTTGGCGAGGTCGCTGACACCTTGATGAGGGTTAACCCTCCCCCAAACTTGGGCGAGAGCCGGTGACTGTTGCCCTTATCTAGGAGAGGGTTGCAGCCTTCTCTTGGTTTTGGCGAGGGTTAGCAAGTCCTCGTCTATGGTTGGCAAGGATTGCTGGCCATCGTTGATGTTCCACCGGCGATGAGTTATAGGCAAAAAGCTTGGCCCTCCTTTCGTCAATGTTTTTTTTTTTACTTATAGCCTTTATTTTTGTATTTTTGTTTGTCTTTTCTTTTTGGATTTTTTTTTTGGATTTTTTAACCTAATTTAATTAAAATTTGGTATAGAAATTAGGAGTCGGATCAAAACGACATTGTTTAGTGCTTTAATTAACCTTGATGCCACGTAGGAGAGAGAAAATAATAATAAAAAAGTCACGTCAGTATTTTTCGTTAATTAAATTGGATGCAGTTAACGAAATGATTTAATTACACAAATTTGACAGATTTTGGAACTTAATTGCACTTTTTGAAAGTTGTAAGATTCAAATACACTTTCGTTATAAGTTTTAGGACTTTTGCTGCATTTATATAAAATAAAATAAAAAGACAAAAGATGGGAAAATTGATAAATTGAAGTTACTTACCGCAATGAAAAATTATTGAAATAGCTTATATATCATAAGTTACTTGAATATAAAGTTACTAACAATAGGAAGGTGTTAATGAATTTTGTGAGTGGTTAGCCACAATTGGGCAGCAGCATTAATGTCGTTATCTGACATGTAATGTACATTCATATGAATTTTAAATCACCTCTACCTATATTGGCCTAATTTCTTAAAAAGCTCAAATTTTAAATCTGATCTCAATCATGTTCCGAACTTTTTTTTGTCTAAAAAAAAATCCTAAACTTTAGCACTTACCAAACTATGCGTGCTAAACTATGAAAGTTTAGCACTATCCTAAACTTTCATGCGGGAAATAACTTGAAATCGATGTCAGAAATCAGATCAGGGACCGAATCCGTCACAAAATAAAGTAAGGGGACCAAACTTTGAATTTCGACAATAGCATATTGACCATTTTTCTAATTTCTCCTCAGTTTTTTATTTTTTATTCCAAGTCAGCCCCACGTGCATATCTCCGATCCTCAGTTGCATTTTCCGTCAATATTTGGACGGACATATTAAATTTGTCCTAAATTGTGACCGAAGATTTTTTTATAGGAACACAAACTGTCACAAAATGAAGTACGAGGGCCAAAATCGAAGAGAAGAATAGTGTAGAGACCATTTTTATAATTTCCCTTATGAAAAAATTATTACATTGTTTTTTTTCTTGATTGCAAGCTCTATATAAACTTTTTTTTTATGTGTTTTGTTCTCAAACTTCTTGTTAATCTAAGCTTTGTTTGGTAACGTTTATGTTCCCGAGAACAATTTCTATTTAGAAATAGTTTTTTCTATTTCTATTCATTAAACAAGTTTTTAAGCATAAGAACGCGTTCGGTAACTGTACAAAATTTATATTCCCCAAATGAAAAGAAGAACAGAAATGCGTTTAGTATAACCATAAAAATTTCTAGTTCAATTTTTTTAATTTAGTGATTTTGACCGGTGGTCGCGATGACTAGCCACTAGAGGCGGCAGCCGGCGATGGCAGTGGGTGGTGGCCAATGGTAAGTGGTGATCGGTGGTGGCCGGCAACTGGCGACGACAAGCAGTGGTGATTGACGACCGGAGGCGGCGATGACGACTGGCGATGATCGGCGACTGGAGGTGGCAACGAGTGGTGGTGATCAACGATCAAAGATGGGGGTGACCGGCGGCGGTAATGACCAGAGACTAGAGGTGGCGGCAACTGGCAGCGACGGTGACTAGTGATCAGCAGCCGCAATGATCAGTGGTGGTGGCCAGCAACCAACGACTGGTGGTAGGGGGCGATAGTGGCTAGTGACCAGCGGTCAGCGACATATGGACCCATGGGTGTAAAGATGAGCATTAAGTTACAATGAGTTTGTTTCTTTAAAATAACGTTGTTTTTCATTTTGTTCCCAAGAACCAAAAAGCAATTTTTTTTTAACTTCTTGTTTCTATTCTAAATTTATTCCCGAGAACAATTTTTGTTTCGGGGAACTGAAATGTTAATTGACGTTACTAAATAAATTTCTATTCTGTTTCTATTTTGAGGAATAAAAGAATAGAAAAACAGAAGAACAGAAACGTTACCAAACGCACCCGTAGAGTTATGTTAAACACAATATACATTTTATTGAAACAAACCTAAATCTATCTTAATACAGAATGTCCATTCTTTTTCGCTGACCTATCTAATAAAATATTAATTCTGCCTTCTATTCATTCTTATCCTGAATATCCATTTTAATTTTGTATATCTTAATGTATCTAGTACATCCCGCCATATCTTAAAGTGTTGTTAGGATCACTGATTTTTGTAGATTTTTATTTATTTATATTTGTTATCAATAAAGTGTAAAAATAGCAAATGAAACACTAGTCATCAATTTTCTTTACCAAACCTGCTAACAAACTCTGTGGTTGAGAACACCTGAAGCAGGTTTTGATTATTATGACAGCCTAGGTGCTAAACTTAACATGCAATTAAATAGATGTAAATTAGAGAAATTAGAAAATAAGAGTTTGCATAGCATTAGCTTTTTCGCAAATTCAATTTACTTTTTATTTTAGAGTACGTTGATATTTTTTACTAGTGTCATATTCAATGTAATTGTTTACTAACAATTATAATGGCTAAGCCACAACGCTAAAACTCAAGATCCTACCCATTTATCTAATACCTCTATTTCATTGGAGTTTGTAAGATAAAAGTTGGTGAATAATAAATTAATAAAATAAAAGTTATGGGCTTCTCTCTTATCTAATCGTTATTTTCTTACGGATAAATCGATTTTAAATTAAGTGGATTTTGGAAAAAAATATCATTCTCATTTTTTCTTAAATTTTTTTCTTAAAATGATATAGATTAATTTCAATATGAGTGGATTTTAAAAGAAGAAAATAAAACTAAAGTGAACCATAAACATGCACGTTTTGAAGACGTTGTAGTTTTTATTCTTTTATTGTAATGTTCAAATTTAGTTATTATAATTTGAAATTTGTTCACGTAATTAAATAAGCTGTCCTTAAAATTCTTTTAGTTTAATTCTATATCAAATCGACACTGATGCATTTGTTCAATTAATGAACAAAAACCATACTTCAAATTATGAGTATTTTTCATGCAATAAGATATACTTTTTTCTACAATTTTGAATTGATTGGACAAGTCATATACTTAAAGATACTTTTTCTTTATTAACGAGATACGTCGAAAATGATAAATGTTTAGAAAGGTTAATGCAAATTTATTTCAATATTTTTATTTCAATTTATTTTATTGGTTGAATGTATTCGAGAATACATATATAACCATACTTTCAATTTACCGATCTTTTAAATTTAAAATTGAATAAGAGATAGAAATTTAAGCACGACAACTAAATAAATTAATGCTAATTGATCATACACGAGCAACGTCGCAAAATTGCCCACGTGTTTGTTATGCAATAATCACAAAAGTAAGGTTAAAAAGTTACAAGGAGGGATCTAAATTGAAGTGTCGATATGAAATTATCAAATGATTACTGCAAAAAAAAAAGTTGAAGGGAGTGTGCTGCAGATTTCAGATAAAATAAAAAGTTTTTTTTTTGGTCGAATGATAAAATAAATAGTTTTTTTTTTGGTCAGAGATAAAAATAAATAGTTGACTAAGTTTTTTCATCCGTTAAAAAAGGAAGGTAATGCGTAATGAAATTAATGTGGAAAAATAAAATCTCATCGAGATTGAAATTAGGAAGAAGTATTTTAATTCCTTCCCACCATTCCAGCACTCTCTCTCTCTCTCTCTAAAGTTTCCTCCTTTTTAGCTTTCTCTTTGTCGCGAACCGATGAAGCTTCTGCATGCAACGTCGATCGATCCCGTCAGCTCTCGCGAGATCTGAGGAGCTCCGGACCGAATCGGAACCATGGCGGATGGGAATGCGCTGTCGAGGTACGTGAAGCTGACGAAAGACCAGGCGCCGTTGGAGGACATCACTCCCGGCGAGCTCAACCAGCCCGTGGAAATCCCTCAGGTCGACTCTCCCATTCTCTCTCTCTCTCTGTTTGATTTGATTTGATTTGATCGACTTGGCTTTGCTCGTCGTGCGGATTCAGGATTCCGGAGCCACCGGTTCCGGAATCCCGGACGTTTCTTCGGGTTTTCTCCGGTGGCGGGTGGTTTGAATGTGGATCTAACGCTCGTGTCGGGGGTCGATCGAGATTTTCAGCGATGGGAAATGGGGAATGTGAATGTGAATGGTTGTTGCTTGTGCGGCAAGTTCGTGCATTTGATTTCGACTGTGCTGCTCTGTTCTCGGTGGGGCGGGGAACGCAGTGAGAATTTCTGACAACCGAGAAAGAGAGAAAGGGACGATGAAAAGTTGGGACTGCGAGATCGTGAATTTTTCATTCTGAGGTCATGTTTTGATCCTTTTGTGCGTTTTGAGGTGGTAATTTGGATCCGATTATGAATTTCGGTATTATAAGTTTCTTCCTGCACTGCCTGGACACCAGTTACTGACTTCCCACTGCGTGCACTGTCTAGAATTTGCGATGTGTTGCATGAGCAGTTACTACTTACTAGACACTTTTGTTCATGTGATGTTCTATGTTTAGTGCTGATTTTTATGTGTTGCTCTACAGTTGAATGTCCAGAGATGTTCCGAATGTGGGCAACCCTTACCCGAGAGTTACCAGGCCCCAGCTGACGAAAATTGGATGACTGGCATTTGTGCTTGTGCTGATGATCCTGAGAGCTGTAAGAGTCTTCTTTACATTGTCACAGCATGATGGTCATTATGTAGCTCATTTTATCTCTATGTCCTACCTACTTTGTGCATTCCATTTCTCTAAACATCCCATTTTTTCAAAACTTAAGAGTAGACCAGATGCTTCTGGTTGAAATCTGAATTGTCATTCCATTTTAATCTTATTTGAACATTAGAAGAATGAATTAGGCTACAGCATGGTGTATTGCTGTTGCTGTGAATGGCAACCATTTGTACTGCGTCCACCTGTGCACAGGGTTAGTTTTGATATTAGGAGGAAGATTGGGAAGTGAGACCTCCAGTTCTGTCGCTTCCATGTTCATGAGGGTTTACTACCAGTATAGGTTGACAACATCACCCCCCTTAGGATTGGGTGGCTATAGTGAGAGATCTGATGCAGTGGTACTACTAGCTTCGACGAGTGAGTCAAGGCTTGCAGGCACCCTGTGCCTTGCACCGTCTCTATGATAGTGTCCATGAAAACTGCCTTTCTTCCTTCTAATGTTTGTTTTGTTTTGTCGTGTTCTTTTTATCTATGAGCCCAGCAATTCCTTGAAACCCAGTGAGGCCTAAAGCTTAGGGCTTACTAATTGGTTTAAGCACGATCTGGATGAATAACATGAACTTGCATGATTAAAACAGGAGTTTAGTACCTCAGGCATTGAACAAGGCAGTTAAAGTTACATGATTGATTGTCATCCCCCGATTCCACTTAACTTTCTTTCTGTCAAATTTAATTCATGTATACAACGAAATGAACTTGTTTTTTTACCATAGAAATGAAAGAATACCATTTCAGATCTGTGTAGCAATTCACAGTTATCATCATCTTTTGTGAATATGGTTGGAAAGTCAAGGTATGTTCTGGCCTAGTCCTTAGCTGTTTCCTGCCTTTGGCCAAAAAAGAGAAAAAAATCCTGCCTATCTTTTCCTCTACGAGAAGTTTCACTGGTTTGGTCAAAAAGGAAAGACGAAAAATGGAGCCGATGAATTCATCACCGCTGCAATGTCCACTTTTTCGTTCCTTGAACGGCTGACTATTCTGTGAGTAGGCTTGGGGAGGGAAGTATCTGATATGATATGATCTTTTAGTCCAATAGTGGTTTTACCCGTTGCTATTGCTATTGTGGAAGAGGGACATATACTTTTCTCTAAAAGCAATTTTTCATAAATCTTTTGTTCCTCAGTTGCGGTTCCTTTCGTTCACTCTTTCTTGCACATCCTTTTCTATGGTGCAGTTATGATTCTAAACTATGATATTATCTACAGGCTGGACAGGGCTTTTCTGCCCCTGTGTGCTGTTTGGGCACAATGTAGAAACATTGAGAGATGATATTCCTTGGTCAAATGCTTGTGTTTGCCATGCCATATGTGTTGAAGGCGGCTTGGCCGTTGCCGCAGTGACAGCAATGTTTCACGGGATTGATCCTAAGACATCATTTCTTATCTGCGAGAGTCTGTTTTTTGCTTGGTGGATCTGTGGCATCTACACTGGCCTCTTTCGGCAGTCGTTACAGAATAAGTATCATCTGAAGGTGAGTTTATTTATACTTCTTAGGGGAAATTTTTATAGTTAACAAAACTGAAGAGATTAGGATTGATAGATTTAACTGCTGGCTCAATCATCTATGTTATAATTTGGCATTTTACTGATCGAATGAGCTTAAAAGGACCTTTTTTTTAATTGAAATCTTGTGTTTTGATAGTTGAAGTTTCAAAAAGGACCACTATAATAAATTTGTACATCCTTAGGTCTCTGTTCGCGACATGGGTGGTAGCTTCCTTCTGATATCCACTGCAACTGTTTGTCACCAGAATTTTGAGGATTCTCAGCATGCTCGTGGATTACTTCCGGTTCCTGCTGCTGACTCACCAGCCTTTTTCCTTGCAGAATTCACCATGCGATCCATGTCTAGTGCACTGCTGCATGCACTGGTGCGCCTTGTGTCAGGAGCACCGGGAGATGAAGAATCATCTCTCTGATAATGCCGTGATGCCCGTGACCGTTGTTAACCCTCCTCCCGTTCAAGAGATGAGCTCTAAAGATGACCATGAATCCGCAGTTGCGCCGCCTGCCCCTGCGTCCAAAGATTTAGAAAGCACCAATTTGGAAATGCAGGCATTGTAGGTCCCGTGAACTGACCCTGCCTTGAAGTTGAAGAGCAGCATAAAATAGAGCCATGTTTCAAAAGATCATTAACTTAACAGAGTTATTATCGTCAACTTTATATTTATTTAAACGGTGGTAAAAGAAGATAGACTATATATAAATTTCATAATTAAAATCGACTCGTGTTTTCCTTCATTCTCAATTAAAGAGAACTTTCCTACTTTCTATTTTTGATTGGTTAAATATGCATATAAGGTTTGACCTAAGTAAGTGTTGCACTTATAAATGATAAAGCGCGCGCGTGCACACTCTCTCTCTCCCTCCGTTGAGCAAAAGGAAGCGACCGGGCTCGAATGTTTCTGCTCAGTCATCCATGACTGAGCAAGAGAGAAGATACTCTACAATCTAAATCCAGAGCAAGCAAGACTTGGGCATCTGGTCGAAAGACATGAACCGGGAGACCAGCCTCCCCGACACGTCGTCGATAAGTCCCTCAAGTCCCTTCTCAGCAAAGGGGTCTGATCAAGGAGGTGGTCACTGTCCAGTCTAAAGGGCGGAAGCACTTCCTTGCCACCGAGTTCAAGCCCTCCCCGGAGATCACTGGCGGAAAGGGGTACGACCAAGGGAGCCTCAGGGAGCCTCGACTCCGAGTTCATCAACTTCCTCAAGGACCAGTGCCTTAAGCACATCAGGAATCTAAAGATTGCGACGGTGGACATGGTCGAGGACGCCGTTCGGCGGTCCGGGATCCTGAAGGAAGACTACTCGAGCCAGGAGATTGGGGACATTGTGAGGGCATTGGTTTTGGACAATGATGTGATCAAAATGAGGAGCAATGGACTTGAGGAGTTTGCTTCGATCCCGACTGGTAGGATGTGTTATAGGTGTAGGAGGTCGCCCTATGCCGCAAAGGAACTGAGAGTGGGGGCAATGGCTTCGATACCTTGTGGGGTGTGCCAACGGATAGCCCCATCGTACGCCCGGCGGCATCATTTTTCCGACGACATGCAAGTATTATACCAAGTGGTTGGAATTTTTGAATGATGACCTTCTTTGGACATAACATCTTGGCTAGTTTCGGATATATCAGTGTTCTCCGATCCAAAAGGCTCTCGTCTCTGTAAAATAATTTATTTGTGTGGCCTGTTAGCAAAACCATTTCATCGCATTACTTTCTTATGACATCTCGCAAGAATGGGTTCGAACGTTTTTCTACAAGAACGAGTATTTTAGAGAGTGAACAAGTGTATTTGAACATTCGAAAGCACTGAGTTGTGTATTTCATCAGTCAAACTTCAAGTTCATTCCTCGTTGCCGGTTAATACACTTAAAAAAAAAAAAGGATTTAGCCACGGAAAATTAGCGATGAAACAGAAGTCGTCGCTAATTTGTGACGGAAATAGCGATGAAAAAGCATTTTCGTCGCTAATTTGCGACGAAAATAGCAATGAAAATAACTTTCGTGGCACATTTGTCGCAAAATTCATCGCAAAATACATAAGGCACATTTGCGATGACACATTCGTCACAGAAGTCGTCGCTAATATTGACGCGACTTGGCGCCAATTTTTGTGACAACGTGTTCGTTGCAAATTTTGTCGCTAAAGTTTCGGCAAAGTGATTTCGTCACTAAATGTCGTGGCAAATCTTAGCGCGTAGTGGCGCCACAAAAATTCGTCGCAAACAGTCGTTGCTAACTTAGCGACGAAACGCGTTAATTGCAAAATTCGTTGCTAAATTAACACTTCGTCGCTAATGTCGTCGCAAAGTGGCGACAAACCTTATTCGTCGCAAAATTAGCGACATTTCCATTGTCGACTATTCATTGCTGATTAGTGACAAAAACAATTCGTCGCAAAATTAGCGACGACAACTTTCGTCGTCGCTAATTGGCGATGGATACGGTTCGTCACAAAACTATTCATCGCTAAATTAGCGAGAAAAGCAGTTTTAAGCTAATAGTTCGACGCTAATTTCGTCGCTAATTAGCGACAAAAACATTTTGTCGCAAAATTATTCAAAATTAACAATGCGTTGAATTTATCGTTGCTACATTCGTCGCTAATTAGCGACAAAAACATTTCGTCACAAAATTATTCAAAATTAGCAACTTTATCGTCGCTAATTAGCAACAAAAACATTTAGTCGCAAAATTATTCAAAATTAGCAATGCGTTGAATTTATCGTCGCTACATTCGTTGCTAATTAGCGACAAAAACATTTCGTCGCAAAACTATTCAAAATTAGCAAATTTATCGTCACTAAATTTGTCACTAAGTAGCGACAAAAACATTTCATCGCAAAATTATTCAAAATTAGAAATGCGTTGAATTTAGTGTCGCTAAATTCGTCGCTAATTAGTGACAAAAACATTTCGTTGCAACATTATTCAAAATTAGCAAATTTATCGTCGCTATATTTGTTGCTAATTAGCGACAAAAACATTTCGTCACAAAATTATTCAAAATTAGCAAATTTATCGTCGCTAATTAGCGACAAAAACATTTCGTCGCAAAAGTATTCAAAATTAGCATTGAATTTATTGTCGCTAATTAGCGACAAAAACATTTTGTCGCAACATTATTCAAAATTAGCAAATTTATCGTTACTAAATTCGTCGCAAAATTATTCAAAATTAGCAATGCGTTGAATTTAGCATTGCTAAATTCGTCGCTAATTAGCAACGAAAACATTTTGTCCCAAAATTAGTTGTCGCTAAATTCGTCGCTAAAGTCCTATGACAATTGTTCGTCGCTAATTGCGTGGCTAAGTAAAATTTCGCCTTTTAAAATCCCTTTGCCTTCTCTCCCTCCGCACTCTTCTCTTTCGCCCGCTCTCTTCTCTCTTCTTATTTGTGTCTTATGGTAATCTTGGTAGTGACTTTGGCGACGTCCATGGCCGAGGCCGCAGGCTTCTTGTTGGTGCACATGACCACATAACCTAGAACGACCGTGACGGCAACGGCCCCGATCGCCAATCTCATCGGGCACACCGGGAATTTCTTGCGTTGGTGCAGCACTTCTTGCGCCATGCCTGCTACTTGATCTGCTATCGCCATTTCCGATCTCTTTCTCAAAACACTCTTTCTATGGTTTTGTTTACAGTAGCTGTAGTTTTGTTTAAAGCTGTTGTGTGTGGTAATGTGCCATGAAATTTACTTGGCTTTGTAGGGAAGTTTAGGGGAGTATTTGTGGATGCGAGGAGAGAATGTGAGGGTGGCAAAATTCATTGCTAAAAACATATTATCAAGTACATCGTAAAAAAAATGTCATCGCTAAATTATTTCAAATTTTATCGTTGCTAATTGGCAACGATTTTTGTCACAAATAGCGTTTGTGGCAAATTAGCAACGAATTTTGTAGCAGAATTTTCGTCGCAATTTAGCGATGGAAGTTACGATTGTTCGTGGCTAAATTTTGTGACTCCGAATTAGCGACAAAAAATTTCGTGGCAAATGTCGTTGCTAAACTTTGTTAAATTCGTCGCTAATTTCATTGAAATTGGCAGCGAAATTATTTGTTGCTAATCGGCGACAACTTTTTTCGCGATAAGGTTCGTCGCAAATTAGCGACGAATTTATTTTCGTCGCAATTTAGTGACGAAAGTTAATTGTTTTGTCACTATATTTTGTGACCCGAGTTGCTACTTTCGTCGCAACTTTCGTGGCAAATGCCGTTGCTAAACCTTCGTCGCTAATTGCGACAAATTTTTCCATGAATTATATTTGTGGCAAATTAGCGACTAATGTTGCCATGAATATAGTTCGTTGCAAAATAGTGACTAATTTTGCCACGAATATAGTTTGTCGCAAAATAGCGACGAATTTGGCCACGAATAGAGTTCGTTGCAAAATAGCGACGAAAATAGAAAGTTTTCGTCGCTAAATTTTGTGACGTTGAATTGGCGACGAAATTTTTTTCGTTGCAATTTTCGTCGCAACTTCATTTAGCGACAAATTTTGCCAAAGTTTCCGTGGCAAATGCCGTTGCTAAAACTTTATTTTTTTTGTAGTGATAGATGACAACTAGTCTACGAAACGTGCGTATGGGACAATGGACATAGATTAAACAAAAAAGTGTTTGGTGGATTTTTTTTTTTCTGGTTCGAAATTTGTTTAAATTCACTAAACTAAATATAATCTGTGGAAAAATGATTTTACTGTTTATGGGGAAAAAAAAAACAAACATATTCTAGCGCTACTTAAAACTACAAACGAAATTATTTTTTCAATAATATCATGTGAACTGACTAAAAATATTAGAGAGAGTTATCTAAAACTTTCATGAACTTCAAAGGTAATACATGTTTATGCTCTAACTTTCAACATTACGCAGAACTTTCATTTTGTTATAGCCCTTAAGCCTCCATCATCTTTCACGTTAGCATATGCAATATAGACGATTTTTAATGGTAAACAAGCATTTTCATCTATTTTTTTTTTTAAGGAAATTCTATTTTTACTCTCAATTACTATAGAAGATAAAAGATTGGAGAAAAGGGGAAAGCTAAATTAACTTAAATAACATTAGTAATGGAAATAATAAATATTAATAAATTATAAAGTTCTGTTAGAATTTGGTGAATATAGCCAGTAGCCACTTTAATAGAGGGACTAAATACGACAAATTAGGAAAAAGAATAAAAAAATTAAGCAAAAGGGAAAATGCACCAATAATAAAACTTTTAAATGGTTAATTGATGCTTAAACTCTCTCACCTCTCTCAGTCTCTTCTCACGGCGTCACCGCTCTCAGTCTCTCGCTCGAAAGCGAGAGGCTCTCTGGCTCTCGCTCGAATGGCGACACCAAAACCCTAACCTCTCGCTCCTTCGAATGGCGACACCGAAACCCTAACCCTCTCGCTCCTCTCAATCTCAGACTCTCTCGCCTCTCGCTCCTCTCTGCCTGTCTCCTCGAGCTCGCTTCCTCTCCTCGTCATTCTCGCCGACGAAACAGGTAAGCTTCCCCGGTTATGCCAGTCTTCTCCTGTTGCTTGTAGCCTGAGAATGAACCATTATTGCAAGTTGTATGCTGTAGTTTGCCCTAAATATGTTACCATTTTCAGGTGATTACAGCATTAAAGAAACTTTAGTGAAACAGAGGAGAGAGAGAGAGAGAGAGTCATGACTGATCATGTTGCGATCGAGATCGTTGAACTTTTGACGACGCGGCGGTTGGAATCGACACAGCCGGATCCGACGCCAGGCAGTTGGACACGACAGGGATGCGGCTGTCTGCACGCCCAGTTAATGCTGACGTGGGATCGCGCAATGATGATCCAGTCACTAGCTGCTTGGATCAGGTTAGCCGCCTACTGAAGGAAGCGCCAATGGGAGCATCCCCACTTAGTGATCGGTCCGGAGACAGAACCTCGCCTCACACCATCTTTAGGATCCCCCAGCCTCTTCGCGGCCTATGGAACACCCCTGATCTGCCGCTACTTCCGTAAGTAGCTTCAAGTTTGACTGCACGTGGCAAAGAAACCTCTTGAGGAAGTACACCTTAGTCTCTTCAAATTCGAGCACCTGGGCTACGGGCCTATAGATACGATCTCGGGCTCTTCCACCTTAGGATCCATAGGCCCGCCCCAGGTGCTCACTTGAAGCTGCTTACGGAAGTAGTGGCAGATCAGGAGTGTTCTGCCCGGCGTAGCTTCTCGGAATGTGTGGATATGAAGAGTGGCGACTTCTGCAGTTGCTTTCTGTTGGAATTGATGCTCCTTTCCCTCGAGTGCAGCGAACTGGACTACATAAGCCTCTTCAGTAGAAGCACCTTCGTTAGGGCAGAAAATGCAGTACATTAACAGTCACGAAATGGTCAGTCCCTCTTTCTGCTTTGTAGAATGAACGGTATCTTGACCAAGACACATGTGCTAAACAACAAATCTTGGTGGCATAAGAGATAAGTATAGCAAAAACAGTCTGTGTGATGGTGAGAACTATAACTAAGAAAGCCGTGAAGACCCATATGGATGTCCACAGACTAGAAAAGTAAGTGCGCATCATGAACGCCCAATTGCTGTGGTAGTACGATTCCAATTCCCCGAACTGCTTGGACAGATAATAGTAATTAACATTGAAAGAAATTCTCTTCCCAACCTGATCGAACAAATTAGTCACATACTGGTCATCATGAGAGTCTTTTGAGATGATGCAATTTGAACGGAAGAGCGCGATAACGTTCTTCAGCTGATTGATGAGGTAGTGCATGAAAAAGACGTAATCACTCATGTACTTGGATCTGTGTTCCAAGCATTGTTTCAGGGACAGACAGTTTATCAATGGGTGGTCTTCAAGTCGCCGATATAGATAGATGGTATTTGGAGTATGTGTTTCCGTAAAGTTACGTCTAACAAGCTGTTTGCCCTCCACCTGGACTGGAATTTGATTTGAGAGGGCCTAAGTTTGATCACACACGGACTGAGCCCATCGCCGGTTCTCCAATAGGTAGTTGTAGGGTGTACCTCACTTGTCGGATAGAGACTCCAGTAAATCAACGTAAGTAGATATAAGCATTCAAGAGGCCCCTCGTCTTTCGATAGTAACCTTTCGAGCGTTTCTTCAAATCTTGGGAGCCTCTTGAATGCCACCATCTACTTGCGCTGGTTTATTGGAGTTTCTATTCGATAAGTGGGGTACACCTTACAACTACCTATTGGAGAACCGGTGATGGGCTCAATCCGTACCGTGTGTGACTAAAATTAGAGGTTCTTCGGAATCAAATTTCAGTACAGGTGGAGGGCAAATAGCTTGCTGGACATAACTTTTCGGAAACGGGTATTCCAGATACTATCTATCCATATTAGACCTGGAGACTACCCTACTAATAAACTGCCTGTCCCTGAAACGACGCTTGGAACACAGATCCGGGTACATGAGTGATTACATCTTTTTCATGCACTGCCTCATCAATCAGCCGAAGGACGTTATCGGGCTCTTCCGTTCAAATTGCATCATCTCAAAAGACTCTCATGATGATTAGTATGTGACTAATTTATTTGTTCGATCAGCTTGGGAAGAGCATTTCTTTCAATGTTAATTACTGTTATCTGTCCAAGCAGTTTGGGGAATTGGAATCGTACTACTGCAAAAATTGGGCATTCATGATGCGCACTTACTTTTCTAGTCCATAGACATCCATATGGGTCTTCACGGCTTTCTTAGTCATAGTTCTCACCATCACACAGATTGTTTTTGCTATACTTATCTCTTCTGCCACTAGGATTTGTTGTTTAGCACATGTGTCTTGGTCAAGATACTGTTCATTTTACAAAGAGGGACTGACCATTTCGTGGCTGTTAATGTACTGCATTTTCTGCCCTAATGAAGGTGCTTCTACTGAAGAGGATGGGATGCCGATCATAGAGCTGTCGTAAAATGTGGGGACTAATAGGGCTGTGATTGCTTGTTGTTGTTCTGTTTTGGGGTTGTGATTGGTTGTTGTTCGTGTGTTTTGGAGCTTTAGATTGCTGCTTGTAGGATGGGCTGTGACCAGTGGCTAGATCAAGGGGATCAGTGGGGTTTTAGCTCATCTGTGGTTGGCTCTTTTTGTGAGATATTGAGTTTAGTTGTTTTCTAACTAAGTTCGATGAATTCAAGTGTTCAATGATGAGTTTTGCGTGATGATGATGCTGTTATCTATTTGGCATTTTCCTATTTTGCTTGTTGTTGATCCAATTATGAGCCAAGCAGATTGCTGTGATCCTATTTGGACAGATCAGCCACATATATGCATTTGGTTTTTGTTTGATGCTGCGATGCATTTGGCCAAACATATGGATTTGGTTTATGCTTGATGCTATTAGTGTAAAGGCCTGCTGAGCTTGAGCTGACCAAAGGCCAAGTGCAAAGCCAAGCGGCCTGCAAGTGCCAAGGGCTGCTGACTGCTGACCTTACACAAGTTTTGGTTTGGATCAGTTTTGAGTTCTTGCATTTGATTATGTCGTTCAAATGAGGGTTTTGGCTGGGTTTGGGTCAGACATAAATTTGAGTTCTTGAATAGATGTCTATGGGTAGGTTTTCCTCTTCCCTTGGCTTCTCTGGATGCATATTTAGGCGGTTGGGGATCTGCATATCAGTCAAGCTAGCTTGTAGGCACGCAAATAGTTTGTTTTGAACAACAGCTCATGTTTTAGACATTGGACTAGGAGCAGGGAAATATGTAAAATTACCTTCTATCAAATGTGCTGTTTATTTTCTCAGCTTGGGCATTGTTTTAGCTGAGAAGGTTTTGTTTAATTGCTTGAGTTTTTTATCTGGTGCAAATGGTAAATCTTGAACGAATCTGCACTTTTTGTAGTTGATTTTTCAGTCTATTTGGACTCTCATACGTTTAAGAGGGGCAATTCGAAATTTATTAGATTTTGAGAATTGATTAATGTGGACATTCAATTAGATGACAAATTGATGTCACGTTTCGAAGGCAGGAAGCTAGTTCTTTGTCCATTAACAGAGTGGACAACGGCGTTTTACTAGAGGTATTATCGCAAAAAAACTTTCAACTGCACATGGGTCAGTGCATCTCCTTTGAAAGTTTTTTGCTTGTTTTGTACATGTTGGATATCCTGTGGTGCTTCCACAAACAGTTGAAGAAACTTATCAAAGTCGAGTTCATCCTGAACAGAGCTTTCTCAGCATCGCGATTGCTTAAATCCGCATCATTCTGTTTTCCTTTTAGGTTTTTGTTCCTTATCCATAGTTGTACTTGAAAAGTTATACAGACACTGGAGGATGTCAAGATCATTTCCCGTTAATAAGGATGTAATTGTTGTGTGTATGACTTGCAAAAACTGTCCAGTAACTTCAATTTGGTTTCGGAGTTTGAATGCTGAAAAGTTAGTTTTAGTTGATATAATGTTGTTATTGTAGGAGTATTATCGTTCTTTCAGGAAGATGATGATGTACTAGGCCCCAGTACACCATGTTTACTTCATCGATGTTCCAGATTATTGGAACCTCTCTCTTTCTTGACAATGCTGCAGTATCATGTTATTTTGAAAAGAATAGTAGGGTAACACATATGAGAAACCTTGGGATTTGGAATGCCACAAGAGGAGAAGCTTGTTAATGTGAATTCTGGGTTATATTACATGCTTAGGAGCAGAGATACACAGATACAGTATTTTCTAAATGATCAACGGTTTGAAGCTCTTCTTCCTTTTTATGGTACACTAGAGGTCTGGAACATTTGAATTGGCGTTCTATGTTCATGCATGAACATTGATTCACTTTCATGTGATGTATTTCTGAAATCTCATATCTATGCATATACTTTAAGAAAAAAGTCGACACGCAATGTGGTCTATTTAGATATGCTTCAAACATATTCATGTGATTATAATCCAAATAGGACCAAATAATAGCATTTAATTCAACTATACAATCAGAAGGGCTACCGCTATCATACTGTGATTCATGCTCCGTTTAACTCTAGGAGTTATTCAACGGTAGACTGACATAAACTTAAATCTTCATGTTGTAAATGGACAGTGATTCTTGGATGTAAATAGATTTTTGAAATTGGAAAAGAATTGTTGAGCTACTAGGTTGTGGACCAATCACACTATTTTTTTTGTTCTCAATGCTAGCGGAGGATGCATCTGGCATGACGGACCACTGAAATGTGTCAACTTATAATCTCTTTACATCAAATGTACCCATATCTTTTTGACACAAATTCTCTCTTTTAGAGAAACTTACCCATGTTCTGGAAGCTGAACGAGATTCTGAAAGAGAATTTCAGTCGTTACCATTTCATTTTCATTATGTGGAAATTTCAAGACTTCTTTTTGACCAGTAAGTTTAATGAAGTTGGTTTTGAATGTGTATATCGGTTGATGCATAGCACCAATTCTTACTTCTTATGTGATTTACAGCGCCCGGGATGACATTCCTGACATTTATATGATGGGTTAGAAATTCTTTTTTCTTTTGTCCTCTTTGCCGACCTTTTGTCATTAAATGCGTGGAATACTGGAGCAAACTTAAGTTATGTTGTCTGCCATAGGTGAGGTCTCTCATCGAGGATATAAGGGACGTAAGATTTCATAAAGTGCAAAGCAGCCTGGAGACATTTGATGGTCGAACATCGGCAGCACAAGTATGCTTTCTATAGTATTAAATCTGTTCATCTGATTGCTGGCAGAAAAAAAGAAAAAAATTCTATCTACTTTCATTGCACAGCTAGGTATAGTTTGTCTCTCTTTTTTTGGGTCATTGCTATAGTGTAATAAATGAAACTAAATAGAAGATGTTGAACACATGGTACCTGGTTATGACATATATGGTGCTCCATTCGTTTCAACACATTCACCATTTCTTTTATTATTACATTCGTAATCCGTGGTCAAGATGCAACTAGCAGACTCAGCTTTTGGGAAAGTATGATCGTAGTAATTGGCCGTGTTTCATCTTTATGTGTCGTAGGCAGTATAATCTAGTTTCACTCCTAGAAGTCTGTAAAATGACTGTCGAGCATGATCATGATAGCAGGTAATTTAACTGCAAGATAAATTGACTATTCTCTAGGTAAATGGAAAATGAGCTAGTCAAGAAGAAGAAGGAGGGAAATAAAAATTTAAAATTTAAAATAAAAAATCGAAAAATAATCATTATTATTATATATTGTCCACATCAGCACCGGTGATGTCATCGGCCGGTTAAAAAGGACTGAATTGACACTCAATTGGTAAATTTAAAATATTTAAAACTGAATTGACACAAATATAAAATGTTTAGAATTAAATTGATATAAGTGTAATAGGTTTAAGACTTTTTTGACAAAACATCTTGAAAAATGAGCTAGTCAAACCTTCAGTGGCCTTTCAAATCTAATCAAACCTTTTGCTGCGGAGATCTATCATTATCCATCTGGAGGTTTTGCTTTTCAAACCAAACAGGCAACGGCAATGCAGCTGGGCATATTCAGATTCCATAAGCAGCATAGAATATAGATCATACTCTGATAGTTAGAATTAAGTTAATCAACAGCTGGCAAGCTGGAGCGGTTCCTTTTATAAATTTCAAGAGCCATCAAGGTACATAAGATTCCCACGGGGCACCAGAATTCAATTTTTACAGGGATTCTTGACATTAAGCTGTTTTGCTACATGTGGCTCAATGAACATTTATCACCATCCTCGATCCATTGTGCCTCGAAATCTCTTGATCGTGACATATGCTTGACACGAATCTCTCTTGCTCCATCGGGTGCTACCTCACATTGCTAACAACTAACAAAGAGATTAATATAAAATAAAGAGAAAGTACCATATAAAAATCTAAATTATTTCCATTGTGACGCCAATAATTTAATTTTTTTTATGTTATTAAAACTCCAAATTTGCACCTGACAAAAATATCCTCTGTCAAACACAAAAAATGCTAACTTTTGTTCACTATGATAATAATATCCTAATCTTTTTCTTTTTTTTCCGTGTTGTCAACATCTCAAACTTATATTAGTGTGATAAAAATTTAGGATTTTTTATGACAGGAAAAAATTTTGGGTTATAGATGTCACATTGGACAAAATTTAGTATTTTTTTTTTATGGCTAACAAAGCGTGCGAGTACAAATTTGTGGTTTTGGTAACAAAAAAAAAAGAGAGTAAGTAGTATTGGTGTACAAATGTGCATAGTTGAAGAATTTTAGGACACAATAAAAAAAATTGAGTCATTATTATGATAAGGCATAACTTAGGGTTTTTGGTGATATCAACACTCAAATATACATTATTGCATAACTAGAAGACTGTGAGCACATAATCACATGCTCGATCCATAGATTTAAGGCCCCCCAATTTAGATAAATCAGCATATCCCGTACATCACGCATGTAAATGCAACAATTTCTTCCTATTTACTAACAAAATTTGATATTAGGCAATTAATAAAATTTGAAGGTTTAGTTTCAACAAAATAACACCCCTTGTTTCTCTCGCTTTTCAAGTCGAAGTGAAAGATTTTATAACAAGTAATGTTAAGACGTGTTTGCAATCCTCGGGAAAATTACCAAAACAGTTATAACCCTATTACAATTGTGTTAATTCAGTCATAATTTTTTTTTTGCCAATTCAGTTCTAAATTTTTTGCATTTGTGCCAATTCAGTCTATTCGATTGACTAGCCAAAATTTTTATTTTTAAAAAAAATATTTTTCGAATTTTTTAATTAATTTTTATTTTTCTTCATCTTCTTGGTTGGTTTTGCTCAATGGCCGGCAAGGGTCACGACCCTTGCACAGCGAGCCATGTGAGACCGCAAGCGAAGGAGGCCTCGTCCGCAACAAGCGAGGCCATGGTCGCCTTCGCCTATTGTTGACGAGGCTGGCCTCGCGCGACTCACTTAACAAGGGCCGTGACCCTTGCCGGCTGCTGGCAAGGGCTTCGCAGCTCTGGCCGGCGAACTTCGACGACCCTCATTGGCCATTGAGCAGAACCAACCAAGAAGAAGAAGAAGAAAAAAAAAAACTAATTAGAAAAATCAAAAAATATTTTAAAATATTTAAAATATTATTATTTTGGCTAGCGAGCTGACGTGCCATGTTAGTGTTGGCCGGTCAAATGGATTGAATTAGCACAAATACAAAAGGTTTAGATCTAAATTGGCAAAAAAAAAGTTTAGGATTAAATTGGTATAATTACAATAGTTTTAGGACTGTTTTGGTAATTTTTCCGCAATCCTCTAATTACACCATGAAACGTCGATTGGTAGCTTAGTTTGAGATTTAATTTATTCAATGTGATCCATGAATTTTAGCCAAATATGCAATGTGGTTCATGAATTTTTAATTTGTTTAATGTGGTCCCTAAAATTCTTTATACATGTTCAATTTAGTCCTTGGACTATATGTAAATGTTCAATATTGTTCTTTAATTTAAGTTCAATGACAACATTGAATATTTCATAGAGTCTATGGATTAGTTTGAACATATATAAAAAGTTTGGGAATCATATTAAACAAATTAAAAGTTAAGGGACAACATTGCATATTGAAATAAATGTCAAGGACCACATTGAACAGATTAAAAGTTCAGGAACAACATTACACATTGGACTAAAGTTTAGAGATTATTTGTACAATTATCACCATCTATTAAGATAATATTGCACGAGCACGAACGCATGTACACTTTCTTGCTCTCATGGCTATTTAAGATAATATGACTAGACTTAAGCTATTAAGTTACAAAGGCAAACCGTAATATCATATCCGACCATTACCAAAAAAAAAAACATATGCTTTCGTCATGAAATAGAACAATTAGGTTATCAAAATAAACCCTAATATCATAGATGTAATTTGTCAACTATTCAATTATTTGAATCGGATGAGAATATTTATATTTACACTTAGAATACTTTAGAAATTCAAGGAATATATAATTTATTACGTCGGCCTATCAATGTTCCGTTAGTATACTTTTATGTAAATTACACGTAAGTAGATGATTTTTAATACAACTTTCATTTCCCACATATTCACAAGGAAACCACACATAAGCATATATATATAATTTGAAATAGTTTACAGACCTACAGTGCCTTTATCTAAAAAACGTACTATCTATATAGTTTCTTCTATTTGAATATGAGATGAATTGATACAATCAGATTATACACGCACACAAAATGACACTTTTGCCATCACGAGTCCATTATTTAGCCTAGAAAATCAAGGAAGATTACGAATATTGTCCATACTTTTTGAAAGAATATCAACTTACATCTTCACCATTCAAAATGTATTCGCGTCCTCGGCTATAGTACTAGATTTACCGCTCATTATTATATCTAGTTGTCGAATTATTATTTTCTTTTCAAAGTTACCCTTATTACTACTCTTCTCGAGAATTGTCAGTCATATCATCTAATTATTTGTCATACTAATTTGCCTACAACAAAAAATTGAGAAAATTGCCAAAAGAAGTCCTAAACCTATTGTAATTGTATCAATTCAATTATAAATTTTTTTTTTCCAATTGAGTCAAAACCGTTTGCATTTATGCCAATTCAGTCAATCTGCCCAATTTTGGCCGATTGACGCTAACGTGACACAACCGATGCTGATGTGGATAATTTTTAATAATATTTTAATATTTTTCCACAATTTTTATTATTATTTTTTCCTTTTTTTTATTGTCTTTGTTTTTACAAATCTGGCCAATGAGGGTTGGTGACCCTCACATGGGTTGGGCGAGGCCTTGGATCTTGGTGAGGGTCAGCGAGCCTCACTTGTGGCCGGCGATGGTCAGTTGACGATCTTACTAGCCAGAGTTGTAAAAAATAAAATAAAAAGAAAAGAAAAGAACAAAGTCGAAAAAATAATAATAAATTAAAAAAAAATTAAAATATTATTAAAAATAAATATATGTCAGCACCTGCCGGATGGTCAGAATTTGTATAAATGCAAAAGGTTTATGATTCAATTGATAAAAAAAAAAAGTTTAGGATTTAATTAGCACAATTGTAATAGAGATAAGACTTTTTTGATAACTTTCACACAAAAAATCTAAAGGGGGTCCCTCCTATCAAGAGAGCAACCCTCTTCATGCTTTTCTCTCTTATTAAAGTACGTCAATTTAATTATTTTTCAAATATAAATAGTCGTGCGAATGTCAGTTTAATGTTATAGAAATTATTAAATAGTCATATTTCTTTAACTATCTAATTTCATCACCGATGTTTCTCTTTTAATTTCACTCTACTTTAATTTTTTGATAATTTAAGTTGATAGACATGGAATTTTGCACACAGATGAGATCTAGTATTACAAAAATGATTTTATTAATGCCTTTCTTGTAAAATACTTGTTATGCATATTAGATAAGAACGTTTAAATATTCAAAATTATTATAAAAATAAATGATCAGAAAACAACTTGAAATATAATATGAAGAGATAAGAGAGAAGTAGGGAGCAAATATTAACTCATCTTATTCAATGACGAAAACTAAGCTCCTATTTATAGGAACACGAGGATGCACTTATCATTAATATCAATATATTGAATAAATTCATACATTGGACAGAGAGATGAACTTAGAATGTAGGATACAAATGTACCATACTAGGTACATTAGATAGGATGAATATAATGAATATTCATTCATGTATTTCATTCATTCATTCATGTATTTCATAACACCCCCTCTTGAATATTCATAGTATTCATTCTATTACGAATGTGCATTGAATGACATTGCCTCATTAAAAACTTTAAGCCAGAAAAACCCAGTGGGACAAAAACTGGACAAAAGGGAAAAAGAGTGCAATGCATAGTTCATAATATCTCTCCCCCTCAATAGAGCTATATAGTCACTGCTAAGGCTAGTCAATCTTGCAGCTTGTGAACTCGCCGCATACCAATGCCATATACTAATTTCTCAAAAGTTGACGTTGGCAATGATT
>BCNH02000004.1:10698206-10711630 GCA_001662345.2 Metrosideros polymorpha var. glaberrima | reverse complement strand
CTCGGAATGGTTTTGCAAGCATGGTTAGTGGGTAGAGTTCGTGTTGCTTGGTGTGCCGAAGGTAATTGCGTGATTGTTCCCAAGGTGGTTTGCCCTATTTTGCTTAATCAAGTTCGCCCCATGAACTGGTTAATGGTTCTGTAAACATGGGATGATTGATTGTAATTTCTTTTTTTAAATAGAGTTTTTTTCTTGTCGGTCTTTTAGACGAGTATGTAGGTGAGTTGTTCGGTGCATGCGCCGTCAATTGTTATTCATACTAGTCATCGGATACGGGAAAACATATGTGATTTTCAAGAAAATAAAATAAATCAAGTAAGGCAAATCTTGTCTTTACTTAAATTTCCATGTCTAGAAATAATTACAGCCTCGTGATTTTATAAAAAATCCATAAAACTCAAATCAAATCGAAAATATTATTAGGAATCAAATGTTAGTTGTATGAATGTTCATATCAAAAGGTTTGTGACAGATATAAGATTAAAAAAAAGAAAAGAAAAGGAATAGGCGGGATATGAACAAATAGAAAGTATTAATATTGAATTTCTCATATGTCAAAATTATTTGTAATTCATATAGATGTTGCAGTTCCACTTGAAGTGCAAAGTTTTAGGTAGAAAATCCAACTTCCTCAAAAGGGACGGATGGCTCTACGGAGGCCAAAATAACATAAATCAATCATGAACTCATTTGACAAGATTAGCTCAGCTGATTAATTGAACTTTGAAAATTTGAATGATTTAGGCTTGATACAGCAACCATAAAATCACTTTCAATTTGTTCTTTTAACACAATCCAAAGTAGTATCGAAAATTTCACGCGAAATTATTAAGTATTAATTATCCAAACAATCAAAGTGTAGCACTTGAGATACTTTCTTTTAGTAGTAGTACACTGGTATAATCTGAAGACAATTCTTCAAGTAGAAAGTTTTAATAACTGAACTTCTCATATGTCAAAATGTTATAAGATGAATAACACAATCTTCATAAATATAGTCTTACAGGTGATATTTTATTTGATAATGATTCAAAAACCAAAATATTGCACGGATTGACAATATTAAAATTTATTTGAATTATTTCCCCATATTTTGATTTTGGGTGGGACCCAAGTTTGGCACCGGTCTCTGGCGCTCCAATGATAACAATCAACAAAAACTTTAGTGAATAACTTATACATTATTGTATAACTATAAGACTATAAGTACGTCATCACATACTCGTACCTATAGATGTAAGGGCCCATAATTTAGATATATCAAGTAATATAAGGTAATTTAATGAAATTTGAAGGTTTGGTTTCCAAAAAGTAATTCCTGTTGTTTCTCTTGCTTTTCAAAGGAGCTTAATCAAGAGGAAATGAAAGATTTTCTGACCAATAATCTTAAGATGTGTTTGCATATACTTTTGCATTTCGATTTCTTACTTAATTTAAATCTTCGCACGAATGCACCGACTTTTTGGTAACCTTGCAGTGCCTCAAATTTTTACAATACACTGCCATTGACACGCATATTCACATATATTTATATTATTTTAAAATTGATGGGAAAATCAACAAATACATTTTACTTAAGCTTAAATATAAACAAACAAGCTTATTTTGATATAAAATTCAGCCCTCTTCCACTGTATTTCTCGATCAGTTTGATAAAATGCCGAGGGGCCCAAATAGTTGTACATCTTCTAAAAAGCTTTGTACATCAACTAAATGTAAGGCTCTGACCTAGTTCTCTTTACGACATCAATCAAGAAATTAGGCTCCTTTTGTTTCATAAAAAATATCTTCCGAAAAAACGTTTTCCCCATTTTCTAGTGTTTGAGGGCGGAAAATAAGCTAGTCACAAAAAACAATTTCCACCTTTGAAAAAGCACCTTCAAAAGTGAGGAATCATTTTGCCTCCTTTGTTCTCCCTACACTATTTCACATTCATTTTCTTTTTTAATTATTCATTTTTTTAAAAAAAATTTCAAAATTTTAATTATTTGTTCTTTTTCTTTTTCTTTTTTCCTTCTTTTCTCTTTCTTTCTTTTTCCTTTCTCCTTCTTCCTCCTCCTTCCCCCGCAGTCATTCTTCCTCCTTCCTCCTCCAGTCGATGTGCTCGGCCAGCGAGCTCGACTCGCTCGGATCTAGCTGTGAGCCTACTCGCCTCCATTTGGCGGCGAGCTCGAGCTGGCCGATCCGTGTGAGGCTCGAGCTTGCCTACCGTTGCCTCGTCGAAGCTCGCTTGTGGCTGGTCGCTAGTAGGGGTGAGCATAAATAGGGTGGGCCGGTCCTAGACCTAAACCCTAAAACCGACTCTGTTATAATCGGTCTCCATTTTTTGGGCTCGAAAACCGACCCTGTTTTTTCGGTCCGGGAACAGGGTAAACAGGGTCAACCCTGTTTTCACAATTTTTCCTTGATCCTGTAGTAGTCATCATTTCTTTTTTTCAACTTTCACAACTTATAAAAAATGCCTTTCTTGTGAATTGAACATAATGCATCCACTAATACTTCTAGATGGATTTGAGAAACTTCTATAGACATATTTGTCAGAAGCTAGGAAATGCAATTGAATATCAGAAGGCACACTTCCATAATTAAGTAAGCGTGCCTCGACACTCTTCTCCCTACACTCTTTCACATTCACATTCATTTTCTTTTTACTTATTCTTTTATTTTTCTTTTCTTTTTTTAAAAAATTTGAATTTTTAATTATTTGTCTTTTTTCCTTCTTTTCTCTTTCTTTCTTTTTCCTTTCTCCTTCTTCCTCCTCCGGCTGATGTGCTCGGCCAGCAAGCTCGACTTGCTCAGATCTAGCTGGGAGCCTACTCGCCTCCATCTGGCGGTGAGCTCGAGCTGGCTGATCCATGTGAGGCTCAAGCTCGCCTACCACTGCCTTGTGAAGGCTCAAGCTCGCCTACCACTGCCTCGTGAAGGCTCGCCGTCCTTTGCGAGCTTCGGCGAGCTTGAAGCTCGTTTGTGGCTGGTTGCCAGTTGTCACCGTGGTTAGCGACTGCCGAGGAAGAAGGTTAAGGAAATAAAAAATAAAAAATAGAATTTATTTATAAATAAATAAATATAAAAAATTTATTAATAGAAGTGTAAGGAGGAGAATCAAATGATTTTCCATAACAAACGACAAAATATTTTTCAGTTCATTTTTAGGTTTCGGCCAAACACAAAAGAATATTGTCATTTTTCGAGAAAATGACTTACTGGAAAACATTTTCCAGAAATGCTATATTTTCCGTGCAACAAATGAAGCCTTAGTAAAAATAATCTAAGTTTTTCAGCTTACTGTATAGAGATGGGGAAGGACCCCCTATAGCTTTATTCATCTTTGGCTGCAAGCTCCTGCCTCTTGTTCTCCCCGACTTCCACAAGCCATGTTAGAAGAGCCTCGCACTCTTTGTACCATTTAATAGCATTATCTTGGAATTGTCACTGGTGTCAGCAGATTGATAATGCTTAAGGTGGAGGAGGAAGATGTTACATCGAAAGCATTCGACTAAAAGATTGTTTGTGTAAAGCAATAGGCAGTCAGTGTTGAGTAAAGGTTTATGACTGAATTGACACAAATGCAAAAGATTTATGACTTAATTGGCAAAAAAAGAAGAAAGTTTATGACTGAATTGGCATAATTGCAATAATTTTACGATTTTTTTGATAATTTTTCCCGCATATGCAGTTGTAGCTAAGTCATTGTACAGGTACAAAGAAAGATGTAATCGAATATGTAACGAGTTTGTGGAGATAAGCCACAAATGGTGTCAGATTGAGAACATTGATCTTTTGACTCCTCTATGTTAGAAGTGAGTAGTTCTCTCTTCCTATACTAATGACCGTAATTTCTTTTTCCGCAGAACTAGATCGGAAAATTTATATGCAAATACCGTATCTTAATTGTGCTGGTGAAACTGTTCATACTTACAGATCTGAACCGTCGTTAGAGCATTGAGTTTTGCCATATGTGAAACTTCCACACGGCTTCAATTGAAGTACAACAGAAATTTCGGCCGACGCTTCAACGAAGTTTCATTATTCTGCTAAAACAATAGAGTACTTCTATTTTTAAATGAAGTGCAGGTAAAGTGCCAAAAACATGTGATCCCAGAATACAAATTTTTTGTGTAGTTGAAAATCATTTTGGATGATATGTACTATGAAACATGATCAATGTTAAACCAAGTTACTGTTCATGTATATGGAAACGACTGACACTGTTGAAGTGTTCATGGGACACTTCTATTATGGAAGAGATAAAAGGGAACCAGTATAGTTTGTAAAATGAGCAGATAACTCATATTCGTTATCTTAAGAATGTCATCACGGAATTCACAATGTTAATTATCATGTTATGCATCTATATGGAAAAAAATTGGATATTGCATAACCAGAAGTGCAATGCTAGTGACGCAAAGTTTCGTTTAAGAACTAGTATAGTGATAATGTTGTTAGGTATCGGGGTACAATTACAACGAAAATAAACAGTAAAAATCGAGAGAGAGAGAGAGAGAATTGAGACGCAAAATTTTATCATAGTTCATCCTTAAACTAGGGCTACATCCAGCAGATGATTTTATTATAATTAGCATCTTGCAACTCTCAATTACATTACTTAATCACAAGAAAAAGAGAGTATATATATGTAGTAACTATTCATAGGCCAAAGCCTAAAATACTAATAAGCCCTCTGACTTCTAGGGGGCACTGCCCTAAACCTCCACTCGTTCACGGGGGAGCGGGACCCCATGCTTTCCTATCGATGGGGAGTATGAAACACACCCCAACAAATATGACAAACTATACTTGCCTATTTTAACAAGCAGAGCAAAAGTCTACATTAAAAGGACATTTTGTGATATAGATAACGTAAAAGGAAATAAAACTTGCAAACATTTCCATTCAAACCAAAACTATGACTCGCATTGAGTTATCGTATTATTAGTCTCGGGTTTATCTATTTAACCATAGATATTCCTTCAGGAGCAGTATGGCTAATGACAGTCCAATTCATTGGGTCAATGAAATCTGGTTTATCTAATCATCCATTACACATACATCCAAGCTAATTAATCTAATATCAGCGTTATCATTCTATCATAGAAATTTACAAAGATCGTATTTAGTATCACGAGCTACTAAATCACTTAAAACTCTGTACCTTTCTCACTAATTAACGTGATGCATGCAGTTTTTTTCCCTGTTCCATCTATAAACAATTTCCAAAATGTCACCGGACCTACTCCATAGCATGTTCACAGAAATTCCGCAAGAGCCCAACAGGCCCTTATGCTCTTTAGAATATATGTCTAAGGACGTCAAAAATAATCAACAAACCCAAAAGTCTCCATGTCCTTCCTATGGGTTATTTCCCAGAAATCTCAAAATTCTTTCACTAAAATAGAGAAAATAAAACCAGTCAAGAGCTTATGAAAAATGCATACTCTAGCAGCAATTTTTTACATCAGGATGGAAAAACATGTGCTGGACAAGAAATGAGAGTACTAGAAGATTTTCAAAGGTAACAAAATATTAGAACTCATGGGGATGAAACTGACTGAAGGTGGACTGCGTCAGTTATGTGCCTTACGACCTTGCGGGGGCAGCCCTGTTCGGGGACTGCGTGGCGGCGGCGATCATTGGGGCGGACCCCTTGCCCCACGACGTGATTGACGGCCGCCTCTGGGACGCGGGCATCTACTTCAAGCTAGGACGAGACCTGCCTCAGAAAATCTAGGCCAACATCGAGGAGTTCCGTTGGAGCTTCATGGCGATGGCCGGGCTCGGCGAGGGGTTCAATGATGTGTTCTGGTCGGTCCACCCGGGCGGGCCGGCGATCATGAACAAGCTGGAGAACACATTGAAGCTGAGGAGTGACAAATTGGAATGCAGCAGGAAGGCACTGATGGACTATGGGAATGTGGGCAGCAACACCATATTCTACGTGATTGAGAACATGAGAGATGAGTTGATGGAGAGGGAGGGTGGTGAGGAGTGGGGGCTTGCACTGGCATTACCTTTGAAGGCATTCTTTCTCATGCGTAGCCTTTCATAGGAAACGTGGGATTGTCCGAATTCTAATTGGGTTTCAGAGGGAAATTGCTAAGTGAGTCGTGCAATTTGTTACCTTATTGAAATCTAAAGTGGACAAGTAAGAAGGTACTTGAGTTCACAATTTTAGTCTCTTTGAGCTTCATTACATTAGTATTCATAAATCAGCACCAAACAGCAAGTAGCCGAGCGTAGCAAAATCCCAACTTATGTTGGAACTTTATTTGTCTCTTTATAACTATAAAATAAAAAGATTAATGAGAATAGCTTAAATAGAGTATATGTCGAAATCTGGGAAAAAAAATCTCGAATAATACTATGCCAAGAATTGGCGAATGTACACGTGTCTCATGCCAAATTTTTCTTAAATTCATCAATAGAAGGAAATTATTTAATTGCTAACGGCACGCTGCAAGAAATGGGTGACTACCGTTTATCTTCAAAAGGGAAAATATTTCCTAATTTGATTCGAGAAGTAAACATTTCCTATTTTAGGACACAAGCTCGTTTGCAACACAATATGATCCAATGGCACATAACCCATATTTTCGGTGGCAGAGATGGATTAAAAGGCTTTGTGAACATTTCTTATTTAGTATACATTTCCTATTTTAACATCACCTAGCAACTACTTAAACCTCGCAACCTCAAATCTAACGGTAAAAACAGTTTCTTTGTTTTCTTGCTTGCCACTTTTGACACTATGCACTTCCTCATCTGTCTCTGTCTCATTTCAAAGCTTTGCCAACATGTCCCCTCTTCACAAGATCGACTTTTACGGCGATCAAATCCTCACTTGTGTTACTGACGACCCAAAATCAAAACTCAATATAGCAACAACACGGATCGAGGAGTAAACGAAAGCTCGCAGCAATGAGAACCGCAGCGGCTCGCATTAAATTTTAACCTATTGTTTGTTATCATTTCTCATTTGAGTTACTTACTGATGTTTATATGTTCTTTTTCGTAAATTTGCCGACTATTCTTATTGTTGACAAAACTTTAGTTGTCTACTAGTCTTATTGATCATGATCACCACATAGAAAGCTTAATTAACGCTAAATGGTCATTACATGAACATTCCGTGACGATTTAGGTAATTCCACACTATTGATTTCCAGCAATTCTCTTCAATTAACGTGTTTCTCTACATGCGGCTTTGGTTTTTCTCTTGTTGTCACTTGCTGGATCATTGACGTCCAATGTGGCCACCTATTTTGGCTGAACCGACTCGTCGTTGGCCTTAGCATTGAGTGGCACCGTAACTCAAGCCTAGCATTGTCCACCCTGTGGCTACCAGCAACTGTGTGTCGGCCACAGTTGCCTCGTCTTTCAAATCATTCATGTCAAGTAAGTCTTTGCGTCGCTCCATGGGCTTCAGGCTCGCCATGGTTCGCATGGTCCATTACAATTGATGATACATGTTTTAAGATGTATAAAGATCATGATAATCATACTCTTATAGGAGATAATTTATTTAGTAATTATAAATATCCAAAATACTATTATCGATTGCAAAGATGGAGATATATTTGAATCACGTTATCGTATACTAAGTGTGCCTTTTCTGCTTTTGTAATCTATTTGAGATTGAGCTATTCTTTTTTACAATAGTAGATATAAATGATTTATCAATATATAACTGAAAGTATGCGTAAAGAAAACACAAAAAAAGAGTTAATATCACAAAAAACTTTCTATTGTAGAAAAAGCTCTTGGGAGATGATATTATTCTATTGCTCAAATGTTTGATGATACAAATGATGGGAGAGCGACTTATTTATACATGAATTCCTCTAATTACAACTGTTGATCTACCTCTTATCTAAAGGTAGAGATCCAGTCTCACCTACCAATCTGACGGTGTAGATTCACCCCCTTCTAATAATCTAACGATGTAGAGATTCAATCCTCTTCTAACGAATCCGACGATGGAGAAACATCTTGGTGGACATCAATCCTCATCTCACTAACCAATGATCGAAATTGAGTCCCACCTACCGATCCAACGGTTCTTGTCTCTTCGGATTGATAACTTGGCAATCTGTCTGTGACAATTGCCCCTATAGCTTCTCCTATCTTTTCTCGTTTTCTTTCTCTTGGGGTTTATTTTTTAGTTGTATAATCTTTTGTCTAGTCAACAAAGGAAAATTACACGTATGAACTTATCTAGTTATCGCTCATGTGGCACTGATGTGGCGGTCCGTAAAAGCATTTTCATTTCTATTTTAACATAAATAACAACTTCAAAAAAAAAACATATACCTTCAATTATACCCCAAAAAAAACAGATTCAAGATGAAATTGAACAAAAAGTTTGCGAACTTATGGTATTTTATCCCTAAACATACTATCTCCATACTTATTTCTTCTCTTTGGCATGCTTTGTAAGCATGGATCAATCTAGACGTCCATGATTAATTTACAAGCACGAATGCAATATAAGACATGGGACGAACTAGACGGAAAATTTGAACACGAGAAGAATTGATGCACATAGTTCATATACATACTCTTGCCATCACGAGTGTAGGTGCTTAGGTTGTAAAATCAAAGAAGGATTACAAAATCATTCGTACTTTTTTTCCATCGATATTAACTTACACCATCATTATTTAAAATATTTTTTTAATAATATTTTTTAAATTCAAAGCCTCGGCCCGCCTCCAAAAAAATTCCGAAACAGAACCACCGACTGAGTCCGAGTCCGAGTCCGGACGACCTAGCCCATGACGAAGCTCTCTGGTGGGGGCTTTTGCGAGGGCTTTGCAGAGACGAAACCCCAAATTCCCACCAACGCCACCTCCGCCATGGCGCGACTCTCGAAACCCTCCGCGTCGCGCTTCCTCTACACACTCTCCGTCTCCCCTCCCCTCTCTCCGTCGGCCTCTCACCGCCTCCAATCGCCGCTCGCGTCTCTCCCCCTCCGCGGCTCCCGCCTCCGGCACTTGTCAGTAGGGTGGGAAATAATGGGAAAATTTTACAACCGAGAAAGAGAAAGCAATGATGGAAAAGATGGAACTCCAAGATCGTGAATTTTCATTTTGGAGATCATGCTTTGATCCTTTTGTGCGTTTTGAGGCGGCCAATAAGGACTGGGAGGCACTACTATGAACACTAGTCACTAGACTGTTGTGTTTAGTGCTGATGATCCTGAGAGCTGTAAGGGGGCTTCTTTACATTCAACAATTTGGGTGGTCATTATGGAGTTCATCTTCTTCATTATGTCCTACCTACATCGTGTATCCCATTTTTTCAAAACTTAAAGAGCAGACCAGATGCTTCTGCTCGAAATGTGAATCGTCGTTCGGTGTTGATCTTATTTGAGCATTAGAAGAATGGATTAGGCTATGGCACGGTCTTTTACTGTCAGCTGTTGAATGGCGACCATTTGTACTTTGTCCTTCGGTCACATGCTTAGTTTAGATATTAGAAGGAATTTTTTGGAAGCGAGACCTCCAGCTCTGTTCGCTTTCCTGTTCATGAGGCTTTGCCACCCGTATGGGTTGATGACATCACCCCCCTTAGGATCGGACTGTAGTGAGAGATCTGAAGCGGGGGTACTACTAACATTGATGAGCGAGTCAAGGCTTGCAGCAAGCCCCCCTTTTGCCTTGCACCGTCCATATGATAGTGTCCATGAAAATCACCTTTCAACCTTCTAATGTTTGTTTTGTTTTGTCGTGTTCTCTTTAATTATGAAGCCCCGAAATCCAGCGAGGCCTAAAACTTAGGGTGTACTAATTGGTTTAAAGCAAGTTCTGGATGAACTCCATGAACTTGCATGATTCTGATTCAAACGGGAGTTTAGTCCCTCAAGCATTGAACAAGGCAGTAAAAAGTTACATTGTTGATTGTAATCCCCTTACTCCAACTAACTTCCTTTCTGTTAAATTTAATTCGTGATGCAACAACATGAACTTGTTTTTCTTTACCATAAAAATGCAAGAAACCCATTTCAGATCTGCGTAGCGATTTACAATTGTTGTCATCTTTGGAGCATATGGGTGGAAAGTCATGGTATGTCTGGCATAATCCTTGGCCTTTTCCAGCCTTCTGTCAAAAGGGAAAATGATCAATGGGGCCAATGAATTCATCATCGCTGCAATGTCCAGCTTTTCGTTCCTTGAATGGCTGACTATTCTATAAGTAGGCTTTGGGAGGAAAGTATCTGATATGATATTTCAGTCCTATAGTGATTTTACACGTTACTATTGTGGAAGAGGGGCATATACATTTCTTTAAGAAAAAGATTGCATAAATATTTTGTTCCTCTATTGCGGTTCCTTTGGTTCACTCTTTCGTTGACATCCTTTCTACTGAGAAGTTAGGATTCTAAACTACAATATTATCTACAGGCTGGACTGGTCTTTTTTGCCCGTGTAATCTTTGGGCGCAATGTAGAAATGTCGAGAGATGATATTACTTGGACAAATGGTTGTGTTTGCCATGCCGTATGTGTTGGAGGTGGGGGGATGGCTGTTGCTGCAACGACAGGGATGTTTCATGGGATTGATCCTAAGACATGATTATTTATCTGCGAAAGTCCGTTTTTCGCTTGGTGGATGTGTGGCATCTACAATGGCCTCTTTCGGTAGTCATTACAGAATAAGTATCATCTGAAGGTGAAGGCGAGTTTCTTTATTCTTCTTTGGTGATGTTCTTATGGGTTAGCAAAACTGAAGAGATTAGGATTGATGGATTTAACTGCCGGCATAATCATGTACGTTTAATTGGGCATTTTACTGATCGAATGAGCTTGAAAATGACCTTTTTTAATTGAAATCCTGTGTTTTAATAGGTGAAGTTTAGAAATTTTACCACTACAATAAACATGTACATCCTTAATTTTCTCAAGTGATGATTCTAGAACTGTAATATAGTCTCTGTTCGCAATAAAGATCGTAGTTTCCTTCTGATTCCCACTGCAACTGTCCGTCATTAGATTTTGAGGATCCTTGGTATGCTTGGGGATTACTTCTGGTCACTGTTTGCCAACTTACCAGTCTTTTGCTGTGCAGAATTCACCATCTGTTCCATGTCTTGTGCACTGCTGCATGCAGTGGTGCGCATTATGTTAGGAGCACCGGGTGATGAAGAATCGTCTCTCTGACAATGCCGCCATGGTCGTTAACCCTCCTTCCCCGTTCAAGAGATGAGCTCTAACAACGACCCAGGACTCGCATGTGAGGACCACCACACTCATGTAGAGAAGTAAAAGCCATGATCAGCCACCTGAAACCACAGGTGTTTTTATTCATGCTAATTCAGGATGGATCTTTCGCTAGAATTGTGCATTGTTTTAAGAGACTTTGGGTTTCTGTTTGAGTGCAGGTGGTATTTTTGGTGTTATGCGCACGTCGAGCGGATATACTTAAACTTCACTTCGAAAGTGAGTTTTGTGTAGCATATGAAGTAGCAATGAAATCATACTTCATTGTTTCTTTGTATGCCACCCTAAACTCGCTTTCGGGAAGTTTAAATTATGCCACACACTGCCTGAGATCTGCAATGTCCAGTTTTTCGTTCCTTGAACGTCAGACTATTCTATAGTATGCTTGGGGAGGGAAGTATCTGATATGATCATCCAGTCCTATAGTGATTTTGAATGTCACTATTGTGGAAAAGGGACGTGTACTTTTCACTAAAAACAAGTTTTCATAAACCTGTTATTCCTCTGTTGCGGTTCCTTTGGTTCATTCTTTCTTTCACATCCTTTCTATGGTGATGTTATGATTATAAACTACGATAATATCTGCAGGCTGGACTGGGCTACCAGTGTGCTGTTTTGGTGCAATGTAGAAACATGGAGAGATGATATTCCTTGGATAAATGCTTGTACTTGTCATGCCATATGTGTTGAAGGTGCGTTGGCTGTTGCTGCAGTGCAGCGATGTTTCACGGGGTTGATCCGAAGACATCATTTCTTAACTGCCAGAGTCTGTTTATTGTTTGGTGGATTTGTGGCATCTACACCGGCCTCTTTCGGCAGTCATTACAGAATAAGTATCATCTGAAAGTGAGTTTCTTTATTCTTCTTAGGCGATATTTTTATAGGTCAGTGAAACTGCAGAGATTAGGATTGATGGATTAAACTACTGGCTTAATCATCTATGTTGAATTTGGCATTTTACTGATCGGATGAGCTTGAAAATGACCTTTTTAAAACTGAAATCCTGTGTTTAGGTAGGTGAAGTTTCAAAATATACCACTGTTAAAGCGTGTACTTCCTTAAATTTCTCAAGTATGATTCCAAAACTGTAACATAGTCTCTGTTTGCTAGAAAGATTGTAGCTTCCTTCCGATGCCCACTTCAATTGTCTGTCATCAGATTTTTAAGGATCCTCGGTATGCTTGGGGATTACTTTGGGTCGCTTTTTGCCGACTAACCAGCCTTTGGCTGTGCAGGGATCCATGTCTGGTGCACTGCTGCATGCAGGGGTGCACGTTATGTTAGGAGCACAGGGAGATGAAGAATCGTCTCCTTGACAATGCCGCAATGCCCGCGACAGTCGTTAACCCTCCTTCCCCATTCAAGAGATGAGCTCTAACGACAACCCAGGATCTGCAGTGGGGCCACCTGCTCCTGCGTCCAAGGAGCCAGAAAGCACCAATTTGGAAATGCAGCCATTGTAGGTCCTGTGAACGTAATGCCACCAAAAATTTGAAGAGCAGCATATAGCTGACTTTTCTGGACATCACAGCCATTTTTCAAAAGAACATTTACTTAACCGAGTTATCTTCAATTATGTTTGGAGTCTTTGGACATGAAATGTCCGCTTTCAGCTATGAAGAACAAAACAACTCATCAAGGCATCGACACCATACAGCAAGCAGCCCAGCGTGACAAAACCCCAATTTACGACTCAGAGTTCGAATTTACATTTGTGTAATTATAACGGTTAAATAAATATATGCAAGAGACCCATCAAGACATCCACATGTCTCTCCCTTCAATAAAATTATCGCTTAGAGATTACATATTGGTGTCTCGTAAAATAAACCCCCACATAATTTATTCATAAATTAATCAATAAATACAAATTATTTAGGGCGCATTTGGCATCGATTCTAATTCAAAAAATCAATTCCGTTCAGAATTGATTATTTTTTATTCTGTTCCCTAGACGAGTTTCAAAGAATTAGAACGTGTTTGGCAACTGCACATAATTTCTATTTCCGGGAACAATTTCTCTTTTTAATTTTTATAATTGAAGTCAAATAATTACATCTTGTTAATATAAGGTCAACCTATATAGCATCACTAATAAATGAATACCACCACTTGATCTCAGATCATGCATAATTTATAATTAGTCTATTTAATCAACCTATATAGCATTACTAATAAAAGCATCTTCTTGGGAACAATTTCTCTTCCC
>BCNH02000004.1:10591850-10670272 GCA_001662345.2 Metrosideros polymorpha var. glaberrima | reverse complement strand
CTCTCGTTGCTTAATTTTGAATCTATAATGTTTTCCAGCTGTTAGATAAAATGATCAACAGACTTTTCTTATCTCAGGCAAGGTCTAAACTTCGGCACCATAGCGCTGCCGTTCAAGTTCCAATTGGTTTGGAAGAAGAATTTCAGGGTCTTGTTGACCTAGTACAATTGAAAGCCTATTATTTTCATGGTTCCAGTGGGTCTGTTTCTGAATCCAGGGGCTTCCCCAGGTTGTTTGTGTGATACAGTTGTTTGCTTTGCTGATTGAATTATCATTTAATGCAGTGAAAAGATTGTCACTGCTGAGGTACCTGCCAATATGGAGAATCTGGTCACAGAAAAGAGGCGCGAACTAATTGAGATGGTTTCAGAAGTTGATGATAAACTTGCTGAAGCATTTCTAAGTGATGAACCTATATCATCTGCTGATCTTGAGGTTTAGCTCTTTTAATTTTCTTGAAGTAATGTTTCCTTTTCAGGTTAAGATTGGTTTTTACTAGCGTATTATGAACCATTGAGTGTGATATGGAGTAGTATTAAAATTCTGTTTTTCCATGTAATAAGTTGTGCCTCTGTTGTTTATTCTGTGAACGCTGACAGGAAAGATGTGTTGCAGCTTCCGGTATTTTCACTGTAATTTGAAAGACTCGTGACTGTGTAGGATATGAATTAACTGTGAAGTGGGATGATCCTCTAATATAACATTCATCAATGTTTTGGTGTTTTACTTGTTCTTTGACAGCATGTAACACTTACACGCTACATATTGCAGGAAGCCATACGCAGGGCCACCATAGCAAAAAAATTTGTACCTGTATTCATGGGTAGTGCATTCAAAAATAAGGTATTCTTTTTGCCATTGCCTAAGCCCTCCTATTCCCTGTCTCGGTAGCATCAACCATTTAATACTGAGGAAGGTGTTGGGATTTGAATCGCACGTGAAGGAGAACAAAAGCAACGATGGCGACAACAAACTAAACCTTATCTTGCTAGACAGGAAGTGTTAAGGAAGATTGTGCCTGTTAATATATCTGCTTTCAGTATAATAAAATCAACATTTATTGATAGAACCCACGTATACCAGAGATAACAGAAGGTGAAGTAGGAAGGAAAAGCTAATAGAACCTGACAAAAGTTCCATGACAAATTGCCCAATTGCGTCAGTAGTTCACCTATTAGAAGAAATTGCTTTCAAGTTGACAAGGGGATCTGTGACCTTGAAAGATCCTTCTGTTTCTCTTTTATCGTAACGGCAAAATCTTGCTTTGTGACAAATCTTTAACTCAATTTGCCTCACCGACTCTCAGCGTCTATTTCACACATCCAACACCAACGGATTACAATAACCTTTCTCTTCCATAAGTTTCTATTGTCAAGGTCTGGTTCGATGCAGGAGTCCTCCTGAACACTAAACCTTAGAATAGAAGGGTGCCTCTTTCATTAATATGTTTCCCCTCCAAAATTAGAATATTGATGATGGAGAAGTGTAGCGTGTTGGTGTGTGTCTCATCCATTGATCTGGTGGGGCTGTGATAATTTACTAAGTATGTATATGAAATTTGTTCCCCATATCTTGCAATGCTTTGAGTTAGCATCAGTTCTTTGCTCTATATATTGTGAACTTCATATTTGGAGATGATCGCACTCATTGCGAATCCTTGCCTCCAGGGAGTTCAACCTCTTTTGGATGGTGTCCTCAGTTATTTGCCCTGTCCAATTGAAGTCAGTAATTATGCTCTTGATCAAAACAAGAAGGAAGAAAAGGTATTTCAATTGTGTAAAGAAATTTGAATTTTTTTAACTTTGGAATTGTTAATTGTTTTATATGTACTGGTTTTCTGAGGTATTTTTGTCAAAGTAGGTTGCGTTGACTGGAACTCCAGATGGACCATTAGTAGCATTGGCCTTTAAATTGGAGGAAGGGCGATTCGGTCAGTTAACATATTTAAGGTATGTTGTGATTGAAAGTTTTTCTCTTGTAGAATGCCTATAGTTTTACAGTTTGCTTATAAGCTTGTACTTTGAGTGGCAAGCTTTAGTTAATATTTACCTCTGACTTTGTTTTTGTTTAATGAAGAATTTACGAGGGTGTCATTCGGAAGGGGGACTTTATCATCAATGTGAACACTGGAAAGAAGGTGAAGGTGAGTTGAGAATTCTTAGAGGATGCTTTCTGGGTTTTATTTCTTTTGTAGGCCGTATTTGTCATGATAAGTTTCCTCTGTTTATTTGGGTGAAAAAAAGATTCACTTTGAGATGCCTCTTTATCTTATTATAGAAAATTCTGGAAGTAAAAGAGCGATAGTCTGGAGAAGTTGAGTATATATCAGAAAGTAACAGAAAAGGAAAATGCGACAAAAGAAAACAAAGTGAGAAAATTTGCCTACCTATGAAGGAATCCAGCCAATAGCCCAGTGTAGAGCAAAGCATTTAGCTTCTGATGAGTGAACTTTGTACTTTGACAAGACCCCCTGTTCCTCTACATTCATGTATTCCACCTAACACATAAAGGAAGATCTTTCGTATTTCTTCCAGACTTAGTTCCTCTGTGCCTATTCCAGCAGAAATCAGCTTTCGTGTGTTCCAGCATGATACTTGCTTTCTTGAGAAACCAGTTCTGAGTATCCCGTGCAACTTTGAGAATCTATCTAAGATTGCTTTGCCATTTGTGCGGAAGAATTATTTGAACAGGAGAAGCAGTGGTAACTATGTCTACCAATATCAATATCTGTCCAAAAGTGAACATTTCTTTTCATAATAATGATTTGGTTTTGAACTCCTCTTAAGTCCAATGTGGTTGGTCTATGATCATTCCTCTAGCGTGACTTCTGGTAATTTTGAGATGGTTGATCCAAAACAGGTGCCAGTGGTGGCCTGGTCTAATTTCATCTGCTAGATGCTATGTATAAACAAGAATAATGCATCCTTAAAAATGTCGGATTTTTTTTATTATGAATTTGAGAGCTTTACAGAAATCACCAGCCCTTAGATTGCTAAAGCCATCATATCCATCCCTATTTCGTATTAGGTGCAATCTCTTGCTGCTCCAGTGTTGTGAGGGTGGGTACAACAAGCAAATGGTGCTGATTATTTTGTCTGTGGATGTAGTGCTCATCACTTTTATTTGTTCAATTTCCGCCACTGTCTTCTATATGACATTTACACGTGTTATGGACTTCCCTAATTGTTCTGATGCAGGTTCCTCGCCTTGTACGGTTGCATTCTGATGAGATGGAGGTGAGTCCTTGACTTCTAGTAACTTAATTAGCTGTTATCTTCTTCTATTTAGGTCGATCTGAGAAAAGTCAAACTCGTACACTAGGTCAGTTTTGGTCATTGATAAGTATAAATACCACTGATCTTATTTGAATATCTACTCAACAGGATATTCCAGAGGCACATGCCGGGCAAATTGTTGCTGTTTTTGGAGTGGATTGTGCCTCAGGTTTCTCTCTCTCTCTCTCTCTCTCTCTCCAGCATGGTAGTGCTCAGCTAGCACTGGTTGTTGATTTGTGAAGCTTTAATTTGCCTGAAAAGGGGGAAAGGAAATTTGTCCCTCGTCCCTCGAGCAATGATAAAAATGTTGAATTCCTGTAGTTAAATGTAAAAGAAAGGTTGGAATTGAATTTGAAATTGAATTAAATGTGATAAGCTAAGTTAGCTAACATGAGGCCAAAAAACATGGTCTGTAGCTTGATTATGAGCGTCTTTGTTCTTTTCCCTTGGGACTTAATATTAGATGTTTTACCTTCTTTTGTCAGGCGATACATTTACTGATGGGAAAGTTAAATACACCATGACCTCCATGAATGTGCCTGAGCCGGTGATGTCCTTGGCTGTTTCCCCAGTTTCAAAAGATTCTGGGGGACAAGTGAGTAGCATATAACTTAATTTACAAAGTTTTCTTCGACTGTAACTGAGTAATAGTCGTCAATTTAAACATTTGTTTCTTCCTTTTAATAGTTTTCAAAAGCTTTGAACCGTTTCCAAAGGGAGGATCCTACCTTCCGTGTGGGCTTGGATGCTGAGAGTGGACAGGTTTGTTTTCTATGCAGTTTCAAATTATCTTTGGTGTCAATCTGTTACCTTAGATGTAATATATCTTTGCTCTATTAATAGACCATCATATCTGGTATGGGAGAGTTGCATTTGGAGATATACGTTGAACGAATTCACAGGGAGTACAAGGTGTGTCCTCGCATCCATGTCATGCAAAAATTGTTTTCTTCATCATTTGCCGTTGAGAGTTCAATAATTACTTGGTAAAAGTCTCATCTCTCTTAAAACAGGTAGAGGCAACTGTCGGAAAGCCTCGTGTTAATTTCAGAGAAACTGTTACACAGCGTGCTGATTTTGATTACTTGCATAAGAAGCAAACTGGAGGACAGGGTCAATATGGTAGAGTATGTGGGTAAGTGAAGGTGCACCTGAATAGAATAAGCAAATGTTGGATTCTCATGTCTGGTTTACTTGATTATGTTTATCTCAGTGTTTGATTTTTGCAACAGGATAATGTCTTTGATATTCTCCATTATTGTTGTTGTTGTTGTTGTTGTTGTTGTTATTATTATGGTGCTTTTTTTTGCATTGAATAGTCCTTGAGCATTTATGTTTTCCCTTAACATGCTTTGCTACAAGGTCAAGCTACAGCTTTATTACAAATGACTGACGCATTTGTTGTAATTGTGCTGAGTGCTAGATTGATATCAGAGAGGGACTTCCTTAATAATTCTCTCCTGAAAACTATTCAGTTATCTGTAGCTGCTATTAGATCTATCTCGATGATCAAAACTCGAGTGAATGTTAAATTGCTTAATCAAGCTCTTAGGATATGCTTTGTAGATCGGACTTTACATATTATTTCGAAACTTATTAAGCTCTTTGCCTAGACAGGATATTAGAAAGAAATAGCTATTGTACCTTGTCTACCACTAAGTAAGGAATAATTGAGCAAAAGATGTTTTTGGGTCATTGTTCTCGCTAGAAACCGAAATGGAAGTCCTGGTCTTATTGTTTTAACACACTTCTTTGCACCCTTAGGAGGGCGGCAGAACCTTGGCTAATTTTTGGCCCTTGTTCATGGAAATTCTAGTTTGATGGCCAGATAATGTATTTCAGAAAGCTTCTTTTATTTAGTGAGGGTCTCAGTTAGTGAGGGTCTCAGCAACACACACATGAAGAAAGTTGCAAAGATTGTCTTTCACTTGTAAATGCTTTTCTCTGTGAGATGGCCCTTTTGAGATTCTATAGATATAATGAGGTTTTTGGCCATGACTTTCTAACTAGAGCTTTTGCTGAGGTTTGAATAGTGGTTTGAAAGATTGATGACTTTTAGAACTAATTGCAATTTGGCTTATGCTTAAGAATAAAGAGATATGTTACTGCCGTTTATTTCATAGTTTATGTGATCCACTTAGTTAAGATACTTGAGTCGAACCACTGCATGTGTATATAGCAGCCACTAAAGAATTAAACAGCACTACCTTTCCTTTCAATCCAAGGCTAATTTTTTTGGATTTCAGTAATCTCACCTTATCCTTGCGAATGAAGTTAATGCGTCAGTACAGTTGAATCTCCTTTGTGTATTTTGCTATATAGCTTTGTTTAATTGTTAAATTTTTCAAATGACAGGTATGTTGAACCTCTTCCGGAAGGGTCGCCTGTAAAGTTTGAATTTGAAAACATGATTGTTGGGCAGGCCATACCTTCCAATTTTATCCCTGCAATTGAGAAAGGCTTCAAAGAAGCTGCCAATTCGTGAGTTACTCTCTCCCCTTAACCTAAATTTGTGATGAGCTGTTTGGAATTTGTGAAATGCCAGTAGTCCTCTTCCCGATAGAACATGAAAATTGCAATTGATTCCTTAATCAATCTGCTTCTTTTTTACATGCAGGGGGTCATTGATTGGTCATCCTGTTGAAAATATTCGTGTTGTGCTGACAGATGGCGCTTCACATGCTGTGGATTCTAGTGAGCTGGCTTTTAAGTTGGCTTCCATCTATGCATTTAGACAGGTACCTTTTATCCGGTAGTTTACTGCAAACTATTTTTCACAGCTTTGAAGGGTCATGTTCATCAATTTTCACTCTGCATTAGTAAATAGGGGGAAAAAATCTAACTTCTTTCTTTGCCATTTGGAAAATAAAAAATAAAATGGACCTGAGCAGGTCCTTAAAAGGCTCAAGGGGAACTGGCTGAGGTACCCCCTCAGGGGTGGGAGTCCCCGTAAGTGTTCCTCATATTCCCTCTCTCCCAGGAAGAAAAACTTGGGAGGGAATTGAGGGGTGTAGGGCGTGTGGGCACCAGCGTGTTAAAATAAGGACTGCATCTGTGGAAGAATAGGAAAATAAAAAATAAAAAATATAGGAAGAATAGATCGTGACACATGCACTTTATTTCATGGTGCTAATCATACATTCTGTGAAACAGTGCTATTCAGCTGCAAAACCTGTAATCTTGGAACCGATAATGCTGGTGGAGTTAAAAGTACCAACAGAGTTTCAGGGAACTGTTGCTGGTGATATCAATAAGTGAGCCTTCCCATCTATCTTTGCTCCATGATGTTGCTATGCTCCCCCAATGTTTTCAAAGCTAAATAAGTACTTGACATTATTGTATTACAGGAGGAAAGGTATAATCGTAGGCAATGACCAGGATGGAGATGAAACAGTAATTTTGGCTCAGGTATGCATAATATTACTGACTCCTTAAACCTTTGAATTTCTAGACAATGTTGGATGCAGTGCCTCTAATTTTGGTGTTGTAAATTTGCATGTTGTTTGGCTGTTTTTGGCCTGTCAGGCCTGTGGCTTCTGACCTAGTTTGTGTATATACGTTGGCCAGAAGAAAAACAACAATGAACATTTACTTGATAATGTTATCTTGGCAAGAATTTGCCTTAAAAAAATGTTGTGAATATTTTTGGAGTTACATGCTCTTATTTTTTAAATGACGATAAGCTTACCTCCTTAAAGAAAAAAAACACGGGTTTTAAATAAATAAAATCCAGATCACTATAGTGAAGGCTTGTTCAAGATTATGTTTGCCTTGATATGTCGCGTTTCCGGGTCTGCAAGTTTGATAATTAATGGTTTCTGGACTCATTCTATATGATACATTTATGTTGTCCGTCAACAGATCTCTGACAGTCAATAAGTGAATTGCTATTCCTTAACTTTGTCAAAAACTCGTGTTTGATCTCCTCTTTTTTCCTGCTTTCCAGGTCCCTCTGAACAATATGTTTGGCTACTCCACTGCTCTTCGTTCAATGACACAGGTGGATTTTGTGTCGATTGAATTCCTTTACAAATGCCAAAATCCTCGACGTCTCACACGTCTGCTGTTTGTGCAGGGCAAAGGCGAGTTCACAATGGAATACAAAGAACATTCAGCTGTCTCTCAGGATGTGCAAATGCAGTTGGTAAATGCACACAAGGCTAGTAAGCCTGAATAGTTTTGGGATAAATAGTCCCAATACCATTCTGTGAGGGATCAAATGTCTATTTATTCTTTCTCCTTTACGTTATGTAATATTCTTTGTTCAAGAACAGAGATGTGTTAAGTCATGTACCACAGGTGATCCAGGTGTGTGATCAGATAAATTTTGTAAGCTCAAATGATCTCCATGTACTGATAATAATACACATGCGGTCGCAAAGTAGGCGATGCGGCACGTCTATTTTGAACGTTGGGGTTGTGCTCTGACCCCCGCGCGCCCCCTTCAAAATCCACAAAAGCGGTATGATATTTACCTAGGAAACTGGTTATGATTTTGTCAATGGGTAGTTGATGTGCGTGCAATGTTTTTCTGGAGACATCTTTTGCTGGAGCATGTATAAGGTAAACTCAATAGGAACTCTTCCGCTACTTTTTCTTTCATTTCAACTTGTTTAAAGATCCTAATTGTAACTTTTGCAAGTATATGGTACTTTCATACAAAATGGATCGTGTCAACTGTTTATATTGTGTGGTTTTTCTTTCCTCGTGCTTGTCGACATATCAAACCGAGAGAAAAGGTAAACAATCAAAGGTGTACATTTTCCTATCCAGGTAGAAAGGCATGCATAATCACTGGTGGATTGGTAGAAATGTGAACTTTATAGGATTTAAGTTTATTTTTGTTTCGCGAGAAATGAATGATTTGGAAAGCAATGATCTTTTAGAAAATATTTTTCGTATTATTCATTTTTCGCGAAATAAATGCATCTTAACTCATTGAACGCGTAACATCCGTCCGATGATGGTTGTGTGAATTTTACATAGGTGCAAAGATGCGTTTAAGTGTTCTTTATATAATTAGTAGAAGGCTAAATTCATTTTATCAGGCATTCAAAACTTTCTAACCACATTTATTCTCAGCCATGGTTTTATGACCGATGAGGACAAAAGAACTCATGTGTGCGCCCAATTGAAAGCGGGAGTGCTTCGTGATTAGGCGTTCTGCGGCCAGAAAAAAGAAAAACACGTCTAAGGTTTTGTTTGATTTACGAAATAATTGCTTGTATTGATTATAAAAATGAGTGAACAAGATTCTTTTTTTCATCACTCACAAAAATATTTGGACATAAATTATTGTTTATGATGAAAATATTTTTCACTGATTAATTATTTTAAGCAATGCGGACGATCATTTTTAGAAAAAAAATGTTTTTCAAACCATTTAATACGAGCATGAGTGCTTTGTGGCTGCTGCCTTGTGCGGCAAAAACAAAATGATACATCTAAATTAAAATTCACCAACCTAACAAAGAAACGAAAAAAAAAATGGGGCTTTGAAAAAACTTTGGATGCCACAACCTCGGCCCTCTAATCCATGATCAAGGAAAGCGGTTAAAAACTCAGACAGTTACCTCTGAGACACTGATGAACGTGTTAGAACACGAACCTTAGCAAAAGCCCCCACTACCCTTCGAATCGATCAGTACGTGCAGTGAAACTAACTCCTCCCTTCGATAAAAAGGCCCTTCAACAGCGAAATCCAAAGACCATGAGAGTGATCAAAGTTTCTTCCTTCCTAAGAGCCGGTTCCCAATTCCTCGACGCCATGGAAGAGCTGTTCAGCAAGTCCTCCCTCCGGTCCTACCTCGCCGAGTTCGTCTCCACCTTCATCTTCGTCTTCGCTGGCGTGGGCTCTGCGATCTCCGCCGGTACGTTCTCCTAGAGCTCGCGTCGCCTGGGTTTCGTGGGCTTACTTACTACCAGCAGGACCGTTGTCGAACTTTTGTATCGTAATCTAAGCGACTACAAACTATTTTAAGCACGTAGGTAATTATGTTGCGGTTTCAATAGTCGGTATGGAAATGAAAGGAGAGATTTAGGGAGACATTATTATCAAACTTGATAATGAATTCAGCACTAGTAAGCGTAGCTGGTAAGAGCGTCATGAATTGAACTTATGTTGGCGAACTTTTATAAGAATTTTACTTAGATATTAAAAACCGACTTTACTAGGCATGTCGGCGGCCCCTGCAGCTGGCACCGCTGGCGAGAATTGCCACATCCTGCTGGTGGCTGTAGGGCATGCTTTTGCCCTGTTCGCGGCAGTGTTCACGTCAGCACATATCTCCGGCGGTCACGTCAACCCTGCAGTCACGATCGGGCTGGTGATGGGAGGTCACGTTAGCATTTTGAGCGGAGTTTGTTTCTGCTTGGCTCAGCTCTTGGGTTCCACCATAGCTTGTGTCCTCTTGATGCTCCTCACAGCAGGCCAGGTATCATTACCTTTCTTCCTAATGAACTTTTACCAAGGACAGTGATGATTTTTGTTTTTTTTTGCCTTTTCTGATTTTTTATTTTTTATTTAGAAAATGTCATTATCCTCCATATAAACTAACCTAACGAAAATAAGAGAGCGAATGAAACATTTTGATGGTCTTTGATTTGCCTATTAGATATGGTTGAAGAACATCTTAGGGTTAGTGCAAAATATGTCCTAACCCGTGGATTTGTGTATCAATTTTACTTTGTCTTAAAATTAGATCATGTCTAATAAACTTGGTCTTCTTGGACAAATAATTTTATCCAAACTTAAGATATGCTTGATTTGCATTTTAGTCTCATAGACATCTGCATTTACTACATACCTATGAGTAATGGATATTGTTTGGACAGGCGATCCCAACGGGCGGGTTAGCTCCACACGTGACGGGCATGGGCGGCGCGGCGACAGAGTTCATAGGGACATTTGCTCTCGTCTACACGGTCTGCTCCGCAAGAGACCCGAGAAAGGGACTGCATGGGATAGCGGGCCCCACAGCGATCGGGTTCATATATGGAGCGAATTTCATGCTAACGGGGCCGTTCACTGGCGGGTTCATGAACCCGGCTCGATCGTTTGGGCCGGCAGCAGTCACCGGAGACTTCAGTCACCACTGGGTCCATTGGGTCGGGCCCATCTTAGGAGGCGGAGTAGCCGGGTTGGTCTACGAGAGCTTCATGTCACAGGGCAGCGTCAATGACCACGCTAGCGATCAAGCCGATGTGGTTTAAGGGCTTTTAGATTTTAGATTGCTGAAGGAGGCTGAGTCTTTTGATTCTTTGATTTGCTCTTTTTAACTTCATTGCTACGAATACATGCCTAGGCCTTTCGTAATCACGATGGTTCTTGTTTTTTTGGATAATTAGCATTTGCTTTAATCTCTCGATTACCGATTCAATTCTGCGTCGCCAATTTTTCACATGTGACTCGAGATAATCTTAGCATGGTACTAAGTTATCCATGAATCATTAGAACCGATTTTTTTCGCTAGTGAAGAATGTATTTTGGGTGATAAAGAAGTTGGTTAACAAAAGATGATATTTTCGGCATTCGGCCAAATCATCGAACTCGAATATGTTTAATGTAATTTTTATTTCGCAGGTGCAATGTCTTCGTCCATTGTTGATGGCATTGTTTTTAAAGGACTGAAATTTTGAAACAAGAGATGCAATTGTGGTGAATGCGTTTTGGTGAAGATAATTCCAATCGGTAAAAAACAAAACCCATCAATGCGTTTTGGTGAAGATAACAAAAGAGGTGCGAAGCTCCAGTTCGCTCAATACCTAGTTTGAGTCATTTTCTCCACTTTTTTTACTATTTTACGTGTACAATCTTAGTCCTTTTCATTCACTTTCCGTAATTTTTTTTTGATGTATATGGGTCGTTTCGACATTGATGGGTTTCTAGAGAACCACCCACAACGAAGGACCAAAGTCCAGGTTAACGAAGAAGTCGGGACCAGCTTCTAGTTGCCGACGCATTTCGGTCGAACAAGTAGTCGTTTGGCGCAGCTTTTTCGAGTTGGATCGACATATACTCTCTCTCCAACGTCTCGATTCGACGTTCACTCTCGTTGCTGTACTGGGTTGCGGCAAATTTTGTTCGTGCACTCTCGTCGCCTCGCTCCAAGTAATTGCCGCCAATCTTCACTTTTCGTGCTGACGATTGGCCGTGCATCTCGCTGTTCTCGACCTGAGTTTACGTTAGTGATTATGGTTAATTCTAGAATAAGTTGTGATTACATTGTTCAAGTGACTCGGGGTTGTATTTCAACTTAATATTCTTCTTCTTTATTTACCTTAGAAGGAAACGAGTTTGCGACAAGTATTTGACTTGACGTTGTTGACACATGAATTTTTCGTCGATAAATCAGTAATAAAGGCGAAATGAAAATGCTCAGTCGCACCAGCCCGCCAATTAAGTCCAACTTACAATATTTTGACCCAACTTGCATTACTTGGACCATTAGAAAGCCCATAAGTTAGGCCACTATTTGGTTTTGATGTCATTTAAGCCCATTCGGACGTACGACCCATGGAGAGAAAGAAAGGGCCAGCCTCAAGTCTTCCTAGGCTGTGTTTGGTCAGCGAATAGGATATGAAATCTCTAGGGTCGGAGCTTCAAGTCTCCATGATATTTTCTTGGTTAAAAAAACTTTACAACCTGTTGATGTGTCTATAAATTATTGGAACTATTTCTATATTATGATTTTTTTTAATGGAATCTCTTTCACTTGAGAAAAGATTTACTCACTTGAAAGTGAAATAAATGCATAAGATGAAAATGACACAAGGCTACTTAGTAATTGATCATAATTATGGCAATTTGAGATAAGGCTACCAGATATTTTTTGTGCTTATTGGTAAGTTATCTCAAACTACTCTCGCAATTTTTATATATGAATAAAGTGAAGTACAACACTTGCTTTTGAATACCCTCGAACTTGCAGTTGCTAGCTAGCATAACTAAAGCATGCACTCCATCAGCCAACATGCTACACCTGTCATCACATACCAAATTTGTCAGAGTACCAGTTGTGCATCCTTAAAGACAAGTGAAAGACCAATTCACTAATCCTAAATCATAGATTCAATTTTTGTATCTATGGAAAGCTCGCGACTTGATTATTCAAAAAATACGATTTGATTTTCAAAAAACAAGTGTCAGGATCGCAGATTTCAAGAATCATACTAAACAAACATCAATGAGATTTTCTTAGTTAAAATTTTTTTTATAACCTGTTCATACATCTACAAGTCCTCGGAACAATTTTTATTTTATGATTTCAATTAGTGGAACCTCTTTCACCTGAGAAAAGATTTATTTACTTGAAAGTGAAACAAATGCATCAGATAAAATGACACAAGGATACTTATTAATGGATTGTAGTTATGACAATTTTAGATAAACCTATTGGATATTTTGGTGCTTATTGGTAAGTTATTTCACACTACTCTCGCAAAATTTTTATTAGAATAGAGTGAATCACAATTCTTGGTTCTGAACACTCTCGAACTTGAAGTTGCGAGCAAGCATAACTAAAGCATGCACTCCAGTAGCCAGCATATTGCATGTGTCGTCACATACCAAATTTGCCAGAGCACTAGCTACGAATCCCTAAAGACAAGTGAAAGACTAATCCACTAATCCTAAATCATTGATTCGATTTTTGTATATATGGAAAGCTCACTACCCGATTATTCAAAAAATGCAATTGATTTTAAAAAAAAAGTATTGGGATCACAATTTTTTGGGAATCATACCTAACAAACATCCACAATATTTTCTTGATTAAAAAAATTTTCCAACCCGTTCATGCTTCTACAAGTACTTAAAACTATTTCTATATTATGACTTCTTTGAATGGAATCTCTTTTACTTGAGAAAAGATTTATTTAATTGAAAGTGAAATAAATGTATCAGATGAAATGACGCAAGACTACTTAGTAATCGATCATAATTATGGCAATTTCAGATATTTGGTGCTTGTTAGTAAGTTATTTCACACGACTCTCGCACTATTTTTATCAGAATAAACTGAAGCACAGCTCCTTCTAAGCACACTCAAACTTGCGATCATGAGCACGCATAAGTAAAGCATGCGCTCCATCTGCTAACATGCTACACCTGTCGTCACATACCAAATTTGTCAAAGCACTAGCTGTGCATCCTGAAGACAAGTGAAAAACCAATCCACTAATCCTAAATCATCAATTCGATTTTTGAATCTACGGAAAGATAGCGACCCGATTATTCAAAAATTGCGATTTGATTTAAAAAAAAAAGTGTCAAGATCGCAGAATTTTGGGAATCTTACCGAACAAACATCCACGGTATTTTTTTTTGTTTCTTTTTTCCCCTTCCATCACTCTCTAATAAAATTTTATTAAATAGTAAACTATATTAATGCACCTAAATTACGTAATAAATATAAATACTAAATATATTAATTTATATATGTGAAAATTCCATCATAAAATAAAAAGGAATTTGAATATATAAATAAAAATAGGAATAAACAAAAAGAAATTGTTGTTATTTTCTTATTTTGAATATTTTTATATTGGAATTGAAATATTAATAATATTACAAATATTATTTTAATTTTATTAATTGGGTTAATACCACGAAAAACCCCAAATTGGTACACATGTGACAAATTTACTCCAAATTATTTTTTTGACCATGAAAAACCTCAAACTGGTACATAGTGACAAATTTATCCTAAACTATTTTTCTGACCACGAAAAACCTCAAACGAGTACATCTATAACAAATTTACTCCAAACTGATACACTTGTGACAAATTTATCCTCTGTTAATTTCCGTTAAATTGGGTTAATACCACGAAAAATTTTAAACTGGCACACCTGAGACAAATGGAGGGTAAAATCGCAAACTAGTACACCCTATCAACTATCGCGTGTCATCAAACTCAGCAATTTAACAGTAAAATTTGACAAAAACTGATCGATGATAAATTTGTCACATGTATATCAGTTTAGGGTAAATTTGTCACAGATGTACCAGTTTGAAATTTTTCATGGTCAAAAAAATAGTTTTTGATAAATTTGTTACAGATATACTAGTTTGGAATTTTTTTTTATATTAACCCTTATTAATTTAACAAGTTTGTTATTCGATAGAAATAACTTTTATATTATGGACATTAGAAGTCCTATCCACCTTCATTCCACCTCTTCATGAAATAATTTTATCCGAATTATATCATTCTTATATCCAATTATTCTATTTGGATAGATAGTAAATACAAGATATGATATATTTTATTTAATCAAGAATTTTATTCGGACTATCACATCTGAAGCGTGAGGATGGGTTGGCGGCTGAAGACAAAAAGGAAAAAGGTAGCTCTTTTATAAAGACTCGAGGGGGAGAGAGAAGCGAGAGAGGGAGGGGTCTCTTTTACCCGTCTTCTTCTCCATCGCTCTCAGCTTTACAGTCACGTCTCTCCATCCGTCGCTCCGTCTGAACTCGCACGTACCGTCTGCAGAAAGTCCTGTCGGAGTCTCGGCCTCCTCCTCCGCCGCTCATCTGTGAAGAACGTCCCTAACGCTCCCCTTCGTCGCCGACGGCCGCCCGTCGACGCCCCTCCGGAGTCGCGTGTTGCTAGTTTCGGTATCCCCTGTTTTGAGGCCGAGGAGCTCGAGGAAGAGTGATTTCAGCCAAAAAGACTCCACCACGAGCTCCGACCCTGGTCGGCGAAGCACCCGGAAACCGTTTTCTCCCTCGGAATCGCTGAGACGTTGCTCCGCTCGACTTCGTTGACCAGGTGATGACACTGTTCTGTAATGCCTGTTCTGACGAATAAGGAATCCGGGATGAAGTATTTTTAGAGTAAGGCTCAGGTTTTTTTGTCACTGATTGCTTTGTCCCTGAGTGATTTCGAGTAGATTTGGCTCTCAAGGTCGGTTCAATAAACACTTTGGTCCGCCCTGTGTTCGACGCACACCACCTGTTCGACGAAAATCCCGAATCAGATCTTTATACACGTCCTCCCAGTTTTCGATTGTCCTGAATGCATATGGTCACAGGTTGCATGATAGAAGGATTTTATTGTTTACTGAACTTGATTTCAGCTTGGTTTATTCACCTCCGAGACTACATTTGCCCTCGCCTTCTTCATGTGGACATTACTCTCTGGTTGTGTCCGGTGATGTTTAGTCGCGACAAACGTTTTATAGGAATTGGATTGAGCCAAATGTGAAGTTTGGGGTCAGTCGTCTTGTCTATCTTTTAGCTAGTCGTTAGCATTGCTAGCTGGTTGGAATCTGACTTGGAAGTAGCTGTGTTTCCATACGTTTTTTTAGTTGCTAACAGTGTCAAACTTGCTGTTTTTGTTTCATTATAGACAGTGTTTCTGGGGTAGTGGTTTCTGAATTTGTACTGGGAGGTATTTGTATTGTCAGTGAGTCTAAGAGCCATGATGCAGGGTGACGAAGTTTTATGTTTGTTGCTCATTGACAATGTTTCTAAGCCTAGTTGACGGCTGTTGATTGCTTTCGTTTGTAATGGGGTAGTAGTTGTTGTTTTGAGCTTGTAGTGGGGTATATTGCTCTCCATCTAGTTGATGTTTGGAGCTAATAGAGTCACTTATAAAGAAAATGTTTGATAGAAATACGATATGTTATCTTTTCTCTAATTAATTACAGCTCATTCTAATTCATGTTTCATTTGGGTACTTAGTTGACATGTCAAGAGCTATAACCATTTAGTTCAATCATAGAATTAGGAAAGGATTTAGATTACAAGGATTTGTGTACACAGATGGTGTTAACATCTCGCGTTTTTTCTATGTGCAGTTGATATAGTTTATAGAAAGCTTGACCTTGTTTTCCGTTGTTGGTATTGTTGGATTTTGGTACATCTCCTTGTTTTCGCTTCTAGTGTTAAGATCTTGATGGGTCTGAGTACTTTTAGATCGTTTAGTGCTTAGAAGGGGAAAACTCCAGGTTTTATATATATATATATCTTCCGAGGCATAGTTTGTTTTGCTAAATTGGATCAAATGTCTTGCATCAGGGAGATAACATCTGTTCTAGTAGCTTGTTTTCTCAATTTTCTAGTTCTAGTTTAATTTGCTAATTTTCAAAAATTTGTTGTATAATTCAGTTTGCTATTTCCTATTTTTAAGGACAAAAATTGCTAAGAATTGGAATCATGGTTGAGTTAGGTATGGGGTGGATCCGGGTGGGGTTGGGTTACGTAATAGGTTGTTAAAATCGTATTATGAAAAAATGGTTAATATGGTCCAAACCCATATGCAACCCACCCAAACTCGACCCGAACCACCAGCTTGACACCTCTACTTAAAAGTAACTGCCGAATATTTCTGTTTTGTTCCTTTTAAGTTGTTCTTGAGTCTTGATATTCTGCAAAGTATTCTGCTGTATGTATCTATTTTTAAAATTTGCTAATACTGCAATAATCTTTCTGCTTCTGGTCTGCATCTTCTTCTTATTATACTTTTCTAAGTTTCATGTGCTGTTCAACCTGTTGGACTAATTATTATTTCAGGTGTATATCGCTGAAAAGTATTGAGATATGGACGAGGCAATGAAACAATTCCAGCAAAGTCTAGTTGAGCTTGAAACTGAAGCAGAGAGACTGCTTTTAGCTCGAAATCAGGTTGTCAAACTATTTAGCTGCTTGATGTTTTGCGGTAGTTGTGAAATTTTGCTGCTATTGCTTTTTCCATGTTCCCAAAAACATAGAGATGTGGCAATAAATTGGACCAACTTGTATCATTCTACATCATTAGCTTATCTTAAAATGCAAATAAAATAAAAAAATCAGTATTATTTCTTTGTTTATTATTCAGTACAATTGTCAAAGCTACGGATGGGATGTTATGCTCTTTTATTGATGAAAATGCAGCTTGTGGAAAATGATAAACTGCGTAATGGAAATAGGGAAGCACTCACGGCATTAAGAAAGAAGGCTCGCACAACAAAAACAAGTGTTCCATCTCCTTTTGAGTCGCTTATGAAGGATATTGGTGGTTCAGGATCAAGGCCCTTGGTGCATGAGGTGTGTACGACATGTGGTAATCATGACTCGAATGAGTGCACGTGGATGATGTTCCCTGGAACTGACATTTTTGCAAGCGTCCCATTTCACGCAGCACATTCTATTTTGGATGAAGGTTTTTCCCTTGCCTTTTGTCTTTTATGTGTTTTTTTTTCTTTTTCTGGCAAGCCTTTCAATTGTTTCATTTCTAGCTATTGATCTAGCTCGTATATGAAGGTCTCAAGTCTCTATATTCCATGCTATGTTTGTTGAGTGCTTATTTTAAACTTGTATTTCTAATGTTCTGGCTGTTGAACAGAAATACCATCTTTGAAAGTCGTAATAGTTGAATTTATACTTTACTTTGCTTCCATAGTTAGTTCTTTATTCAAATGTATTCCAATCATCCAAGGTGACTAGCAAATGTCCTGGATAAGTTGATGTAGAATGTATGTAGTTTGAACTTTAAGAGGGATGTCAGCCAAGATGAAGGTGCTTCTATGAATATATGGTTATGTAGAGAGGATTACAATTAGTAGCAGGTTTTATCTAGGATACTTGCTGCCATCAAGGATAAGAAGGGTTCTGTGTTTTGTATAGAAGATTGGAAGAACTGAAGGAGAAGCTTGAAGGTTGGGTCTTATGTATTCCTTGGAGAAACGTATTGACACCGACTGCATTTTGGGAGAGAAAGTGAATGCCATGGTTGTAGATGCAAGTCAGAGACCTTTTGTTTGGAAGAGTTGAGTTTGGTGTACGATAAAAGAACACTACATGAAGCACTTTAATTGACCTGCCTTTCAGAACTCATGAAAATCTGGAGCTGGGGGCCACCCTATTAATCTGACTTGGGAGTCCTTTATATCTGTCGCACTAATATATCACTTTTTTCACAAAATCCGTGGTCTCAAATCAACTTGGCAGCTGCCCGACATAATCTGCGTGTTTACATATTTATATGTGAGATGTAAATAAATTTCATTAATGGGACCGGATGCGGTGCCTAATCCTATAGAAGTGAGCTCATAACAAAAGGAGCTAACACATGAGACAGTATCTATTGTATCTATAAAGACGTGTACCAAATTGAAACGTCATTCATATGCTGTTACCTCTATGAAACGTTTATCTATAATCTGCAGTGAAAACTCCCTGCCCTAAACGCTTGTTTATTTCTTTGTTTCCAGATCAGCCAACATAAAGAAAGAGGATTGCTTTCTGTTTATATTTCACGTTAAGGAATTTATGAAGCGTATTTCTAGGCCATCCTAAAAAGTCTGGAACTTTAGAAGATGTGCATTTCTTCTCAAAAGAATATTTAGTGTGTCACCTGACCTAGTTATTGACTCTGATATTGCGGGTACTAGAGGCCTTGTTAGTAATTAGTCTTCATTTGCACTTATTTGTCCTAATCTCTAAAACTGTTATGTTCGATTTATGTATATCTTGTTAATCTTTTGAGAACATTATATATGTAGTATAGCTGGAAATAACTTTCTGGGTAATCATATTGTTGGGTTGTTTTCGAGTAAAATTATTTTTTTGTTGGCATTAGTTAAGGGCAGCTCACTAATTTTCTGATATAGCGTAGATCCACCATATTTGATCAGGCTACTTTCATTCTTGTGAATCAAGGGAATATTTGCAATCTTTTAACTTTTATTTGTCAATCTACTATTGATGTGGTTTGGAACTTGAAAATCTTATCAAGTTATAGAACCTTCATATCCTTTCAAGTCAAAAAAATGTAGAAGACATGTAGGTGGACTTTCTATTGATTTGGATTGGTCAATTGTCATTCGTGTAACACTAGGGATACCTGAAGTGGATGACTTTTTTGGTGGAATTTCTGGTGTTTCCTGTGCAACGATTTTTATGGTTGTGAGTTCTCTTTGGAGGGGTGTTTTGCTCAACAGCACTTATAGAATACATTAATTGTAGGAAAATCAAAGTCTTTGATGCATTCAACTTGGCTATCTTATTTATCGAGATAAATCACATCTATATTTTAAATTTTCTCCATCTCACTGAGGATAACAAAGTTTGTCCAGATTTAATGTGGAATTTTTTTTTTGGGTAAAAAATGTTGTACTTTAACCAGATGGAAAAAACAGACCACAGCAACACATCTTTCCCATCGATAATCCCTCTTTGTTGTTGGATGAGCTTTTTGTATGGGTAATGATGGTTTTCATCTTTAGGAGTTTAATGACTTTATTGGTGTTATACATTCAGGCACGAGGTGTAGATTTTGGTTAAATAAGACTAGTGCTGGTAGTCGAGTAAAGTTCTAATAAGATACTCAAAATGTTGAAAGTATTTTCTTTTTTGTGCTCTCTTTTCATTGTAATGATTGGACAAACCATGATTCCAGCTTCCTTTCTCGTGATGCAGAACAATCTCAGCTGGATTTTGAGGCAAAGAGATTGCAGAGCTATGTAAAGGAGAAGTCCATTGTCATTTCAGATAAAGGTGCACTTGCTGATAAGATCAGTCCTGGTGTACTTCGATCTCTGGTCACCTTAACAGACAAACTAAAAGTAATTTCTTGACTTTGGGTCCGCCTTCACCTTAGAGTTACCATTTGGTTTAGTTCACCTCTCTATTTGGATCATTTGATCTATTTGATAAAGAATTTGCCCTTTTCTTTGGTTGTTCATTTTCTTGAGTTGTGTCATGAATGCTTGTTAGCAGTTGGTCTTTCATTGGCAGGATCACCTAAATTCTTCTAATGTGCATTTTCCAGAGGGAGTCTGCTTATTATTGAAGAGATGTAGAATGCTTTTCCAAATTCTTGATTTTGCTTTCTGTATACGAACATACACATGAGTTCCATTGAAACTGCAAATCACTGCTTGGAATTTTCTTCATTTGCACTTCTATAAAAAGGTTCTGGGTCTATAATGTTTCTACTCGGTGCTGTGTGAAAAGCCGCATAGTTTGTAAATGCACTGAATGGGGGGGCATTGCAACTTGATCTCTTCCCCAGTGTCTGTCCTGACATCCTTGCATTTTGTTTTCAATTAATGAAAATCATGTGCATGCTTATGCCTTTTACAGATGTATGCTTCTTCAAATCATTACGCATCTCTTTGACAATAGGATCCCGAGAGTGGTTGCTGCCACAAAATCCATAAGGCACAATTTGTTGCAATCTGTGGATAATAAAACAAGGTTTGAGCTTACTAATTTTATTTCTCATTCAGGTAGCGGAACATTCTTAATCATTCTCTCAGTGAAAAGCCTAGCGTAACAGCAAGGAAGCTTTTGATGGAAGACTCTGATCATAAGCATGGAAGCGAGGGATGCATTTCCTGAAGATGTTTTTCTGCTTTAGTATAGCTGCTTACATATGATGAGTCAATGGAGACAGCGCAGAGGAAGCATGAAAAAGAAAATTTAAGAGTTTTAAACTTGAAGTAGAGGAGATGAAGTGATTGTTCTACGATGTTTCAAAAGTTAGGTAGTGATATGGATGGTTGACATTGGAACCCTTCTGCTTTAGCTTCTTCCTGTTTTGGTACACAATCGCTGAAACCTGTGGCTATTGAAAAGTGTACTAATCTCTTTAATTCTAAGGGCTAAAACAATATTTTCTAGGAGAGACAACATTTTAAAAAGATTCTACCTGTAAGTTCCTTATGAGAAATGTTGTAAATTACTGCATTCCCTGTGAAAAGCACAATTCTGCTTTCGTCCGAGCCTGGAGGTCTGTGTGGTTGAAAGCCTGGAGAACGAATTTAAGGACTAAAGGCTAGGGTGATAGTTGAGTAGGCTTAGGCCAAAGTGTGCAACACTGTCAACTTTGTTAATTGTCGTGTAATTTTAATGTCAGGATGAAAATGTGAGTTTAGATTGCAACAGCTTATCCTTTTTGGGGAGAACGTCTGGATGCTATTAAAGAGAGATTATTAGGAGTCAGCTCAGAGCTTGCTCTTTAAGAGAGATCCACTTGTCATGGACCGGTGGATCTAGTGTTTTCTTACCCGTGTGGTCTTAGGAATATTCTTCTCAACTCAGCCTTTCCGCTCAACACTCACAAGGATCTTGGAGAGAAAAACTATTTTAGAGAGAAAAGCTTTAGATCTAGATTTTGTATTACTTGTGAGAATATATAAATGAGGAAGAAGAGACCCTTTTATACACAAGAGCCCTCATGATTACAATCATCGATCTTCCCTTGATTTGATTTAATGTTGAAGGTTTTATCTCCCTATCTATCAACCATAAGCATTTATTATAAGAGTGTACACTTTCCATATTGCCCGTCCCTAGGAAAATACCGCGGTTGGAAGTCGAGCAAAGTTGAATAAAGATAGAAAATGCATCAATGACCCACAACACATGGCTCCACCGGTATCGCAGTGCAAGCTACCACATAAAAATATGACTTCATTGCTCCAAAAACACTATAATAGGTGGATTGAGTTAGAAAGCATCGATTCCATGGAACACGACAAACAAACTAAAGTAGGAAATAAAAAAAATCTATACAGCTCAAACAGAGGTCCTCGCTCGTTCGGTACATCCTCGACCTTGCAGCGAAGGGAAACGGGCACGACAGGGAAGTGGAATTTAAACGACATGGGTACTCGTGAAAGAGTTCCATATGTCTGAACACTCTTCCTCATCCTTAGACTTTTCCCTCATGGACAACAAGCCAAACGCGGAACCCGGCGCCTGCATGAGATCAAGAGTGACCTGCGTGCCTGTTTCCTCCTGGAACCTGTCCCAGCAGTTTGGTTCAGGCAACTCTTGGTGCTCGTGGGGGAAAAGTGAAGCGGAGCCGTTTTGAGCCTCACCGAGGTCCCCTCCGGCATAATGCAAGTGCCAATCCCGATCCAAGATGAGCTGCCTTGCCAAGGTGGTTGCCCTGTGTTCAGCAATGAGCTCTCGCAGCGCAGCGCTGGATCTTGAGGAGAGCTCGGATGGAGAGACCCATGTATCCATTCTCGATGACAGAAGAGAGAGAGCACATCCTGTTTCGAAAGCAGTAAATAAAGATGTGAAGTCAGCTGTCCTCGACAGAGCAACCTGTGCTCAGAATCCGCGATAAAACAGTACACTACTTATCTCAGTCAATCAACTCTGCTTAGAGGGAAAGCAATCTGAGGAGTTAAAAGATCATAAGAACAGGTTATGCAATGCAAGATTGGATTACCCCACTTAACATAACAACCAATCTAGATTTTGAGCATCATGACCAGTCTATATTTATTAAATGCAAGATCAAATCACCAATGCAAGATCATGACCAGTCTAATCTCGACATAGCAGTGTTGCTAAGTGCAGATGCCATTCGACGCGATCAAGTCAAACTCTTAAAATACTGCTGGAGAGGACTCCAGATGCAAAAATGGAAGCAGACGATCAATCTAAAAAGCCTACTTTTACTATTCTGGTTATGTTTTTATAACACGCTTGAAATGACTAAGAAAGAAAGGCTAGTCTCGCTAGATTGACTACAAAGCTACGACATATGATAAAAATTGCAGACGGTATCCTACTTGCCGACTAATTCCCACTTGATAAATTCAATAGACTTTCCACTAAACAATTCACCGCAGTTGGTACTTCAAATGAGCAGGAATTTTCACATGACAAGGCAGAGGAGATTGAGCTGACTTCTGTTTACATCAAAATGACATTCTTTTATCCTGTATTCCTCCTCTGCAAATACCAATCAAAATGACATTCTTGATTATGGAAGGATTGGGTTGGGATGGATCAGAGTAGTGGAGAGGAATGATTTAAGGTAGCGTAGTCGAGGCCTGGACTGAACTAGTGATGGCAGAACTGACGCAGCCCAACTTGCCATGAGTAATACTGGAGTAATCTTGGTGGAGATTGCAATGAGTGGTACCTCAAGACAAGAAATCTGGTTGACGAAAAGAGTTGGTATATTAGGAGCTATGTCTCTGAAGGAGCTATGTCTCTGATCTGAAGGCCCTTTTGCAGATCTAGGAACACTGGAAATTGGCTTGGGTTCTTAGGCAAGCGAATACTGTGGATCGCGCTCTAACAGCCGGGTTCTCTTCGAATTCCATTTATTGCCAAACGGTAAAAGATTGGATTGAATTTCGGAGTCTACCTCGCGTATGAGCCGAACCAAAAAGTAGAACTAGCATAATCAGAGATGTAAAGGCAAAATACAGAGCTAAAAACAAGGGTTGGAATTGTGAAGAATCGAAGCCGAGCTTTCATACCGAATTCTCTCACATTGTGGATCACTAGGTTAATGTGGAAAATGTACAGCGACGCTCATAGCGCTTAATTTGGTAGACAGAAGAATGCTTCATGTCGAGACGCAATGATGATCAACTATGCTCAAATCATATAAGAGTAAATCACCGTGTCATGATAGTCTCTAGCACATTCATTCATGTCAGCCAACCAAATTCTGCCTGCCAATGCGATGACATTCAAGATGGGAATAATTGTTGAAAATATATCTAGAGTTAGAACCCGAAAAGAAAACTTTCATAATTCAAGTAAGCTTCCTATTTGAGTGGTTATTTAGTTTAAGTAGGTGTCCTGGTTTGGATCTACCTCTTGTCTACGTATAAGAAATGTTTCGTCTGCTCCCGTGCACGTGGGTCAACTCGACCGAACCACGTAAATCTGCCGTCAGATTTATTTTCTTGTTCTGTTTATTTGTTGTTCGATGCTTGTTCCGCAACAGTAATCAACAAAACCGATTAGGGCGCACATACACACGGAGAGACCAGAAGATCGAGAAAGATTGTGCAGAGAGAGATCAGAAGATCAAGAAAGGTTGGGTTCGGGGAAAAGCTGAGACATGATGGAAGAAAGAGAGATGGAGAAGATGAGATTCGGATGGGTACCCTGAGAAGAGTTGCTGGGAACAGAGTCGTGAGAGCTCTTTCTCCGACGCTCGTTGTGCCCTGCCAATCTCCTCCGGCAACTCCGCTTGGCGTCGTCAAACTCCGACACTTGGTGGAACCTGTCCCACACCATCCACCATCAATCACCCCCTACTTGGCTACCTCTATATCTTCATATCAATTGCATTTTTAGACCATCAATGATTCAGAATTCAGAACACTTGAGAGAGAGAGAGAGAGAGAGAGAGGCGTTTGGTTTCTACCGACTGCACTGTTGACAGAAGCGCTGCTCCAGGCCGAGCACCACCACACTGGGAGCTTTTGAGTGCGACTCGCACACCTTGTGCCTCCTGTGGTACCCCTTGGCGCCTCCCAGCGCGACGTGGCACCCCTCCACTTGGCACCTCGGCACCGCCGTCGCTCCCCCGTGGTGGGTCTTGCACCTCCTGTCGCCCACTGCCCGGTCGCTCTCGAAGTAGCGCCTCTTACCCAGCCGCAGGCACGTGAGGTGCGGGTCGGCCCGCGCGCGTGGCGCACCTGGCTCTCCTCCTCCAACCCCGGCGTGCAGAGGACGGAGCACAGGCTGAGGATGGTGACCGAGGGGCCGCGCGCAGGCCGCAGTCGAGCCGAGGCGAGTGGCGGCTGCTGGCTCGGCGGAGCTAAGGTCAGCGGTGTCCCAGGGGAGGTGGGCACTGAAGTGACCGTTCAGCGCCTGGGGGTTGGGCGAGTACGTTGGGTGGTGATTGGGGTAGTTCCCGCCATTTTCCATGCTTGTTCCTTGGGAACCTTGCTTCAAGTACAGTCAGTGGCAACTGTACTCAAAGGCCTCTCTCTCTCTCTCTCTCACTACTGCAAGTAGGTGTGTGTCTCCTTATTTGGGGAAAGAGGGAGGGGATGCAATAATAGGGGGAGACACCATGCACAAATGAAGTGCCTGCCAAAGAGGGAGATGTCTACTCGAAACGAGGACAGAGGGCATTAAAAGGGGAAGGAGTCACTGTACCCTTCACTCCAATCCAACATGCTTGAATAATGTCATTGTGAGTAGCAAAAGGCTGCAGAATCAGAGAGAGAGAGAAGATGGGGGGAACGTGGCAAGTCAGGGCGGGACTGACTGAGCCCTGTATTTTCTCGTGTTGGTTGGGTGGATATTGATTAGGAGACCCCATGAGTGACTATTGAGCTCCTTGAAGAGATGGATCAAGAGAGAGATAATGATAGATTAGAGGGATAAAAACATCACGACTGTCACGATTTTCATACGCGCTCACCACAAACACCACAGAATCATAGAGAGAGATAATGATAAATTAGAGAGACATAAGTACGATACAAGTGTCGTAACTGTTTTCTCAATCACCTAAACATGTGTGGTAAAAAAACCCCCATGTGGCTTGCTGGAAGAATCCAATCAGCAAAATCCATTAGAAACCACGTCGTTTTGGTTCTATCGGTTAAGAAAAATTAAAAATTAAAAATAAGAATGAGGGGAAATTTGTTACTAGCGATATCCTACGATTCTCTCTCTTCTTTCTCCTTTGGTTGAGCCATGGTTCCTCATAGGAGCTTAGTATATTGTACAATTTACCAAGAGAATATACATATTGAGCAGTTTCATTGGAGGGCCAAATTGATTACATGGCATTTATAATTAAGATTTAAATATGATGTGACAAGTTTTTTCAAAAATATGTCCACATGGCGGTCCAATCAGCAATAGAAAAAGCTTGATGGGTGCCACGTCAAAAATGAATTTAAAAAATACAAAATATAAACTAAATTAGATTAGATTAATAATACTAAAAATTACAAAAAGAGAGAGATTGTCCACAACCATTGTCCCCTTTATGGCCGCAACCTGCATTCATCGTCGGCCAGCCACACGACCCCGACTGGAGACAACGATGGCATTGCTGCGTCCCGACCGATGACATAGTCGCAACACTAACAAAAGGCAATGCTGTAGCCCATGAGTCCAGCCACCGACAACAACACGGCCTCTTGCTACTTCAATCGCAATCCTGCCCTGACAAATCTTCACTCGTGACAGCCCACCTTATCTCGAAGAACTCAAGCCACGACGATGAGACCCGTTTCAATCTGTTCTCGGGCATGTTGCACAATGGAGACAACGTGCCTCATCTGGGTTGGACTAGCGTTGCCCACCCTAGGCAAGGCCTCGCCGGCCCCCAGTGAGGGTCGTCGAGTTTCGAGAAGGCCTAGTTAACCACTGTCGGCCCTTCTCGGCGATTGTGGTGGTGGCCATTGGCGAAGGCTCGACTGCTTCGTTTTTTTAAAATTTTAGTTTTTTTTTTTGACATGGTGCCCACCAAGCTTTTTTTTTTATTGCTAACTGAACCTCCAACGAGCCACGTCGGCCTCGAATAATAACAAAAAAAGGCCGCGTCGAATTTTCAGCGAAATAGATCGAAATTGGCATTTAAGTGATTGTTTTTCAAAAAATTTGGCACTTAAGTAATTATTTTGAAATTTTTGATATTAAAGTGAGCGTTGTATACAACTTTTGGCACTGTAGATGTTTTTCTGTCTCCAGACACATAGCTTGAATCTAGAAATCATGGGGAAAGGAGAAAATCCTTGATAACACGAGCCATTTTGTTTTTGTTGAAAGGATGATTCACAGGTGAAAGACCTGAACTTAAAGTTCAAGTTACAGAAACTGTGTTTCGGTTGGAGGGAAAGAGAGAGGGCGGGAGGAGGACAAGGGAGGTGAACGACTTTGACATCATTTGATCCGTATTGACATCTCTAGTTAAACTATATTTAAATAAAGCATGGAGAAAAACAAAATAGTAGTACTAGACTACAGATTATAGTCATACCAATTACCCGACATGGCAATGTTGACATTGTACTTGACTTTTCTCTAGCTCCATGAGGACAAAGATGGTACATCTGCATCACATTCAATGACAAGGGAGGTGTCAGCTGTGGCGTCATTTGGTCCGTATTGACATATCTAGTTAAACTATATTTAAAAGAAACATGAAGAAACTCAAAGATTTGCAAATCATGTAAATCTTGTTGCTTAAAAACTAACTCCATTTGAAATAAACTTGATCAAAGATTTCTAGTATGGTCATGGCTATTGGATTAGAACTCGGATAGCTCGATTCTAATTAAACGCAGGAGAATGGTACTAAACCTCAAAAGCCAGCCGATGCAAATTTCAAAACTGATCTAACCCGATTTGAAAGTAGGGAGGAGGTGGGTTGTCGACACGTGTACTCACACAGATTTTGCTTCCGAATCCTCCTGCACCCTGTATAGTGGGCAGACTGCATTTGTTTCTTTTTGGGGTTAAGACTGCATTGCTTCTTTTAACGAAGCAGAAAGTGAGGAGAAGACAAGAAAAAAGACAAGAAAGAGGGGACCATTTCTTTCTCTTTACTATGTTTTATTTAGTTAGAGAATGTATGGGAGCACTTGTTAAACAATCAATTACTATACCTTTGCAGGTTTTGATGAGGTCTCTTGATACTATTGCTGTTTGTTCTAAACGTTTAAGCAATCATATGAAAACGTGATTAATTATTTAAATATTCGGTCACTCCCTCTTACACTTATATTGGACTTTGGTATGATACTCAAAGTGAAAATTATAATGCGAAGGCAAATAAGCGGTTTGGAAAAATTTGAACTTGAGATCTTCCGTTTTGATATCATGTAAGATTCTGTGAGACTATTGTTGTCAAGTATTTTAAAAGTTTAAGCTATTAAATGAAAGTGTGAAACAATAATTGCACGCAACAAAAATCCGATAAGAGAGAAAGGCAAAACCATAAAAACAATAAAGGACGATTACTTGCATTACATGGAAATATTGATTGAGTATTGTTGGGAGCACGCAACAGAAATCCGATACATTTATTCAAGGAGATCACTAAAAGAGAGCATAAGTTCGAGCCTGTCAACATATCCAGTTGGATCCACCTTCACTTGAAAGTTTAAGACAATGAGTTATGGACCAATTAAGATATATGAACTGCTCTACACCACATCAATTATTCGATGTGGGATTCTACTCTAACACAACTCACACATATATCTTAACAATCTCCTCCTCACGTGTGAGCTCAATATTAGGTTTGCTCTCTCTTAATTCAGATATTTTTCTGTACCAACATATCTCAACTTGAATCTCCATCAATGCTTATTGGGTCTATGTTGCTACACTACAACGCCTATCGCCCAGAAACCGCATTGGCAACCAAACTCCTTCCTTGAAATATTTACCAAACACTGGAACAGATTGGGGGTCCATTAATCAACTATCAGCTTTGATACCATTTGTTGGAAGCACGCAGTAGAAGTCCAATACTATTACCTAGAGAGATCGCCAAGAAAGAGTCCAAATCCGATATGGCACTCTATTCTAACACAATTCACACATGTATCTTAACAAGTATTGCCTCATCGTCGGGATCAACACCTCCAATCATCAAAATGGTTGACTTTGTAAATATTAAATGATTGGCATGCTTCAAAGATTTGAATAGGGCATGTGAATCAAAGAAGGATAAAAAATTAATTAATTTAGAAATAAATAATCATTGGTACCCACTTTCCTTTTCTTTTTTATTTGATTGTCATTGGCCCTAATCATATGTGGGCTGGTTTCTTGTTTGAAGTTTCGAGTTTGTGTCAAGCTTGGCCAATTTGAGATGGGGAATTGAAAGTAAGATTGATTTACGTATCGCTTATAAAGACAAGCATAATCTACAAACTTTGCGCACATATATGATTTTGCTTTTTACTATAGTTAAATCACATACGAAGGCTCCTATTCAGAACTGAATACTGTTTCTTGACGATTGGTAGTTATGAATATATGTGTAATTTGCTAGTTTACATATTAACACGATTCTTTAGCACAATGGACGTGGATACTTTGGCACGATGGCTAATAGGTGCCCCCATCACCAGCCCTCGTGTCTGCCGCCTTGCACGCTCCTATAGCATGCGATGCGAACGGGTTGACACGTGTCCTGCCCGTGTTTATTTTTTCTTTTCTTGGGAGAGCGATCTCTCTCTCATCATCCTCGGAGGCCGTGCCCATACCGTACCCGCTAGCCCGACGCCGCTGCCACGGCAACTCCTCCGATACTAGTGGCCATCGCTCACCTCTGCGGATTTCGCCAAATAACAGCTAACGACTTCCTCGCTCTTGACCATCTCCCTCGTGGCACAAACTTTTTCTCTCTTCCATTTCCTCTAATTCCTGCATTCAAATCCATTGCTCGATTACTCTTTGTTTGGTTCCTGATGGTTGTGTTTCTGATAGGGGTGAGCATGGCCGGGTGGGCCGGTCCTAGACGTGGAATCTGTTCCCGACCCTGTTATAACCGGTTTCCACTTTTTGGGACCGGGACCCGACCCTGTTTGCCTGGACCCTGTTTTGGACCCGACCTTGTTTTTCCGGTTCGGGAACAGGGTAAACAGGGTCGACCCTGTTTACACAAATTTTCCTTGATCTTATAAAGATTTATGTAAAGCGAGCAGTGTTTTTTTGATCGTCGAGGGTCGAATAGACTGATTAACGAGGAAACTCTGGCAATAGTAGCGATTGACATACGGATGTATAGTCTACTCTAGGATTTTTTTTATTTTTTTTACAAAACCGGTCCTATAAAACCGGTCCGGGTGGGCCTTCACCCGGAACCGGTTCCCGAAATTTGGAACCGGTTCCCGGACCGGTTTTCCGGGTGGGCCGATCCGGGAACCGGGTGAACCCGGTCCGGTTGCACACCCCTAGTTTCTGAAAGCGTTAGGGTTTCCGAGTGTTCCGATTGGTGTTGGTTGTATTCGTTTCTCCGAGGTGAGCCATATACGACCGATGTATTTTCGTCATTGCACTTCGATTCGATCTGCTCGATTTAGTTCGACAACGTCCTTAGTTTCGCTTGCCTGCATACTCACGCTGTTTCAACTTGAACTCTGTCGCCTATTGAGGTCCTCGATTTCTTGTTTCTGGCACTGCATACTCATGTTGGTCTCCAAGAGCTAAAAAGAATACTCCCCTTTAAGTTGTCATACGTTTATTCGTTTCATCTTCAGTAGATTGGAAGAATTGGGACTTCTTCAAATTGGGTCAAACTAGAAAATTTCGGACAAAATTGTCCTGATGTTGCTGTCGAAATAAGCACGTAAGTTGCACGTGCAAGTCGGCCGATGAAGATTAGGGCCGTCAAATGGGTGGATCGGGTCGAAAATTGTCCGACCTATTTCGACCTATTTTAATGCAGTACATATCTGACCCGACCCGACCCGACCCGACCCGTATTACTAAAATACTTTTATATTTAACCCAACTTATGAAAATTCGTATCCATTTAGTTTACTCACTTTAAGCTCTTCATGTATATGTGTTGTTTGGATAACATCGCTATTTCTACTATAAGATGCTAAAGACTTGGCTTTCAATATTGCATACAATTTTCAAATTTTGTATTGATCACAGTAAAGAATAAGAGAATGTTAGTACTTGGTAGTGAATTTATAAAATCATAGAAACAACTAATGTGGAATAATTTAAATTTTAATTAAATGGAAGTAAGATATTGAATAAAATGATTTATGTTGATCATGGATTATAATGATAAGAAATAATATTAGAATATTACGTAAACTGTCAACCCATTTAACACTTATATTTTGTAGGTTGTCATTCTAAACCCATTTATAATGAACATAATTAACTTATATAATAACTTAAGCCATTATATATTAGTTAAGAAATGAATTCATGACCTATTTTAACAGGTTACAGAATATATATGCAAAACACATGAAGAGCCAATGGCTAAATAAGACTCAAAAGCCACTCAAAATCAGGTGTCGGAACTGGCCGAAACCCTAACTTATTTTGGAATTCTGGCGGAACTCAACGTATGATAAGAATCAAGTCCTTCGACTCGTGCACCATATTTCCTGAACACAGAGACCGATGGCAGTACAACCAGCATTAAAGTGAAGGACCGAAAGGAGGAAAACAAAAGTGAGGATCAATGGCGATATGCTGCCATGTGCTTCTGTGAAGATAAGGCTCACTCCATCAAAAGGTTCCATCAAAAGCAGAGTCAACACGGGGCCCCTTCCCCTTCCCCTTCCCCTTCTGCAGGTTGCAGCTACTTCCATGGCTCTCCAGTTCTATCTCCCTTTGGATCTTGGGACGTGGGTCGTGTGGTTTTACTCGATCTGATCATGACATGACATGAACCAGAGAATATAGATCTGCGGTGCTCGATCTCGTTCTCGTCCAATCTCGTCATAATAATATTGATCTCTTGTTATTTCTTCATTCTCAGTTTCAAATTGTAAATGAAATACTGGACCCGTTTCGTTTAAGTTCTTGGGTGCCCGTCGACCTGTCGGGTTCTCGATGACTTATTGCTAGTCCTGATTTTATTATCTTCTCTTACCATAATCCATTATTTAAAAGGTTATTTGAAGACCCGTAATTTAATATACCATCTTGATTACATACTCAAATTGTGATATGTCAAGATTAACGACCTTCGCGATTTGAAATTCTGTCGCAAGAAATTGTGAAAGTCGTAAATGAATGCGGGTCAATATAAAATGGTTTTCAACTTTAGGTACATGAAAACATAGATAACCCCATGTTGTTCAAAAGATTAGAATTAATTTACCAAGGGGCCACGTTTGAAATTTCCTACATCTTGGCCGAATGAAACTTCCTCCAATCAGTTTTTTGATTGGTGGTTTATAAGGGCGCGAATAACAAAATTTATGTTTTACAAATCAATTTATAAGTAGAAAAACGCATTTAATAACAGAGAAAATTTATATTCTCAAAATAGAAATTCGTTTGGAAATAGAATAAAATTTCTATTTTCCTAACGTCGACAATTGTAGCACTGGCGCCCGACGGCAGTGGTGACAACTGTTGATAGCGGACGGCGGTGGCGGCAGACGGTAGGTGGCCGATGACAGCGGCGGAGGGGAGGGAGGAGGCGGAAGAGAGAGGAAAGCGAGTTGTAAAGAGAGAAATGTGAAAGAGATAAGGGTTTTTATTTCTGTTTTTGTTCCAGAAATTAACAAGTATAAAATTTTAACTTCTGATTTCTATTCAAAACCTATTTTTGGAACAAAAATTTATTCTATAAATATAAAAATGAAATTGCGTTACTAAACGAATTTCTATTCCAAACATGTTCCAAACTTATTTCTGAAACAGAAATTCTGTTCTAGAAATTTTGTCATACAGACCTTAAATAAGGTTAATACCACGAAAAATCTCAAATTGGTACACCAATTAAACTAATTTTTTGATAAACAAAAATTCCAAACTGGTATACATGTGATAAATTTACCTTCCGTTAGTTTATGTTAAATTTTGCTGTTAAATTACTCGGTTGGATAACACGTGGCAGTTTTTTTTTGTCTAAACACGTGGCAGTTGACGAGTGTACCAGTTTGGGGTATTACCCTCAATTTCTCATAGGTGTATCAGTTTGAGATTTTTTGTGATATTAATCCAATTAAACAAAAACCAATGGCAGGTAAATTTGTTACATGTGTACCAGTTTGAGGTTTTTCGTGATAAAAAAATTAGTTTAAGGTAAATTTGTCAAAGATGTATTGGTTTAGGGTTTTTTTTTTATGGCAAGCAAATTAGTTTGGGATAAATTTGTCAAATGTGTACTAAGTTAGGATTTTTCGTGGTATTGACCTTTATAATATGGAGGGAGAAGTGCACCTGGAATGACATAAATTGTGTACGGCGCTTACTTTAGTGCCAAAAGTTTCAAAACGATCACTTAAGTGCCAATTTTTTAAAAAAAAAACAATCACTTAAGAACCTACTTCGGTATACTTGGCCGGAAATCTGACGTGACAATTTTTTATTAATATTTGAGCTCGCTAGAGGTCCACGTATAATTTCGGTTGGATTTCTAAAATAAAAATAAGCTAAATAATTTTAAAAAATTAAATTAAATTTCCCCCCCTTTTTAAAGTTTTTTGCTCATTTTTGAATTTATTTTTTAACAAAATTTAAGCTTATTTTAAAGTTGAGAAGTCTATGTGGAAGCCTGAGTTTTTTTAAAAAAATTGCCACGTCAACAATTTGGCCAGAATTTCTCCGATTCAGCACTTAAGTGATTATTTTTCTTCGATTTTGGCACTTAAATGATTGTGTTGAAATTTTTGGCACTAAAGTGAGCACCGTACACAACTTATGGCACTCTAGGTTTACTTCTCCTTAAATATGGACATCACCTATATTTAATTTATATTCGATCAAATTTTCATCTAAGTGATATTGTAATCAGAGATATGTCCTCCAACCATAGATAAAAGAGTACATACTCTTTTGAGAAAATTAACACTAGCGTTTGGATTTCAGGTTATTCGCAAGATAAATCCTATATTTGTCCGAAAACCTTATAGGATTTTGTAAATGATATCCTAGACCCATCAATCCTAAACAGTAACCCATTTAGACCTTACAAGAGTTCTGATGTTTGGGGTACCTATTAAATTCGATTCACTACCATCCCTAGTAAAATTTTTATTGAGACATAATACAAGCATCGTCGATTCTTTATTAAGTATTTTAATCTATTTTTGATGATAAATAATTTATAATCATATTCATATCAAATTACTTTATTTAATAATTGGTATGAAATGACATAAATAAGAAATAAAAATATGATGAAGGAACATGAATAGACGATGCTTTATGCAAATGGAACCAGGGATAGCAATGCCGCAGGCCAAAAGCGGGGTTGCATTCCTCACCTTGCCTTGCAGTAATTAAGGATTGTCCCTATATTTCCTCCACGTCTTTTGTGACAAAAGTTTGTTTGTCTCCTTCTCGACCTTTATGGGCACTTACGATTTCTCACCTGAGTTATTACGGTTGTGGATAATTAAATAAATAGAATAGGAAAATAAATTGGATATCAAATTTATACGGTTCAATCAATGTGATTTATGTCCATAAGAAGAAAATGATTTCACTATAAATCGAGCGATATAATGAAGATCACGGCCACACTCGAGACACTGAAATATTTTCAATATTTTACAGCCTTCAATCACATCCAATAACTCTCGTAGTATTTAGCTCTCATTGTTTCTCATGAAATAATCTCTCAATTTTACAAAAAAATTCACAAATTTCACCACAAAATTTATTAGCTTTAACACCTTCAAAGTTTAGTTCATAAAGAAGCCGCCCCTTAGAAGCTCTTTACAAAAAAGACGCTTCTTATATATAGACTAGAGCTGTATCTAAAATAGGAACCACTTTTAGGAAACTTACTCCAATTAGGAAACCTAATCACATTAAGAAATTCACTTAAGATAGGAAAGTTTTCTTTTTGGGCTTAAACTCGAGATATAATTTCACCAATTACACTAGTTTTTAACTCTATCTTTAATTGAAGAAACTCGATAGGTTTCTCATATTGATATTTTAATCTTTCACGAAACTATAAGAAAAGTTCTTACTTTTCAATAGTACACGGTGTGACATGTCTTGAGGAGAGTCTATTCATGATCCAAACTCGATAATCAATAAGTGATTTGGGAAAATTGTCCAAAAAGTCTTACATTTATTGCACTTTTATCAATTCAGTCATAAATCTTTTAATTGTGTTAATTAAGTCTTAAACTTTTTCACGTTTTGCCAATATAGTCAATTCGGCCAATTTTGATGGGAAGTCGCTGACGTGAATGTCGGCCATCCTATGTGTATGACCAACGCTGATGTGAATAATTTTTAATTATATTTCAATATTTCTTGAACTTTTTTTGTATATTTTATATTTATGTTTTTTTTTCTTTCCTATTCCTTCTTCCTCCACCGATCGTCAAGACTTGGCGATAGTTGGTGACCGGCCAAAGGTAACTATTGGGCGAGGGTCACCCTCGTTGGGATCTGGCAAGGAGCGACTTCACTGGCCTTAGGCAAGGGTTGCCCTCACCGAAGGCTAGAGAGAGCCAGCCTCGCTAGGGTCGGGCGGGGCTCCCTCGCCAAATTGCTTGAGGCCGACGAGGGTGACTCTCGCCGATAGTTGCCTTTGGCCGGTTGTCGACCATCACCAAGTCTTGGCATCGGCGGGGGAATAAGGAAAAAGAAAAAGAAATAAAAAGAAATATTAAAAATTATCCATGTCAACTCTACTTGTGCCACGTAAGGTAATCAAATTTCACATCAACTTCTAACCAAAATTGGCATGATGGATTATATTGGCAAAACTTGAAAAAGTTTAAGACTCAATTAACACAATTTAAAGATTTAGGATTGAAGGTTTATGACTTTTTGGACAATTTTCCCCAAGTGACTCCCTACTTTGAATAATTGGAACTCAGACCAAGCCAAGTTATTTTTTGCATTTGTCAAATTGGAAAACTTTGATCTATTAGATATAGCGAAAAGTGCATTGAAAGTCCTAAAACTTATTAAGAAAGTGCAATTGAGTCTTAAAACTTTTAAAAAGTGTAATTTAAGTCTTAAAACTTGTCACGAAAATGCAATTGAGTTCTAAAATTTTCAAAAAGTCAAATTAGATCCCAAAACTTGTCAAATTGATCTAATTAAATCATTCTGTTGATTGCACTTTTTGAAAACTTAAGATTCGATCGCACTTTCGTAATAAGTTTTAGAATTTAATTGCACTTTTTGAAAATATTGAGAACTCGATCACACTTTCGTAATAAATTTTAAGATTTTCAATGCAGTTAGCCCTTAAATATAGTTACATCCTTTAGATAAGATTTATTCTAGGTCAGTCCTTCATGACGTGACTTCCTACAATGGAGATCATCGTTGTAGTCTTTGGGTAGGAAAGAATTCTCGAGTCACAACCATCTCCTCCATCACACTCCCTTAAATAGTAGCATATAAAGATGTCATGACAATCTTTTCATAGAACCTATGATATAAATATGAGGCTTCAATAGCTAATAGAGTTATTATGAAAGACGTGACAGATCAAGGGGCTAGCCTTGCCTGAACCATATCCACATAAAATCGATGAACTAGAGCCATGATCCATCCGAGGACCATGTGGTTCCACGTTTGTCACACGAATTTCAATGACTTTCATTGCAAATCATCTATAGACCGTGGCCTGAATAATTTTCCGGATAAGGGCGACGATTGATCGATCCACACCTGCCTCTCACCGTGGGCATGATGACATATTTCGCCTTAAAGCCGAAACAATGCAGTTTTCTTTTTTCTTTTTAATTAATGTTTCGTTTGTTTGGCGAAAGATAAATGATTTGGAAGATATTTTCATAAAAATGATCACTTATATCTCTTAAAATAATTAGTCAATAAAAAATATTTTTATCATAAACAATAATTTATATCTAAACTTTTCGTAGACGATGAAAATAATTAGTGATCGTTTTTTAACAAATATTTTCTAAATTATTTGATATTTGCGTAATAAACGGAGTCTAAGTGGGTAAAGTTGCCATATCTACACTAAGAGGAATCCATATTGTATTTTCTATTCCTATGTTAAAGGGGTTATAATCTACTTTGTCCAAGTATATGAGAGTGGATGATGAGGTTGAAGATCCTCCATTCTTTGCACTATCTCCATTCGTTTCCTAATAAATATCACTATTTGATCTATTTAGTCACAAATTTCGTAACTAACCTCATCAGATGGATCAATCCTGGTGATGGTAGAAGTGTCATAATGGGTTCACCAATCAATGATTGAAAAAAAATTAATATGTGCATTTGATTCATGTGAGCCCGATGCACAAGAACCTTCGTCGGGGGATCAAAGTATGCACATGTATTAGACTCACAAGTAGGATTCGTGCATATATTGTTCCATGACTGGATAGGACTTGTTCCATGTCAATACCTAAAATTTTAGTAAAAGAACGGTAGAAGTGTTAAAACTTGTGCATGATGCTTATCATTGTAGTATCAGAACTTTTTTTTAGATTATTTAAGTGTCAACTTTTTGGAAAAACGGTCACTTAAATGACAACTCCGATTTGAAGCTGGGCAGCTAGAAATCCAACGTGGCCTTTTTTTTTTAGCCGATGTGGCTCATCGGAGGTCTAGTCAGCATTTAAAAAAATAAAAAAAATAAAAAACATGAAAAAAGCTAAAAATTTATTTAAAAAAACAGAGAGAGCCCTTGCCAACTTGGCTCACCAGAAGTCTGGTCAGCATTTAAAAAAATAAAAAAATATTTAAAAACTTAAAAAAGCTAAAAATTTATTAAAAAAAAAAAAAAGAGAGATGGAGAACTGATGGCAAGGACTTGCACAGTACTCACCACCATTGCTGCCCCACCTCGTCGCCTTGTAGAGCCCTCACAGGGTTGGGCAAGGTCGACCTTGCCCAACGACGGCAAGGGCTCACCTTGCCAGGTGACACAAGGCCGAGCCCTTGCCGTTGAGGGCGAGGGATTTGTGGGGTGGTGGTGGTGAGGGGTGTCTAAGTCCTCGTCGCCAGTTCTCCGTCTCCATCTCTTTGTTTTTTTTTTTTTAAAGCTTATTATTAAATTTTAATTTAATTTTTAAAAATTTTTTAGCTTATTTTTAAGTCTAGATGTCCACGTGGACTTATTATTATTATTTTTTAATTATTAAAAAATGCTACATAATCAATTTGGCCGGAATTTCTCAAATTTGGCACTTAAGTGATTGTTTTTCTCCGATTTTGGCACGTAAGTGAGCTGGCAAAAATTTTTGGTACTAAATTGAGCACCGTATACAAGTTTTGGTACTTCTAATGTCCTTTTGCCTTAAAATTTGTAATATATCATACATGTTAATAATGACAACATTTTCCTCCAAGGATTTTTGGGCCAAATTCTCGAGAATAATTGATCCAATTTGCACCTTAGCAATAGCAAGGTTTATAGATTCTTAATACTTGGCCCATCATAGGTGGTGGAGCCCAACAGGAATTGGGCTGAGCCTTGAGGCAAAGCACAATAAATTTCGTTTTGATTCATGCTACAATGACCCCAATAATATAACTTCAAGAGCAACTGGCTTTGGTAGCCCCTGATTATGGGGAAAAGTAAAAAATATAAATAAATCATAAACCTATTAAATTGGTACCAATTCAGTCATAAACCTTTCAATTAGATCAATTTAGTCCTAAACCTCTTCAAGTTCTGTCAATGGAGTCCATGTGGCCAACGTAGGCTGGAAATTGCTAACGTGGACACCGATCGTTCTACGTGACATGACCGGCGTTGACATGGATAAATTTTTATAATTTTTTTTTCTCTGTGGCCAGTGAGGATTGTAGCCCTTGCCCAAATGTGGGTGAGGCTGCCTTGCTCAAATCTAGTTAAGGCCATGGTTGTCTTCACCCACGGCCAGTGAGGCCCTAGTGAGGCTGACCTCGCCGGCTGCGGGTAGGCTACCTTTGTTAGTAGCCTGCTTGTGCCTCACCCAGTGGCTAGCAAGCTCTGGAGACCCTTGTCGACCATAGTGGAAAAAAAATGAAAGAAAAGAGAAAAAAGTAAAAGGAAAAGGAAAAGGAAAAGGAAAAGGAAAAGGAAAAGGAAAAGGAAAAGTTAATAAAAAATCAAAATTTTTGAAAGAAAAATTTTAAAATCATAAAAAATGTCTACGCTAGCCGTGTTACATAGGACGGCCGGTGTTCACGTTAGCATTTTCGAGCTTAAATTGGCAAAACGTGAAAATGTTGATGACTAAATTGGTCAAATTGAAAGGTATGAGATTAAATTAGTACTAATGCAATAGATTTATGACTTTTTTTGTACTTTTCCTGTTGGTTATGTTGATTGGAGCATTATTTAATTTTTTTTTGGCCTATTTCTAAGTGTAAGGATTTGCTTTTCCAATAATAGATGAACCGCTAATTAATGTATTCTTTTTTGCACATGCTAATTATTAGTCTGTCACATCAATTTTGTAAACCGGACTTACTCTAGCATTTCCGTAAGGTAGAAGACTCGGTGAGCTTGTGTTTTGGCTTGGTGAAATCAAATGGGGTTGCCAACAAGACGACGGCGTCCTCCATCCAAAGTTCCTTGGTTGTATAATGTTTGAAATTTCGAGGGCAACCGCGTACTACTTGGAAAGTTCATCTTTTATTTTCTTAATTTTAATTTTTTTTTCACATTCTTATCAATGAAAGTTCACTTGCAATGTACACGTTAGTAGAAAGGTGAACGGGAGGTAACTGAGATCACACAATAAAAATTCACGGAATGATATTTAAAGATTCAAAAAAAGGGGGTATATACATGTATAAATACTAAGGAAGTTTGACCGGTTTTGGTAATTTTCTTTTTCACTTTAGCGTTCAGGTGATATTCGGCCTTGCTGCGCATCCTGACTAGTCCAACCAATTTTTGTTTCATTTTAACATAATTAAGAGTATCAAGGAATCACTAATTAATGACTTCTCTTGCATTTTTTGAGATTTTGTTTGGCTTGGTGAAAAAGGAGCGGTGGGGAAATTACCAAAAAAGTCTTAATTCTATTACAATTGTGCCAATTTAATCCTAAACCTTTTTTTTTACTAATTCAGTCCATTTGGCCAGCCAGCACTGACGTAGATAATTTTTAATAATATTTTGATATTTTTTTGATTTTATTAATATTTTTTTGATTCTTTTCTTTCTTTTTCTTTTCCTTCTCTATCTCTTTTCCTTCTTCCTACCATGGCTGGCGAGGTCGCCGGAGCCTCCGGCCATTGGGCAAGGCGGCCCTTGCCCGGCCTTGCCCAGACTTGCATCTGCTGTGTACCCTCCCAATCTCTTCCTTCTCCTTTCAATCGGAGGTCGGCCCCCTTGGATTCATTCACGAGGTGCTTACGTGCAAATCTTCTCCTTCTTCTTTACTAGTTTTGTCTTTCTTTATCCAGTGTCAGCGTCCTCGTAAGTTGATGGGGTGGGTCGGAGGCAGATTGCTGTTCGATTTTGGGATGATGTCAAAGTCTCGATTTTGATCCATGCCTACTCTTTTGTCTCTGCTTCGGTGTTGTGGCAGTCGATTTCCCTTCGTTGTCTAGTGTAAAGTTTGCTGATTTTGGTCTCAGTCGTTGCTTGCATGTTTGTGTCTTCTTTCCCATTCTGTCCGCTGGCGCTAATCTCTGTCCATGCGAGTTCAATTCCAGGTTTTGACGATTGATTACCCATGCCGGAGCTCGCCGACCACAGTAGGAAGAAGGAAAATAGATAGAGAAGGAAAAGGCAAAAAAAAGAGAAAAAATTGAAAAACATTTGAAAAAAATTAGAAAAAATATTTAAATATAAAAAATTATCCACGTCAGCGCCGATTAGCCAAATGGACTGAATTCGCACAAATGCAAAAGATTTAGGACTGAATTGACAAAAAAATATTTATGACTGAATTGGCACAATTACGATAAGTTTAAGACCTTTTTTTGTAATTTTCCCATGAAGTGGCATATCGGCTATAGGACAACGGCTATGGCAGAAGAAAAGTATATTTCTATCCAAATATTAGGAGTTGTACAATATTTGAAAGTTTAAAGGAGAATACAAAGTTCCTTTTTCATTTCTTCATATAAAAATATTCGTTTAGATTCTTATTCTTGAAATTCTTTGGCAATGTACATACTAATAGAAAGATGAACAGGAGGTAACTATGGTCGCAAAATGAATATTCATGAAATGACATGTATAACATTGAATATTCAGAGGCATAGTCATATATAATACCAGAGAAATTTGGAGGATTTTTTTGAGAAATTTTCCCGTAATAAAAGGTTAGTCTCTAATGTGAGAGGACTATTACCATTATACTAGAGCAAACTCGTTTTATATTATAGCAGCATAGTAAGCTAGAGTACCAATATCGCTCTCCTAGCCTAAAACGTTATGACACTAGGGAATGAAGAATCACAACTTACCCCGGTTTGATCTATGAAACCTCTTCATCATTTTCTCTATAGTATAGATGATAAAAAAACAAGGGTTAATACCACAAAAAATCCCAAACTGGTACGCTTGTGACAAATTTACCCAAAACTATTTTTTTGACCACAAAAAATCTTAAACTGGTACATTTATGACAAATTTACCCCAAACTGGTATATCTGTGACAAATTTACCCTCCGTCAATTTCTGTCAAATTTTAGCGTCAAATTGCTGAGTTTGATGACATGTAACTGTTGACAGGATGTACTAGTTTTGAGTTTTATCATCCGTTTGTCTCAGGTTTGCCAGTTTGAGATTTTTCGTGATATTAATACAATTTAACGGAAATTAACGGAGGGTAAATTTGTCACAGGTGTACTAGTTTGGGGTAAATTTGTCACAAATATATCAGTTTGAGGTTTTTCGTAGTAAAAAAATTAGTTTAGGGTAAATTTGTCACATGCGTACCAGTTTGGGGTTTTTCGTGGTCAAAAAAATAATTTGGAGTAAATTTGTCACATGTGTATCAGTTTGGGGTTTTTCATGGTATTAACCCAAAAAACAAATATACTATTACTCAGTAATGATAGGTGCGAAATAAAAAAAATGATGGCTAACTATATTATTTATTTCAAATGCAATAGCTAGGATTCCGAGGACAAGTAGCCATCACATGAAAATTTGTAGTTTGAATTAGGGGTGAGCAGTTTCAGGTTCCGTACATGTTTAATCTAAAACCTAAAACCTACCCGTCGGAATAGATTTCTCATTTTTTAGAACTTGAAACCTACCCTGCTTATCTTGGAACGTGGAACCTACCCTATTACAGATTCTAGGTTCAGTTCCAGAGTCTACTCAGATTCCACTTGTATTCTTACTTGAATGATTGCAGTGAATTATCATCACCTTTAATGACCACAACTTACTATTACAATCCATTGAACACAACTTATATTTAGACATATAAAGAATATGAAACATTAACAAGGTAAAAGTTTCAGTTATAAATATCGCCGGAAATGGAAACTTAGGCTAGAGGTTGCAAATTATATGCCATGGAATATCGTAGGATCGCGCAAACACATAAACTAAGAAAAACACAAAAAATTAATTTAGATTTTAGGTTACACCTACTTAGAGCTTGGAACTTACATATCGAAGCGGATTCTTCAATTTTTGGAATCTGAAACCTATCTTGCATACTTTGCAACCTGGAACCAAACAGGTTGCTGCTCGTCCAATTCTATAGTTCTAGATTTTACCCTGAAACTATGCTAATCCCTAGTTTGAACCTTGTTGTCATACGGATTTATAAAAATATCGACATTTCAGGTGCTGCCGCACAAGACAAGAGAAGAAGATAGGTGGTGGGCATCCATCAACTGTGCATAAGCTTGAGTCTCTTACAAGTCCCACGCAAAAGCAAGTCAGTCGGTAGTTCATGACTCTTCTGAGGTCGACCCATTCACGAAGGTTTTTGGCTAGAGTCATCCTTACGTCTGAAAGTAATAATGACACCTAACGATCGGTACTGACTTAGTAATTCAAAGTGGGCCTTCTCTAAACTTCAAGTGAAAACGAAATCAGAAAAAGGCCAGAGTGAGTTCGTTAAACTGCAACCGATGAAAGTGACATTCCCAACAAGAAGATTCTCTCACTCGACCTAGGAGGTAAGAGATGGTGTTCATCAGAGGAACATTTCTAACTAATTACAATGAATTATGATCATCCCACCTTTTGCAGTTTTCATAATTCAAATTAATTTAAGCATAGCCTTGTACAGCTCTTTCTTTATAATAGAGCACTTTCTCCAACTCCTCTTGACCGAGAACTACCATGTTCGTGACACTTCATTCTCATTCCTCTCTCCTCTTTCTCATCTCTCTCCCACTATGCATCTCCATCAAATTGACCTACTCATTCACTCCAAACACTTTATGGCTAAATTCTGTTGAGAGAGATGATAGTAACTTCAAAGGGACAGATATCGAGCGGGATGTCGATAGAGGGTTGAACACATGCGGCGTTGCGAAGGTCAAGCAATATCTCCATTACTTCGGTTTTCTCCCGATCCAAGACCCTAGTTTTGACGACCAGTTCGATTCGGAGTTTGAACTAGCCATCGAAAGATACCAATCAAAACTCGGCCTCTCAATCACGGGTAAGCTCGATATCAACACGATGAATCAAATCCTCGAGCCCAGATGCGGTGTCTCTGACTTCGCCCATGGCAGGCATGTGACTAGACACTATGTGCATTTTCCCGGAAAACCAAGGTGGAACCGTCACAAGCCCATCGTCCTCACCTACGCTTTCTCACCCGACCATTTCATCGACTATCTAACCTCAAACGACATCCGCTATGTGTTTAAACGTGCCTTCGCACGGTGGGCAGCTGTCATTCCGGTGAGTTTTAGGGAAGCGAATGATTATGGGTTTGCAGACATCAAAATAGGATTTTATAGCGGCGAACACGGAGATGGTCAGCCGTTCGATGGGGTGCTCAGGATTTTGGCCCATTCGTTCTCGCCAGAGAGTGGGAAGCTACACCTCGACGCGGCAGAGAGGTGGGCAGTGGACTTCGGCACCGAGGAATCCAAGGTGGCGGTCGATCTAGAATCGGTCGCGGTGCATGAAATCGGCCATTTGCTAGGGCTAGCTCATAGCACGGTCAAGGACGCTGTGATGTATCCAAGTTTGAAGCCCAGAGAGAAGAAGGTGGATTTGAACATTGATGACATAGAGGGAGTTCAAGCATTATATGGATCAAATCATAAATTGAGGTTTGGAGCTTTATTAAGATCTGAAACTTCTGTGAGCTTGGGGATCACCCTTTTAAGACCAAGTTGGATTGGCTTCACTTCATCTTTATCTCTTTTATTCATGCAATTGTGCATGGATTGCTTCCTATTATTCGTCTTGTGATTTTTGTGATGCTTTCTTGGTCTTCATTGCCTCTTTAATTTTAGTGTGAATTAACCTTAAAAGACTCTAAATCATCAAATGCTTTAGAATGGAGTGAGCTGTGCAAGTTCTTTTTCTTCTTCTGTATTTCTCCCGTTCAGTTCTGGGATTCTATAAGGATTGTTTTGATGTAGATCGTTTTGTAAACTTTAGTGAATTTAAAAATTCTTTATGTATTTGTTTATTATATAAAGGAAAGCCTTGTTTCTCTTTACTCCTAAATACCCTTGACTTCATGTTTTGTACATATTGGCAAAGATAAATTAAATATAAAACTAGAAGAATAATCAAGTAAAGACAAGACTCTTTGCTATTGTAATCATTTAAGTTACAAATATGTGCCATTTTGATATATGCAATGTTTTTGCCCTCCTAGAGCTTGCGAAAATCTCGAGTCGTTATCTTTTTCACTTCGAAAAGATTGTCATAACTAACTCGGAGTGACATTTCACCAAATCATTATTTAATGAGCTTGTGCCTTCCTAAGCATAATCCAAGATAGATGATAACTCATGAAGATTGCAAAAGGAAACTCGCATCAACTGTTTTAAATATATATATGCATAACATATTTCTAGTTGCAATTACTTTCATGATTATAATTCCCACTTCTTTTTTCGAGAGGAATCCTTGATAAATTGTCATGCAGAGAACGTATTTACAGATATATTCATGAAGATGACGAGCCTTCATTGTTCCAAGATAAGCCACTTGCTGACACCCAACAAATAATCAAGTCTTTTGATTGACATGACGTTGATATAGAAATGGTGTTAAGTGATTATACCATTGATGAGTTATTGATAGTGGAAATGAATTAAAGTTAAGATCTTTAGAGAAAGTAAGAATCAAAGTGCATAAGAATAAAAAGAAAACTTGAAACTATGAACAGTAAATGAGAGATAGATAAGGCAGAGAACATAAATAGAGATTTTAAATTGATGCTTGTATTGATTTCTCCCGTTGATTATCTACAAAGAGATGACGAGTTTATATACACTTGCAAAGAATCTGTATAACAATTTCAATTTAAATTTGAACGAAACTGAATGAGCTATAGATAATGAGCTATAGATGTGGAGAGGAGCCGAAAGTTTCTCTTTGAATTGATTCTTGTGGAGAAGACTTTGATTGGGAAAAGTGTCCAAAAAGTCCTAAAACTATTGCATTGGTGCTAATTCAGTCCGAAACCTTTTATTGGTGCCAATTTAGTCCTAAACCTTTTGTATTTGTGCAAATCGAATCCTTCCGGCCAATTTTAGCTGGAAATTAATGATGTGGACGCCGGCGCTGACGTGAACATTTTAAAACAAATTTTCTAATTTTTAATAATTTTTTAGTTTTTTCTTTTCTTTGTTGTTTTCTTAAGGGGGTCGGCGACCTCGCCGACCACAGGCGAGGGCTGGTGAGGGTGTCGTGGCCCTCGCCGACAGTTGGGCGAGGGCTACAACACCCTCGCGAGGTCTGGGCGAGGGCGCGACGCCCTCGCGAGGTCTGGGCGAGGGCGCGATGCCCTCGCCTGGGGCCGGCGAGGGCCGCGATGCCCTCGCCTGGGGTCGGTGAGGGCCGCAGTGCCCTCGCCTAGCTCAAATTTGGCGAGGGCATCGCGGCCCTCGTCGGCCACAGAGAGGGCCCGCGAGCCCTCGCCCAGGGCCGACGACTCTCGCCGGCCCCCTTAAGAAAAAGAAAAAGAAAAAGAAAAAGAAAAAGAAAAAACTAAAAAATATTAAAAAATATTAAAAATGTCCATGTCAGCGCTGGCTAACGGCCAGCGTTCACGTCATCAATTTCTGGTCAAAATTGGCCGGAAGGACTTAATTAGCACAAATGCAAAAGGTTTAGGACTAAATTGGCATTAATAAAATGTTTAAGACTGAATTGGCACAAATGCAATAGTTTTAGGACTTTTTGGACACTTTTCCCGACTTTGACTTGTTCAACATCCCCCCGCAAGTTGATGACGCGGCATGAATGGTTAGCTTGGATCGTAGAAGTCGAAAACGTGCAGAGGAGAGTCCTTTAGTGAAAATGTCAGCAGGCTGATCTACGGATGAAATGAAGTGAAGATAGAACTGCCCATGAGCTAGTTGTTCATGAATAAAATGATAGTCAATCTCCACATGCTTTGTGCGAACATGAAATACGGGGTTTGCAGTCAGATACAGTGCTGATGAATTATCACACCAAAGATTAAGTGGATGTGGTGGAAGAGCATTTAGATCTTCTCAAGAGATATTCAAGCCACATAAGTTTTGCAGTCGTATCCGCTAAACACTTATATTGAACTTCTGTACTGGAACGTGCCACAGTTGGTTGCTTGCAAAAGCTCCAAGAAATAAGATTAGGACCAAGGAAAATGCAGTAACCTCCAACAAAGCATTGATCGTCACGGCTTCTAGCCCAGCTTGCATTTGAAAAGGCATGGAGAATTGTAGATGAACCATGAGTAAACTGAATACCAAATCGAGGTGTGTCTGTAAGATAGTGTAGAATGTGCTTCACCAATTGCCAATGGGCTGTGGTGGGGACATGGAGGAATTGACACACAGTATTGACGGAGTAGGCAATATCTGGTTGTGTAAGTGTTATATATTGTAGAGCACCAACAATACTTTGATAATGTAGAGGATCAGGGAGAGGGTCTCCATGGTGGATAGAGAGGGGCTCATCGGTGGTGCATGGTGAGGAAACAACCCAAGCATCGGTCATTTTGGAGTGAGCTAGAATGTCACGTGTAAATTTCTCCTAATGGACGATGAGGCTATTAGAAGTGGACTGTACTTCAACACTAGGGAAGTAATGAAGGGGACCCAAATCTTTGATAGCAAATTCTGCTTGGAGAGACGTAAGGAGGTTTGCAAATGGAGCCTGAGGAGAACCTCTGAGAATGATATCGTCCACATACACGAGGAGTATCATATTGTAGTGACGTGTACGTAGAACAAATAATAAAGAGTCCATATTGGACATTTTGAAATTCGAGAGCAATTAGATAGGAGCAAAGCCGTTGGTACCAGGCTCGAGGAGCTTACTTGAGGCCATAAAGAGAACGCCTAAGACGACATACATGATGTGGCCTTGATGTATCCACAAATCCCTGGGGTTTGTCGCGACCTAAATTTCGCTAAATCTAGGCTAATGGATTGCTAAGTCAATTAATAAATTAACTAACCTAACTCGAGCTCTCCCAAGCTCTACCAAATCGTGACTTAAGTTCAAATAATTAACATGCAAATGATTTAACTTTGGAGTCGCCACTAATCAGTTTACGGTAGGTCGATTAGACACCTAAATAAAGTATCGGGAGAAATACTCTATTCCTTCGAACCAGAGATTATGAGTCCGGGGACTTGGTTACGCTAGATTACTCTAACGCCCTTTCGATACCGTTCTTTTATTTAAGAAAACATTTGAGCAGGCAGCTTTGGGTTAATTGCAAACAAAAGCTTTAACATATGAGGTATTCATGCGAGTGCGCAAACATTATTTAACACCAAATAATCAAAAGTGTTAACTAAATTGCAAGATAAGGGTAGCGTAAACATACCTGGACGCTGCAGCCTAATCCCTAACGCTTATTTCCAAAGCGTAAGACTTAGACTAATGCAATTAATTTGGAGTTTTCACTTATTTAATGAAATGCAATAAAGATGCAACTTTATACTAAAGTGCAATGCAACTATACTATATGAAAGGCATTAAATTAAATGATATGAATCTAATGACTTATGAAATAAATGTCACACGTTATGGTCCTAAACTCGCCTTCACTAAATGACGGGTAAAATGTATGCAACTATACTAAATGGCATGAATTTAATTTAAGCTATCAAATTAAATTAAGGAACCTAGACATGATACTACATGAATGCACCTAGTCATGAAACTAAAATGATCCTAGACATAGTACTAAGATGAACCTAGACTAAATGATGTACCAAATATGTGACACGCACATCAATGTTTATTTTTGGTATTTTATGATTTTCGGAATAAAAATGCATGAAATTCAAACTATCCTAAATGAAGATTATCTTTAATACTTAGGAATTAATTGAAATTAAATCCCAACAATATTTTAGAAAATCTTATCCTAGTTCTAGAAGATTTTAAGATGAATTGTTACTTAAATGATGCAACGCTAATCTATATGCAAGATTATTTAAATGAAACTAAATCCTGTGAGATGTCGTTTTTAGGAAACGTTATCTTTCTAAAATGGAATGCAACCTATGAGATACGATTTCTAAAAAATTATATCTTTCTAAAGATGATTTTAAAGATGGAATCTCTAGTAAATTCCACCTTCCTACTTATTTTGATTTTAAAAAGGGAATTTCGAATTTTGAAAATATTTAGAATATCTAAAAAAAAAAAATATGCACCAAATATCCATCACGTCCAAATAGCAAGATTTTATCGGCGAATCATATCCGACGGATTGCGGATAGGTTTGGCCGACATGTTAAGATTTGGCAAATCGTATCCGACGGATTGCGAATAAGTTTGGCCAATCTTCCGTGCGCGGGAATCGAATATCAAGGATTAGATATTAGATTGCCTATTATACACGTTGCCGAATTAGGAAATTTCCTAATTTAATCCTAATAGAATCTAGGAGATATGCACATTAGATAACAACGATTCAAATTAGGAAACGATAAATATCGGAATCAAATCGAATAAGAAAGTTACCTATTTCGTGGATAACGTTTCCAAATTCAAACGTGACGGGATCGGGACCGGTGGTGGCTCGAGCGGCGGCCGGCGAGACTTGCGGCGGTAGTTGAGTTGCGGGGATCACGAGCTACTGTAGGAATAGATTGGATGCGGAGATAACGTGAAGCGCGGCGGTGTCCTCTTCTCCAAATTGTGATCGTGGGATCGAATTGTGTGGCCTCCTCTTTCAACGTGGAGAACGTGAGTTCCTTCAACTGCAGGCGTGAATTTTTTATGAGCAAAGCCCCACGCTTGCTTGTTCCTTTTTTACTGATTTGCCCACTCTCTTTTTGTCTCCTTCCACCAACACGTACATGGTGAACGTTGCAGGGGGTAGAAAGTGTTGGTCTCAGCTCCTGTTTCAATTCTGGAAAACCTGCAGCAACAGAGCAAATAACTCGATCTAGATTAGTTCTCGACCGACGCACGAGGGGGGACGCTTCACGGGCAGGAGCAACTCGGTTGATCTTCGTCACAGCTCTTCAGGATGGTTAGGAACAGCAGCAACCTCGTCAGTGCATCGATCGGTGGTTGCAGTTTCGTCCCTGGCGAAGGGGGTCTCGGCTTTGGGGTTGCCGAGATCTTTCTCTCTCCCTTTACTCACGTGTATCTCTCTATTTCAGAATGTGATTGCGCGACCCCTAAACCTTGAGGCATAACGGTGTTTATATAGACGGTATTAGGTCAAGTCAGGGGTCTCAACTTTCTGTTATTTGCAAATTCGACCCCAAAATTACAGCATTTTTCAGTCAAGTCCTGGAAGGGTCAAATCGCATCAAATTGGTTCCAATTTTGTCACCGGTCCGATTTAAATGCAAATGCATGCTAAAAATTAAATAAAAACTATATGAAAACTATAATGGAAAAATGATTTAATATTTTTGCAAGGGCCGGGGTCGGTCCCTATTTTTTTTGTGCAATTTAATAAATTTTAAATAAAAACTAAATGAGAGTCAAAATTTAGGTGTCAACAGGGTTGCACCATGTATACTTCCTCATTGAGATATCCATGGAGGAAAGCATTCGAGACATCAAGTTGATAGATGTTCTAATCTCGAGAATACGCAAGAGCAATGATAATGCGAGCTGTCACAGGTTTTGCAACAGGGCTGAAGGTTTCATTGTAGTCCACTCCTGTTTGTTGGATATCCCTTAGCTATAAGACGGGTTTATATCGTTCGAGAGAACCATTGGCTTGAAACTTGACTTTGAAGATCCATTTACATCCAATGGGACGAGCCCGTGCCAGGGTAGGAACAAGCTCCCAAGTTTTATTTTGAATTAAGGTAGTATATTCAGCCGCCATGGCTGCACGCCATTGAAGATCATGAGATGCTTGAGTGAAGCATGTAGGCTTAGTGCAAGGATGAGCCGCAACTATCATTGCATATGTGTGGTAGCGGTTGATAGTCCTACGCGAAATAGTACCATCTTTGAGACGGGTAACCATCGGATGAGTAGTTGTAGAAGAACTGGTTTCTGGCAGAGATGGTGCAACTATTGAGACATGTGGTGATGTTGAAGAAATGTTGCTGAACAGGAAGCTTGTTTAACAAAAAATAGCATCAACAACAATGTAGAATTTGTGGGTAAATGGACGGTAAAAGCAATACTTGTGATAACTTGAAGGGTAGCTAAGAAAAATGCATGCCTTTGATGGTGGAGCAAGCTTGTAAGGAGCATAGGGCCGCAAATATGGGAATACTGCACTCCCAAAGATGCATAGATAAGATATATCAGGAAGTGTCCCAAATAAATCATGCCAAGGACTGATGTTACCAATGACTGGTGAAGGGAGTATTGGGAGTACGTAGCATAAATCTGATATCTTTACCCGGGGAGATCGCTAAGAGATAGTCCAAGTTCGAGCCAGTCAACATATCCAGTTGGACCCACCTTCACTAAAAAACTTAAGCCAATGAGTTATGGACAAACTAGGATATGTTAACTGCTCCACACTATGCCACTTATTCGATATGAGACTTTTCTAACACAACGTGCATATCAACAATTTCCTCTTCACATGTGAGCTTAGTATTAGGTTTACTCCTCCTTAATTTAGGCATCATTCTGCACCAACATATCTCAACTTGAATTTTCATCAATGCCCACATTTATCCCTAGTCTCTTTCGCCAAACTGAACCATGAAGGCTACCATGGCCCCGCATTGCTACACCACAATACCCACCACCCCGAAATTGCGTTGGCTACCAAATTCTTTCCTTGAGATATTCACCAAACACCGAAATAGATAGGGGGACCCAACAATCAATCATCGGCTATGATATCATTTTTTGGGAGCATGCAGCAGAAGTCCGATATCTTCACCTTGGGAGATCGCCAAGAGGGAGCCCAAGTCCAAGCCCATTAACATATTCAATTGGACTCACCTTCATTCAAAAGTTTAAACCAATAAGTTATAAACCAACTAAAATATGTTTACTACTCTATACCATACCACTTATCCTATGTGAGACTTCTTTAATGTAACTCATACGTGCATATAAATAGGGACTCTGTTGATGAGAAAGGTGGCAATCTTGAAAGCAAACTCCAGAATTCATCTGAAATACTAGCTTGGATTAAGAGAGCAAGTCCTGTTTCAACAAGGTGACGATGCTTCTGCTCAGTAATGCCATTTTGAAAAGGAGAATATAGTCAAGAGACACGTTGGTGAATGCCATGTTGAATAAGGTGAGCTCGAAACATGATTTATCCCGTTTTACTTGGTACTATCCTCTCACGACTCGTGCACAATTTTTGTTGAAAAACATCCCTATGTTATTTTAATGATTACCAAACTATCTTTGTTCTAATGGTTTCCATGATCGATGCGGATAATTTTTTTAGTTACCATCATCAATGGACTTTCATGTCGGCAAACGTGAGATATTAGTCTAATGTTTAAGTGAACAAGCTTCTTTGCAGCTTGGAAGAACCAGTCAGAATAATAGTCTCAAATACCATTGGCATCGACGAAGATGGAAGACTTCATTAATCGCAACTCACTTGTCAAAGCAACTTGCTATCTTTATTGAAAATGATCAACCCAACCGACAATTGGCACTGGTAATATTGCACGTGGATTTAAGGTGTGATATATCGGGTTTGAGAATTATAAGATACGCAAGACATTATGACCATTATCGATTCAAAATAGAGCTGTTGCGGGTCTGGATTGTGCAACAGAAAAATGGTAAAAGCAATCAGAAAAGAGATGTTAGACTTCAAGCTAGAGACAGTTGTCAGAGAGACTATTTTGGAAAACAGTATTGACACTGGAAGCGACAGTAGCAGCAGTGTTTCTGCGCTTCACCCATGCTCTCAACAACTCCACACGGCTACCTTATCTTCCCTGAAGATTTCCAACGACTACTCTGGACGTGAAGACTTTCGCCAACATACAGTTTCAAAAAGTCTCTATATATAGGGGGAGTGAAGCTACGAGGAGAATTATATACTCGAAAACTGCATATTACTTTCTTAAGCTTAAAGTGTCTTTGATATTTGTTTGTATTGTTCTTTGTTTTGGTTTAGTCTTATAATAACTCTTAAATGAGTGTACAAGTGCAAGTGCAAGTGTGTGCATTCCGATAGTGCGGTCTATCTTAAAAGGGAAAGACACCAACCAGTTGTAACTTGGTCCGAAGATTACTAGTGGAATCCAGTCGTTGTTAAGGCTATTAGTTTAAGAGTAGACATAGGCTTGTAAAGCCGAACCACTATATATCGTTGTGTGAATTGTTTTTCTTGCTCTACTCACTTAACCAACCTCACACATGTTGCATTATTTACGATATCATCTTAACTACAGATAGTTTACTATTCTGCGAAAGTTTTTAAATACTCTTTTTCAATCTACTCACCCCCTCCTCCTTTCTAGGCTGTGTTGTTAGCCCCAACAATTTTTATCGATTTTTATTGCTTTTCATAAATTTGTGGAGACTCAACTTCAATGCAGATTGCAAGCAATATAATGTGATGGTGCACCTGAATTTTAGTGATAGATGGTATAGCTAAAACATTAGATAATAGAAAAGTAATAGAAGATGTGAGGTCAAGTGTACCCTATGCGGGTGAAAGGAAGAAAAACTCCATCATCCACAGTGAACTTTTGAGTGCCTATGTACGTAGTAGCATTAGACAATGTAGCACCTATGATACACGAACACGCTTAAAAGGAGCCCCGAGTCGTGTCGGACACCGACATGCGTCCGACACGCAAGGACACACGTGGCACATGCGTTGACCGTGTGTCAACTAAATCCAACACACGGTCAACATTTTGGACTCGCCGGACACGCAAGTCCAAAACTACTATCTCCAAATGGAGATGTTAGGCCCACACGCTAATGGGCTCTCGGCCCAGACCATAGGCCTTTATCATTGCTTACATGAGCCCATCCGAAATTGCAAGAAGCCTTGCTTATCCTTTCTCTTTTATTATAGCCTCACATATCCTCTCCCTTTTCCTTTCCCACCTATGTGGGACACTGGCAAGCGGCATGCACTTGAAAATCCCTCATCAAATGTCATCTTCCGACCGATGAAGTTACAGAACGCGAAATCTCTTCTCTTTCCTTAGCTATTCGCATGAACTTGGCAAAAGCATACTCGAATTTTAGGAACTTCAACTGATTGGGCAGAGCACTCAGGGAATTTGTCATGCTATATTGCTATTGTACCCTTTTTCTTCTAGGCTTATACTAGTGTACACTTTCGACCTCTACTCTTTCTTTTTAGCTTATACTATTTTGGATTCATTTGATCTTGGTAATACAAAGATGGATCCTTTGAAGGTCCCGCCCGATCTGTCTCAGCAAGATGATGGCTCCAAGTGCTTCGACGACGATGGTTATATCAAATGAATCGGAAAGCAAGAAACAAGCACTTACAATCTTTTAACTTTATGATCAACCTCTCTTCTATTTCACTTGGTGATTCACGCACGTCCATCAAATGTCATAAATACCATTTTCCATCTGAAGTCCCTTTTCCTTAGCGCTCTTCCTCTTCAAAAATTTGTTGCAGACAACGAGCATTCCTACGCATGGTTGTACAGTGCAACTTGCACGTCCTCTTCTTCTTCTTTTTTTCATTTTCGTCTTGTTTTTTTTTTTGGGAACATCATGTTGTTTTTAGGGGACTCTTTTTCACTTTTGTTCAGTGATGAGACATAAATGCATTTCACATTGTAAATATTAGAGTCTCAAAAATCACAATTACCATAGCTATGTGCACGATTGAAAGTGGATAATGTAGATGGATGACTTCATATTATATTTGATGGTGATTTGAATCACATTAATTTGATTGAAATAAAGGTAAAAATGATAATTTATCATGTATATATAAAAATATATATTTAAAATATAACGTGTCGAAATTCTCTATTTTTGAGAAATTACGTGTCGTGTCGCATATCGGTGTCGATGTAACATAGTGTAGCACGACTGTTGAAACATGTTGAGATGCGCCAGAATCCGGGAACCACGACGCAACATCCAGAGCATAATGGGATACAGATAGGGGAAGTGAGCTGTAGCATGCCTAAGGTTGGGGTAGGTATGGTTTGGGTAGTAAGTATTTTGAGTTTGATGAGTATAATAGGTCTGTTGTGTTGGTGAGGGAGGGATAAAATGAGGATTGTATCTTTCTCAACATGTGGCAACTTTGTGACCCGGGTGACCGCACAGCTGGCAGTACAACACATTTCGATGACGAACGCGACTAGTTGAAGGTTGACGGGGAGTCGACAAGGTGGGAATCGGGAGACTTCCATTATGTTGTCCTGCATTGTACCCCAATGAGGAGTTTCTGGAAGATTGTGAAAACCAGTTTGGGCGGCTTTGGTTGCCTAAAAATTTTGAACTCTGAGTCAGCACTAGTGAGTGGACTCCGGTGTAGGCTGCAAATGCTACAGGTAGTGGTTGGGCAGTATCAAATGCCGAAATTTCAAGACGACCTTCATGGGACAAAAGTAGTCCATGAAGGTTTTCTATACTTAATGGAGATACTTGGGGTTGCACTGATATTGCCATCGTCAGCTGATTAATTTCAGCACCAAGCCCACGGAACAAGTGGGTGTGATATTTGTTCTTAGAAATGGTTTCACCAATTGTCGATAGTTGATCTGAAATCTCTATAGCCTGCTGAATATTTTGTTACTAAGCGAGTGCCTTTCTTCATGGTTTGTAGCTGCATTTGAAGAGACGCAGCTTTGGCAGAGGATTGGGTTGCATATGCATTGGAGAGACAATTCCAAATGGAAGCTAAAGTTTTATGTTTGGTGAGTTGAGTAACAATCAATGTGGTCAAGGTGGCTAAAATCCATCCAAGTGCCATCTGATCACGGATTAACATTGAAGTGTAGGCCGAGTTGAGGGTGGGGTTTGCTCCGGAATTGTTCTGCTGCTATTAGAGGTATTGCGGTGGAGCCGGTTCTAAGCCATCTACTATGGACAACAACTGCGAAGCTAAAAGAAATGGAGTGATACTAGTTTTCCAAACAATCAAATATGTACCATCAAACCTTTCACCAAATGAGGGAGTGGAGACAACATTGGAGGTGAGGGTGGGTGTGGCAACCATAGGTGTAGAAGGATAATATGCTTGAATTGAAACTTGGGGAATAGAAATATGTGGAGTTGGGGGAATAGAAACAGAGGGCACTGAATCCATGGCGAAAGAGATGCCTTTGGTTTCGAACGGGGCTTGTGCCAAATGACTCCGATACCAAGTTAAAGTTAGGATCTTTAGAGAAAGTAAGAACCTAAGTGCAGAAGAATAAAAAGAAAACTTGAAACTACGAATAGTAAATGAGAGATAGATAAGGCAAAGAACATAAATAGAGATTTTAAATTGATGCATGTATCGATTTCTCTCGTTGATTAGACAAAGAGATTATGAGTTTATATACATTGCAAAGAATATGATAACAAATTCAGTTTAAATTTGAATGAAACCGAATGAGTTATAGATAGTGAGCTATAGATGCGGAGAGGAGTCGGAAGTTTCTTTCTGAACAGATTCTTGTGGAGACGGCTTTGACTTGTTCAACAAAATGCTTATTGATGACCGTGATAATCAATGACCACAATACAGTTATCGACATGTGATGACAACTGGCCGACGATTGACAATTAGACAAATTTGTAATAGTGTTGACTACATGAACTGAAGACAGAGAGGATATCAATTAGCGATTAAATTCAATGGCAACTGAAGAGTTATAATCGCTTGTAAATTAGGCCAATGTGCAGTCGTGGAGTGTGACCATGGAGCCTAAAATTATGGAGATGTAGTTAAATCCATTAATTTGAATATTAACTGTTTATGAGCGGTTACACTTTGTAAAAGGCTATATAAAGTCGTGTTGAATAGTTAAAATAGAAGACAATCATCAACACAACCTATGTATTTTTTAGTTTATCAATTTATTTTTCTAGTTCCTGCATTTACTTTCCTTTAGATTAATTATTTCTAGTTCTTGGTTACACATTTTACTTCTTGTCTGAATTGCCACGTAACTTGATTAAATAAAAACCAAGGATCAAACCTCGATGAAAGGTATTTCATCGTATGGATCAATTCCCGGCGAAACGCGACTATTAGTTATCGCCTTAGCTTGAAAAACCACTTTTTAGTTTCATCGACTATTATTTTAACCATACAATTGTGTCAAATAATAGAACTAATCCTCATGCTGATGTTGTTGGTTAGGGTCTCAGGAAATTTTCAGTTCAGAAACTAAAGGTCATATATTCAAATCGCATCCCAACAGTGTGCAAATTATTCCGTGTTACAACCACCCACACAAGCCAAAAGCCCGAGCCTTTGGGTAGTTAGGCCTTAGCATTTATAGCTCTGGGTCATCAAAAAAGTAAAAAGAGTAGCACTTGTTAACTACATATCTGAGATGTGGCGTTGTGCACAAGGAGAGCGAACCTGTCGAGCTAATGTCACAATCTGCAGGCATAAAGGGTGTTCAAACACAAACATCAGGTTGGATCTGGGGAAGGATCCGCTTCAGAAACATACATACACATATATATATAAACCCGATCGTCAATTAATAAGAGCTGTAGATCAAAATCCGAAGCAGGCAAGAGTAGCGGCGAGGTGACAGGGGATGTCATCGGGATCAAGAGAAGGATATATCGAGGAGGACCGTCAACGAGCGAAGCGAGTTAAAAAAAAGAAGAAACAAGATAGGGCTTAGCTCATGTTAGTATGTTTCGGGCGTCCATGGCTGTATGTTTTCCTGTATGTTTCTGGGTCTTTATCACCCATCAATTTGTCTCTGTTTTGATTTGACAATGAATATAATCTCTATTTGCCCAAGAAAATAAGTGATCTCTACGCATTGCACGAGACAAACGGAAATACCATCCGATGATCAAAAGATTGGACCAAAACAGTCAACGACAGTTAAACCTTTGTAGTGACAAAAATGACATTTCGATGTCACCAGCTGCAATAGCCGCTTGTGAGGATTATCGAAAGGAAATTGGGCCTTCAAGACAAACACGGGAACGCTAGTTCTCAAAGTCGGCCTGCCTGAGGTTGGAGTTCTGAAACCCACCCCCCCCAAATAAATAAATAAATAAAGGATTTCAAATTTCCAAAAAAACGATGGAAAATATTATCACATGACTAAACTAATTTGTTGGAGATATGGTTTATTTCTTAGAATGATTGAGTAAATCTTGGATTGATTCAATCAATCTCTAGGAATGGAAAATAAATCGTCAGAATAGGAAAATATTGTTTTGTATGTTCATTTCCTACATAGTATTTCATTGTATTATATATAGGGCTTTGTATACATGTAAAGCTTCAGAACAAAAAGGTAAACAATTTCCAATTTCCCAAATTTCTTCATTTCATGTCATAATTAGATGCTGATATTTGCGTATATCTTCGAACGTTTTAGGTCTATTGTATTACATAGAAGTCAAACCTCAATGTTAGAAGAAAAAATAAAGGTCGAAAACTAGAATTAGAAGTCAGCGCGTTTCTTTACACTTATCATATATGGCTATTTCCATCACGGAACAACATGAGAAAATAAAGAGTTATCAATCTGAATGGAGAACTTAACAAGGGAATATAAAGATTTATCAATCGGAGTACTCTAGAGCGATTTTGAGTTGCCAAAAATGTTCAAAACGATCTCGATACTTTTTAACAAAGTTAGAAAATGGTGATGGTACTTCATACCAGAGTCAACCCCCGGTTGCCGTCCGGTCTCTTTAGCTTTAGCTTGCTTGGCAAGGCTGACACGGCCCTTGCTTGCCGTCTAGAGAGTGGTGCAGTTGCAACCATCTCCGGCCTTCGATGAGCATGCAAGTGCCCAATACTTGAATTCTCAGTTAGTGATTTGGACTTCGGGACATGAATTGCCGCCCCAGTTAGGGTCTCAATGCCCCTAATCATGCTTAGCAACTGGGTTTGAGATGCCGCTCCTGCCGCCCAACACCACCGCCTCCGCATCAAAGGACTGAATTTTGGGTTTTAGAAACCCTAATCTATCCATTCTCCCTGATTTTCTAACATATATGATTACCCTTGATTCTTTGCTGACATGGTTGCTCTTTTTGATTCTTTGCTTAGATGATTGTCTTTTTTATTCTTTGTTCTTCTGCACCGATTGGTGTGACTAATTGTAGCGGAGGCTACCTTCTATTATTGATACACGTTTCATTCGTTATCTTCCGAGCAATTTACGGGAGACAAGGTAGATATGCTCATGTGGCATTTATTTGGCGTAACGTAAGATCCAGATTTGAAATTGTACTTGCATGCACGGGCTTCAGCCAATACAAGATCACAAAGACGACATAGATGTACTCCTTGAGTCTAAATCAATATTATGATGTCCATATCGGCGTGTGGGTGAAACTTATTAATAGGACCAAAATAGAGGGACCATTTTGGAAGAAAAAAAAGTATACATCGACAATTTTAAATTTAGAAAGAGAATGCATGAATTTTTGTACCTATATAATAACATATAAATATGACTAATTCGTTTATTAATAAGTTATGACTTCTTAATGGCTTGAGACCTTGACCGCCTCGCACTTTGCATAGCAATATTTTATTAATCATCGTTGCTATCATCATGTTCTTTACCACGCATACAAATTGCAATACCATTTATTTAAAAAAAATTAAATTGACCGACATATCCATTTTATAAGCCTATGATGCTTGTGGGTCGACTTTCAGCATCCAAATAAAAATTGGACATCACGATCTCCTAAATTAATAATGTCTTGAGCTAGATAGATCTTATCACTGTCCATCATCAGTGACGTCACGGACCAAGGAAACGGAGATTAACATTATTGGGCTCCGAGTTGACACAATTTTGACGTTAATGATATCCACGTGTCGCAAGCAGAGAAGACGACTTTCTTTTCAGCCGTAAAATTAAACTCCATAATTAGTGATTAAAAAAATCCCAAAATGAGAGTGTGATTATCGCTTTTAACTTATTAAATTTTATCGTATACGTGATAAATACCGATAATAGTTTGAGGGATCTCCATTTGTCAGGAAATTGACATCAAATGACGAATAGGGACCGAGATTGAAGGATGACAAGATGGAGGGGACAACGACAGCGGCTTCCCTTGTGAGCTTGTGTTATTAAAATATCCATGTCGTTCTTTTTTTTCGAAAGGAAAACTTTATTTTCACGTGAAAGAGAGATGAGCAAATTTAAAATAAAGATGCAAATTTCACAAAACAATTAAATTTGAAAAATTTATCAACTTGATATAGCTTGTAAAGACTCGCTCATTCCACAAAAAACAGGTATCATTAAATCTCACATTATCATCAATGATAAGGGCACATCGAGATTTTCCTCTTCAATAGTTACAACTTTGCTTAAAGGCGATGCATACTTAGGTTTGGTATATTAGCACAATCACCGTATAAGGACAACATCAACACTAACATGTTGAAAAAATCTATAATTAGATCAGAATAAAAAAACACACAAATCTAGATCTTACTATAAATCAGGAGAGAACAACTGGAAAATAGAAGACTACTTGAAGGTAACAGCAAAGAAGCCTCGGAGACTTGCGAAGCGCTTGACTATATGAAGCAAGCACTATAGCTGGAGTGATCTAGCATTTAAAAAAGCAGATTTTTCTGAGGTGCTTGCGCTTGGAACTCCTAGGCTCACAAGACAAATCTCTCCACTTCCGTGGAGGATGTCAACTGCGTCGTTCACGAAATCAACAAGAAGTCTTGAAGATGAGAAGATAGGAAGGTAGGAAGAGGGAGAGGGAGAGGGGCAGGGGCAGGGCCCTCAGGGATGTGCTAAAGAAAGTATGTGGCGGCTTCAAGAAAAAGAGAGAAACCCTAAGTGAGAGGGAAAAGGCGAAAAGAGGGGGTATCCATGTCGTTTAAGTACAAAATTCCGATGTGTTTTAAATACTTATTGTCTCCCTTCACATAATATTTGAGATTTTGCACATCAGACCTTCTGAGATGGTAGTCAAAGTCAAATACGCTTTGGCTTATTTTGTGCGTGTTGCTTTTCATTTGTTCTAATTTATAGGTGAGAATCGCTATGAAAATATCTCACATCCCTTGAACTCGGGTTTTTAATGGATCTTATACACATGTTGTCTCTCACCGCTTAATAACTTAATTCTTTTTATTATACTTTTGGGCATGTACAATGTAGGATAGAGAGAAAAGGGAGAGAATTCCTTAGGGTTTGTAGTAAATGAAGTGAATTTAGCAATGTGTTACAAATTTAATCTCGAGACATCCTTTACTAGGTCTCAATTTATTAAAAGGTGAATTCTACAAAATTTACTTTCAAATGAAGGCTATCTTAGGGAAAATTGTCCAAAAAATCCTACATCTATTGTGCAATCGCCAATTCAGGCATAAACTTTTTAATTGTGCCAGTTTAGTTCTAAATCTTTTGACGATTTGCCAATTTAGTCATAAACATTCTAACAAATCGCCAATATAATCCTTTCGCTAATTTTGATTGGAAATTGCTGATGTGACGATCTAGTTGGCACCAGTTGTTTAACATAACACTGTCGATGCTGACGTGAACAATTTTTAAAAATTTTAAAATTTTTTTACTTTTCTTTTCTTTGTTTTTTTCCCTTTCTTTTTACATAGGGCCAGTGGGGACTAAGGGTCGTGAAGCCCTTGTCGACTGAGAGTGAGGGTCGCAACAAGCCCTCGCTGTGGCTCACGAGGGCTGCAATGCCTTGCCTCGCTAGATTTGGCGAGGGTGTCGCCAGCCCTCGCCCAAGGGTTGACGTGGCCACCGTTGGCTTTGTGTAAAAAGATGAAGAAATATTAAAAAAAAAGAAGGAAATATTTGCAAAAATTGCCACGTTAGGGCCGACAACACCAAGTAGAATGGTTGGCACTAATTAGACCTCAATGCTGGTGATTTCTAGCCAAAATTAGTTGAAATGACTATATTGACAAATCATTAAAAAGTTTAGGATTAAATAGGCAAATGGCCAAAAGGCTTATGACTAAATTGGAACAATTGAAAGGTGTATGACTGAATTGGCCGCGTACAATAGTTTTAGGATAAAATTGGCACAATTGAAAAGTTTAGAACTAAATAGGCTCCCATAAAATGGGTTTAGGACTTTTAGACAATTTTCTCGCTATCTTATAAAATAATAACTCCAACAACGACCAAAATTAGAGCAATAACATTAATCCAAACATTTTACACCTAAGTTCATATTATTATCGGACTAAAACAATTCATTTATACTACTACCAAATACATGCTTCCATTCAAAAGCAAATAGTGTACAAATAATTATACTTATAATTTCTTATTATATAAGCCAGTAATTTTTTTTTTTGGTCAGAAGGAACTTTTCATTTAACATAAAAGAGATGTACATAGCTTAAAGACAAAACCAATTACAAAACCTTACAATCCAGTGTAAATCTAAAAAAATAAATCAACTTGGTATAGCCTGCAGAGATTCGCTCAGTCCACAGGAACGAATTTGTCATAGCATCATAGCACAATTGGCGGTCGATCACCGAAACTTGCATCATCGTCAGTAATGAGTACACGTCAAAATTTCCCTCTCTAATAGCTACGGCTTTGCCAAAAGTGATTCGTGCCGAAATTTGGCATTCCAGCACCATCACCGTATAGAGACAATAACAATACCAATAAGTTGAAAGCGCACAAATAACATCTTGTAAATCTCAGATCTATATCTAGATCGGGATAAAAGAGCACCCAAATCTAAATTTAACTCTAAATTGGGAGAGAAAAGCTGCAAACCAGATACCAGCTGATTACAAAAACATTTTTAGATAAGCTCAATGTTGAACACAGCGAAAGAGGAGCTTCAGAAATTTGCGGAGCACTTGACTTTCTGGAGCAAGCACATAGAGCCAAAGCGAGTGACCGAATCCAAAGAGAGCAGAAACTTCCAAAGCATTCGTGCTTTGATCTTCAAAGCTCACAAGAACAAAACTCTCCACTTCCATGGAAAAAGTCGACAACATCCATGAAATCACCGAAGAAGTCTTGAATGATTCTTAAAGATGAAGAGATAGGGAGATAGAGAGAGAGATCTCCCTCAGGCACGATCTTCAGAGAAGGGTCTGAGGGCTGGCGACTGGGAGAGAGGAAACCCTAAAAGTTCACAGAGTTTGGTCTTTCTATATGATATTAGCGATACGCTCCAAATAAGACAATTCTTGATAAATTTGGATGAAACCATAAAGAATTCCACGTATGAGAATATATGTATTTGGTGGTGTGATAAATATCTAATTGATGGCATTAGAAAGTCATGCGAAACTAACGTATTGGTGAACTGCATATGCGAAATAATCGGGTCCAGTACCATCTAAGAAAGTCTAGCCCAAAAGTTTAAAATTTATTAGGTGGAGGGAGACTCCATGCTATGTAAAACCTATCGAAACCTGTATGCGAGTCATGTTGGATATTTAGGCACGCATTAACCTCCTTTTTCTAAATCACTTTTCATGATTTTGAATGGTAATCAGTCACGTGTGTGTGAATCACGCCAAGCGAAGCATGTGACACATGCTGCTCTTCGTAATCAAAATGCCATCCGAACGTGAGATGGAAGCGGAGGTCAAGCAAAAGCATGTGACACGTTGTGATGGCAACATGTAGTTTGGGGAGAAAGAAAAGGAAAAGGTGGTTGAGTTGAGATTGCTTGGTCTTATGCCCAAATCTTTACTTCGTCTTCAAACTAGGTCTCATGAAAGTCAGACCAGCATGTGCCGACAAGAGCGTCGAAATTGAGATGCTAGGATGGAGAAATAAAAGAGTTTTTTGTTTACCATCGAAAGGCACTTTTTTTATATTGATAATCCACACGTGCAAATGAAAGTTATCTATAAAATGGTTATTGAGGACTAAAGAAATCATATTTTCGAACATGTTGTGAATGAGTTATTTATTTTATTTAAAAAATGTGCCTGCTTTTATGCTATTAATCTATTATAGATAAGTTTAGTTGTCTACACTCTTATTGATCCTTTTTCTTCTTAAGTTATCTAAATGCGGTATTTAGATAACTTAATTTTTAAAATAAGGGCAACGTCTTCAATTTGTGCCATTTGTGTATTGATTCCTATGTGTTCATATCGAAGAAATGGGGGTCTTACTTTTAACTTGCATTCTAGCTCAATGTGAGAATGCAAAACTATAAACCCTACTAGTGAGTGCCCTTTTTTCTTCTTTACTTGAAAAGTTATTTCTCCATTTAAATAAATTTTGATATTATTTGTCTCCATGCTAATTTTATGTTTTTAAGACGCATGTTATCCATATTAATTGCTAAGCAATTTATTCAATTATGGCATTTTTCAAAAGTTAATTTCCATGCATCACGTAGGTGGACATCAAGTCAAGACTTTATGACAAATGCGAGGAAGTTAAGGCTAAATCTTGTGCATCGAATGCTTATCAATTATATTATGTTTAGGGATAATTACCAAAAAACTACCTCAATATAATATACGGATGCCAATTTAGTTTTAAACCTTTTAATTAGGCCAATTTAATCCTAAACCTTTTGGCCAATTTTCAATGTAGTCATTCCTATCAATTTTGACTGAAAACCTCCCACATGGCATGGCTGATGCTGACATGGATGATTTTTCAATTTTGATTTTTTTGATTTTTTTGATTTTTTTGATTTTTTTGATTTTTTTGATTTTTTTCCTTTTTCCTTCACACTTTTGGTCGGCAGGGTTGCTGAGGCCCTAGTGACGGTGGGGTAAGGGCCACGATGCCCTCACCTGGACATGGTCAAGGGCCCGACGCCCTTGCCTTTGGCTAGCAACCCTCACTGGGGCATATCCAATGAAAGAAAAAGAAAACAAAAGAAAGGAAAAAAGGAAAGAAAAGAAAATTCGAAAATTTTATTAAAAAAATTGTAAAAACCGTCCACATCAACTTTGGTCGAGTCACATAGGACAGTTAGTGTCCCGTTAGCAATTTTGGGCAAAAAATGATTGGAATGACTACATTGACAAAGTGTCAAAAGGTTTATGACCAAATTAGCAAAATTGAAAAATTGAGGACTGAATTGGTTGTTTTACAATAGGTTTATGAATTTTTTTGGTAATTTTTCTCGAAACGGGAAAATCAATCATAATTTTCTTTTTATTGGAATACGATTACAAATGGGGATTAGGAAGGTCCTAAGCTGCTAATAGAAATATTAAGGAATCATAACCATGAGATGATAGCATTGTAAATATTTAAGAAATTTTAAAACCGCCATATAGAAGTGGAGAGTTTAAGAAACACATTTTTTACCGGGTTAATACTATCGAAAACCCTAAACTGGTATACTTGTGACAAATTTACCCTAAAATAATTTTTTTACCACTAAAAATCTCAAACCTGTACACCTGTGATAAAGTTACCACAAACTAATTTTTTGACTAAAAAAAACCAAAAACTGGTACATATGTAACAAATTTATCCTCTGTTAATTTCTGTTAAATTGGGTTAATACCTTGAAAAATCCCAAACTGGCACACCCGTGACAAACGGAAGGTAAAACCCCAAATTGGTACACTTTGTCAATTGCCACGTGTAATTCAATGTAGCAATTTGACAATGAAATTTGACGGAAACTAACGGAAGGTAAATTTGTCACATATGTACTAGTTTGGGGTTTTTTGTAGTCAAAAAATTAGTTTTGAATAAATTTGTTATAGGAGTACTAATTTGGCATTTTTTGTGGTCTTAACCCTTCTTTACAAGCACAAGAACAACGTATATGAAGTGCTCATGGCTTGTACTAGTCTATAATGATATATTTATATAGATTCCCTTCGGCTTTTTCCTCACGCATTGAAACATTAACATCTCGTTGAGCACTCGACTAATTTCGCTAGCTTGGTGGGTGCTCGTTCTTCCATTCCAAGACGCGCAGAACAATTACTTGAGCTCCACCATCTTGCGATTATGTTCGGACCTCATCGAGCACTTAGATTAATTTTACTAACTAGGTGTGTTAATTAGGGTATGTCCATACCTCGATTTTGTTTACAATTGGGACAATATTGTGGTGGCCATGGGAGTGGAGAAAGAGGGGAGAGCCAGGACGATTGGAAAAATAATTAAAAAGGTCATAAACTTATTGCATTTTTGCCAATTCAATCATAAACCTTTAAATTAGCCAATTGAGTCCCAAACCTTTTGAATTTGTGCCAATTCAATCTTTTTGATCGGCTGACGCTAACGTGGACAAATTTTAATAATATTTTAATATTTTAGATTTTAGATTTTAGATTTTTTATTTTCTATTTTCTATTTTCTTCTTTTTCCTTTCTTTTTGGCTTTTCTTCACCATGTGGACGGCAAGGGCTTTGTGGCCCATGGCAGGCCTCACCTAGGTCTAGGGGAGGCTGGCTACGACCGCGGGAAAAGGTGGCCAAGGCCTCACGGGCCGCAAGCAAGGCGGCCATGGCCTCACCAACTGCAGGCAAGGCCACCTTTGGCTGTGGCTAGCGAGGGCATGGCAAGGTCGGCCGAGGGCCACGAAGCCGCCCGACAGCCCTTGGCAGGCTTCACCCAGGTCTGTGGGAGGCTGGTTGCGACTGCGAGCAAAGGTGGCCAAGGCCTCACCAATCGCAGGCAAGGCTGTCTTTGGCCGAAGCCGGCGAGGGCATGGCAAGGCCGGCCGAGGGCCACGAAGCCCTCGCCAGCTGTCAACAAGGGCTTTGCGACCTTGGCCCAGTGGCCGACAAGCTCTAGCGATCCTAGCCGGTCACAAGAGAGAAGAAAAGCCAAAAGAAAGAGAAAAATAAAGAAAAATGAAAAGTCAAAAAATATTAAAATTGTCCACTTTAGTGCTGGTTGACTAAGATGATTGAATTGACATAAGTGCAAAAGGATTTTGATTCAATTGATAAACTTAAATGGTTTAGAATTGAATTGATAAAAGTGCAATAAATTTATGATTTTTTTGACAATTTTTTCGAGGAGGACTAAACTAGGAGAGGGAGAAAATATTAGGTGATGAGATTGGTTGGTGTACTTTCTAGATCCACCGATGGTTAAACACTTTGAAACAGTAGACAGCATTTAAGGACTATCATGTGGTGTTGACCTGAACGAGTGGTCCAGGAACGACCACCACTTGTAACCCCTCTCCATGTTCACTGAACTAACGATTCGTCTCTCCATTTTACCCTCCACACTGAAAATTTTAGTGGTTGTAGTGTAGGGCGCTTCGAGGAGGGTCCGGTGAGAAAGTGTGGCGGATCGGTCCCTTCTTTTAGCCGTTAAGTTTTATGATACTACTTTGAAATTATAGTAAATTGGTTGCATTTAAAGATAACAATTTTTAACTTTAAGAGTCATAACTTGTTTGTAATGATCGTAACTTATTTTTCGCTTTATATTCTTACACTATAATGTGTTTCGCCGGCCACTAGGCCAACGTGCTTTTTTTATTGTCCTTCCGTCCGCAAAAGTTTGTACTTACATGTGCTTGCGTGTTTTAGTCATGTAAAAAATCTGTAATGCTCCCAGCCTTCACCGTATAAGGCTAACCTCTTTCAGTAGTTGAATAAGAGTTTAAAGTGTTTTGAGTCCACGTACCCTCTTCCATGGCCAACTATACCTCTTTCTTTCCTTGCGGCATGATGCTATGCATTTGCCACTTTGATAGATCTTGTGGATAAGAAAGTTTTTTTGAAGCATAAGAGCCTCGTGGTATAGATTAGTGGCGTTCGAAGATTAAAAGACAGTCCCTTTATAAGTCGAGAGAAGGCTCGTGTTGCGAGATAGCATAATTGTCTCAGATCTAGATTAGTCTTTTACCATAACCCCATTAGTAATCTATCTTTATGAACGGTAATTTGTCTACAGGGTTTCTACCATGAAAATGCTAGCACCCGGTAATTAACCAATAACATATCAAATACCTGAAATTGTCGTCAGTGATGATAGCTGTGCTTAGTAATTATCCTCAATCATTGTAGTTTTTTTTTATAGGTACTTATAAATGACAAGTTAGTATTCATCCTTCCCATATAGTAATTTTCCTTAAAGTCTCGTAAGGGGGAATATCTTAGGGTTCGTAACTTTCCAAAACAATCGTAATCAAGCTGAATTTATAAAAACATTTTTCCTATTTTTAGAAACTTATAATTACTTTCATAATCGTAACGTTCCCACACAGCTGGTCAACTTAGAGGCCCTATTATTGAGTAATTGTCCTCATATATCGTAACTTACCCTAATCAACAGTATTATTGGCAATCTTGTAGTTAGTAATTTTCCTTAAATATTTGTAAATTACTAACTTTTTAAAATCCTAAGATGGTTGAAAATTACTTTTCCTCCGTAAATTGCTGGGTTGGACCATAGGATTTCTCATGGTTTTATAACCCATAAGGGCTTAATTGATTGAGATGTCAAAAATTTCAAGCTCAGGAATTGGAGGTCACACGTTCAAATTCCATTAACTACATGCAAATTACTTTGAGTTAAAAGTCACTTTCAAAGGCCAAAAGCCAGACTTAACCTGTTCATAAGACTTGCAGGGTGTTCTATAAAGCTTCAGGTAGCCGGGTCTCCATATTCATGCCATTAGATTATGAAAAATAAAGTTGACGTGGAAAAAATTACTCATGCATTCTTAGATATTTCTTGCATGAACTAAAATACATGCATACAACGTTCCCATAAATTCAATCTAGTAATGAATTTAGAGATGCTATAATCACTTTTAACCTCATTCTGAGTTGGGACCTCATTGAAGGATTTTGCACCATTTAATGTCTAGAAGAAACGTGGATGCAATGCTGACATGATGACAAAACCGGGTGGAGTTCTAAGTCTTTACGCTTCTTTTCGTTCATTCACGCGTTCTCCCTTCTTTAATGTATTTGCCTGATGGGTTTAAAGAGACTCTTTTACCAAAACTTATGGATTTCTGCATTTAAGAAATTCGCGACACTATTAATTTTCGTACAAAGGATAGTGTCTATCCTCTCTCTTTTGGACCTTAGCAAGTCCATAAAAGGCTACATTTGGGCCATCGTCCCGATCTTGGGATCACATGAATGTACAACACTTATAAGGTACTGTCGGAAACGAGGTAGGAAAAAGATATTATATTAATTGAGGAGACTTGGACATGTGGGCACCGACACGTTAAAACAAGAAATGCATCCGTGGAGCCCATTTAATTGCAAAATAGGTTGCGAAGACTTTAAGTGGAAGCTTACTACCTCTTCTATTGTGAGGTTACTCATAATTGACAATCGAAGATTCATAAAAGACCCACTGGTTTACAAGGTGACCAGGAGAATATCTATAACACACGGTATCTGAATATTTTGATTTGACGAGATGACAAATCTGGACCCCAAAGTTATTCAAAATGGGGGACGTTGTGATATGGACATAGCATATGTCACGTCCTTGATTTATATATATACACACACAATCTTGAGCTATGATTAGGTTTTGCACGTTTAAGCCGTAATTAATTGATATCGTTTACTTATCCTAGATACACTAAATTATCCATTCACGTCTATTCATGATAAAATAATTAGATAGTGGGAATGCCTTTTGATAATCACCACCATGTTTCCTTCCTTTTGGGCCTTCATTATTATAATTAAAGAAAGTCACCAAATGTGTTGCCATCGCTAGCCTAGGCCTTTTAAAAATTTATATTATAGGAATTGCAGAAATTATACGAACGTCATTCTTCAAGATCATTGCAAAATAATTAATGAGTATTCAAATATTCATTACTCGTGCATCGATTGATAATACAAATGTGAACCATGACAGCTTATATGGTAAGTATACTTAAATAGCCATATGAAAATGATTGAATAGAAGTAATTGATAGCTTGTGCATATTTTACGGAGTAGATATCAGGTGCTCTCGAAGTGTCTTTATTGGATACTTCACGACCCATGACAACCTTTTTTTACATACAATAAAGATAATGCAACCCACATAAATAACGACGTGGACGGTCCAAATGACTTATAGACTATCGCAACTATATACCAATTGCAGTAAAAATGTGATTCGTATGTCACTCCTATCTTTCGATTGGACGTTTTTAATTTCCTCCATTTTGTCGTCTCTAAAGATCAGGATCGTTGAGGACCCAGCTATTAAATGCTTTCAACGAATGTGAGAGATATATATTTTTTCTTTTATCAGCTTTTTAGGTATTATGAATTCTTGGGACTAAAGGCATCGAAGGTGCATTAAATTCTCCTCAAGAGACTCAACCGATGACCATGTTGCGACAGCGACAGAGACACCGAACTCCTATCAAAACCCTTGTCTATGAAGTAAACCTAGGTCGCTAGATTGCTGCTACTGTACTTCTTCCATTATCGCACCACAATAAGGTTTCTCATTAATTAACTCAACCAAATTATTTTGTTTGAAAAAAAAAAAAAGAGCCATATCAACAAATGCCTCAAAACCTTCCTTAAGTATAATCTAAGAAAATTTTTATTTTTTACGGCATGGTAATTTATATCTCGACACTTTTCTAGATTAATTTTGATTTTAGAAAATCAATGACATGCGTTGTTGACGAGATAGTGAAAGGTACTTGCATAGACATATATGGTCTTGCTGCTCTAGCCTAGTTGTCACGTAACCCAGTTTTGACCATCGATGTTGACTTGGGGGATTTTGCAATAAAAGAAAAAAAGAAGGTCTTCTGGAAATATTAGTCTTTTCAGTCAAATTAAAATAGTCACATGCTCTCATCGTCCATACATTAGAATGAGACAAACGGAGTTGTAATTGTTCTCTTTTTCTTATTGATTATCCCAATAAGAAAAATTGGGATAATTAGTTGTTAAATTTAAGTTGCTAAAATTAATTAATGCCTCGTGATTTTAGAAGAGTAAAATTGAGATAATTTGAGAGGATGTTTGAAAAATTCCGCTATTTTTACCCATTACATCACAATTTCTTATATACCATAAAAGGAAATATCACAATCTCTTATCCACGAACAGGAGATCAACCCAAGCAGCCTAAACAAAACCTAGTGATCATTCTTTTTAAGAAAAGAGAACTAGTTGACATAAGATGACACACTGAAAACAAAACGGTAATAATTAACATAGGATATGATGCTTGTACCAAGGTTGCTCGTCTCTCACTAACACATGACGTCCTTGAGGAGCTTGTACCTGCGCGTCGCTGTGCGAGGCGACGGCGCGCCGCCTGGGTTCCTCGCAGTTCCCTTCTTGACGGGGGCGGGGGCGGGGGCGTCGTCCCGATGTTGCTGCTTTATCTTGTCGCCGCCGGAGTACTCCGATTTCGTGACGCCGCTGTCGTTCCCAGCCGCCGTTTTCCGAGAAGAGCTACCGTGGTGCCTTGACGAGCTCCTGAGCTCGCTTTGGCACCAGTCGCACTGCTCGATCGGCTCCGATGACTCGCTATGGTAGTTACTGCAATACCTGCAATATATAGCCCAAAAAAAATACTTATTTTTATTTGTAGATCAGAAATTACATCAATCCTAATCCTCACATAATGGGTATTTCTTGTGTGGATTTGCTATCAAAAAACAAAACGATGTCCTTTTGCCAACACGAAGAATTCAATCTATGATCTTGAGCGCCATTTCGAGGAAGAAAACCAATACGTCGCTTTCAAACAACATCAAGTAAAAGCGAAAGTTTTCTTGCTGTTCATACTGGTAAATTTAAAAGTGAGGTGACTGGGCGGTCCAAGTCGACATGAGGACGACCGCCGCAGGCGGCGGCGGGTGGTGGTTTGGATTGACGGGAGCGCAAAGAATTCAGTTACAAGTAGCCATCCAATATTGAATAAAGAAAGCGATGAAGATGTTGACGTCTGTGGACATGGAAATTATCCTGGATTGCACACAGTGCATGTACACGAAGCATACGACATCTATGAAAGAGAGAGAGAGAGAGCGTACGAGTGCTGGTAGCGGTTGCGGCACTGGTTGCAGCGGAAGAGCTTCTCCGGGAAGCCGACGTCGCCGCACAGGCAACACACCACTGGATGATCCGCCATTCTTGATGCCTCAGAGAGAGAGAGAGAGAGAGAGAGAGAGAGAGAGAGAGAGAGTTATTGAGTATGAAGATGGCGATGGTGAACGATACGAAGCAAGAAAAACCCAAGAATGATGTAAAACAGGGAAGGCCAAATGAGACTTCTCATATACACACGCACATATATATACACAGAGAGAGAGAAAGAAGAGAGAGAGGGTTTTTTTATTTTATTTTTTTGTTCGAGAGAGGGATTTGAGTCGGTGTTTGCTAATTTCAATATATATTGTTTAATGATGATTTATATGGAAGTGATCCAAGGGTGAATAAATATATAATATGACCCAGACAAAGACCTCGGGTCGCTTCCACCGTTGTTTTCGCTAACATATCTGCACTGATTTTTTTTTAATTTTAATTCTCCGTCTGTTTTACAAAAACATAAATTATTTAAAAATTATTTTCTTAGAATTGATCGCTTCCACCGTTGTTTTCTGTTTTCTTTCTTTCTTTTTCGCCGATGGCCAGTTTCAAGCGACAGCTAGCCACCAGCGATGCCCTAAAATGGCTGGGCAACAGTGATACCCCGAAAGGTCTAGGCGACGGTCGATCTTGCCTGTGGCCAGCGAGGGTGAAAAAAAAAAAGAAAAAAGGAAAAAAAAAACTCAAAAATCAAATGACGAAAATGCTCTTGACCAGCCAGTGAGGTTGGGGCCTTCTTTGAGACTAGCATTGTCACTTCGGGCCCTTATTTGAAACAAGGTCTACTTTATACTTTTATTTGAAACAATGTTCACTTCATATCCTTATTTAAGAAAATGAGAGCATTTCAGGTTTTTATTTAAAATTTTCCCTTAAAACTATTTTTTTTTATACTCTTTCTCTCATGATGACGTGGCACTTACTTGGCACAATGTCGTTGCCAAGTGTTCTAAAAACTGCATTGAGAAAGTGAAAATAATAAAATAATTCCACATAAAATTTCCCATACATACAATTTCCTTCACCATTTCTATTGCAAGGGACTAAACTTATTCGTTGGTAACATCGAGTCACGCAACAAAATTTATCTGAGTTGAGCTCAAGTTTGAAACACTTAACTTGATCAATTGAATTGAGTGCCGATCCTCAGCTAATGGAGTGTAGTCTAGCTCTAATTTGGTGGGCTTCACATAGGAAATTGTCACATTTGATAATGTATTGGCGTGGTCAACATTGTACTATGTAATGTTAGGCCATTTACATCATTGTCTTTGTTGGGAGCGTATATTTCACTTGGAAAAATTGCCAAGAGGAAGCCCAAATTTGAGCGTGTCAACATATAGACATATATCTCAACAATCTTCTCTTTACGTGTGTGAGCTCGGTTTTAGGTTTTTTCCCCCTTCTGCATCAACTTATCTCAACTTAAATATCCAAGGCATTGCAATGCACCCGCAATTATTCACAACAACCATCATCAACTACTAACTTGGGATTGCATCACCCATGGCCTTTATCTCATGTCAGCATACCCATTGTCCATGGTCTCTTCTCGTTAGACTTGCGTTATTAGACCAACTGTCCATGGTCTCTTCTCACTAGACCAACCGTGATGGCAATTTCCACTCGAAACAAGGGTTGATCATGAGAATTCTTTCTTGAGATATTCACCAAACACCGAATTAGATGGGGTGCTCCATTTGATTGGGTGGAGCACTAATCAATCATCAGCTCTGATACCATTTGTTGAGAGCATGTAGTAGAAACTCGATACCTTCACCTGGGGAGAATGCCAAGGGAGAGCTCGAGTTCGAGGCCATCAACATATTATTAGTTGGACTTACTTTTACTCAAAAGCTTAGGTCAATGAGTCATATGCCAATTTAAATATATTAACTGCTCAACAATATACCAATTTATCGATGTGGGATTTCTCTAACACAACTTTCACGTGTATCTCAATAGTCTTGACGCTTATGTATAGTTGGCCTTTGCATTAAGAATATCTCATCAAATCAAAAGAAATTGCATTAAGAGTTACAACGGTTTTGTCCTTGAGCTCATTCTTCGTTTGATCCTTCACAAAATTATTGAATTCACGAACGAGGTTGACTCACGACCTTTTCTTTTCTCCTCATGTGCTCACGACTTTGATAATGAATTTAGACTATAATAGACCCATTTCATCGATGATGTGGTTATGGTTAGAGGGTAATTTGAATAGAGGTTGGAGATAATATTTCTATGTATTTTATTAATGATGCAGAATTATTTATATTAAATGGGAATAAGTACACTGGAAGTCCTAAAGTTTGTCACGAAAGTACAATTGAATCCTAAAATCTTCAAAAAATGCAATCAAGTCTCAAAATTTGTCACGAAAATACAATCGAGTCCTAAAACTTTCAAAAAGTGTAATCAAATCCTAAAATTTGTCATGAAAGTACCATCGATTTCTGAAACTTTCAATAAATGCAATCAACTGAAGGACTTGATAGGATCAATTTGACAAGTTTTATGACTTGATTACACTTTTTTAAAGTTTTAGGATTCAATTATATTTTTTTAAAAGTTTTAGGATTAAGTTGCTCTTTCATGACATGTTTTAAGACTTCCAATGCACTTATCCCTATTAAATAACAACGAACTATACTTATAATCGTTCAGTCTTGAGCTGAATCAGATCCGATCAATCCATCATCAACCCTCCGAGTCCAAAGCCCGCGTAGAAATAGCATGTTACTACCATTTAAAAGAAACGTTTTCCAAAAAAGGCATAATTAGTGAATCCCATAGAGAGTCAGTACTAATTAAACTTTGGTGATGATTTTATGTTGTCACGTCACCTTTTATCCGAGTCAAACCCTTGGATCTTCCAATAATATTTCAATCATCTTCGTCCAATCAGCTGTGGGGATAATGATGATAGCCTTGGACTAAAGCTATTTATTTCCTTTAACAAAAGTCAATTTTCAGAATGAAAAGGCAAGGCATAAAAATATTCTCGAAATGATTGCCGTATCTATCTATTTAGTTAAATTATGCTGCACTAATTATTCTTTCTTTAATTCGGGCTTTTTCGCTAGACGTCCTAAGTACACTAGAAATGTTCATCCTACATTAGTTCACATCACATAATTTTTTGTGCATGTTTACGTGAACAATTACAGAGAAAAATCCACTTTATTCCATAAATTGTATGGTAGGTACACGTAAAATCTCGAATTTGAAAAGATACATTTAATCCGCCGACAAAACTTCCATTTGATTAAGATGCTCAGTCTCCTTTAAATTTTTCCATTTGTATGTGCCATGCATATCAATTTGAAAAGAGGAAGTGCAATTTCTCCTTAAAAAAATTCGAAAGGGCCATTTTACCCTCAATTTAATTAAATAGTTTGACAAAGAAAAATTATTAGTTTAAAATGGAAAATATGCAAAATTTCTTAGCCGTTTTCAAAATGACCGTTAATGGTGTAATGTGGCTTATTTCATAATTATATACTTTCTTCGACTCTTTGAACTTTCTTTGACTCATTGAGCAAAAAAAAAGAAAAGAAGAAGAAACAACTCATTTCGACAAGAAGGACGAAACTGATCCGAGGTCCATGGATTGATTTAAAGGGGACTGGAGGGGACCCTTCCGAACATCATGAATTTATGTTCAGGCCCAAATTTTCATAATAATTTACATGAACATACATAAACTTTGGCTCCACCGAATTTTCAAAATATCTCGACATCCCAAAATTTAAGGAAGTATTATTAGGAGCTTTTAAGAAAAAAGACTTCGTATAAAAGGGGTTTTTTTTTTTTGGTCATCCTATTTGAGGGTTATCAATAGTGGGGCTTCTAGTTGTGAACTATGAGGAATGTTGAGCAACTATTTCATAATTTAGAAAAAAATTTACCTTGGCATAGCTGAAGTGATTTCAATCGAGTATTGTGTCTACTGCTATTTTGGTAAAATTGAATATCCATTGAAAACTCACACACCACTGACTTATTACAAGAGATTATTAAGGAACGAATCCTAATGTATTTATGATCCTAAAGTCAATAGATATTAAACTAAGGAAAAAAAAATGAAGAGCTATTGTCCTATTTAAGAGATTATTAAGCTAGTAACAAATTAACTAAAAAATTAAATGTTGTTCACTGTTGATTTTGTGAAATGCAACGTATCTCTATTTGAAAGAGACATGAAGTGGGAGTGGCTCTTAAATATATTTTTCATCAAGTGACTCGAGATGAAGGAATATGTTTTTTAAATCTAATGATTTTGAGATGAAGCCCCGTAATGGAAGCTTACCTCGCCCTATATGGCTTGCTCGGAGTGGTTTTTACTTTTGCTTTTTTAGTTTTAGTTTTAGTTTTTTTTATAGATTTGAGAAACTCACGTTTCGACTCTTGTTTAATTTGTATTGTTTTTTCAATACTAGTAGTTTGTAGTAACTGTGATAGTATTTTTATATTAAAAAGAAGGGGAAAAGCCACTCAAAATCATAAATTATGCTCACTGTGACACATTTATCTCAAACTTTTTTTGTGATACCAAAAAATCCAAACTTGTACCTATGTGACACATTTATCCTAAACTTATATAGTGTGACACATTTACCCTAAAAAATTTATTGTTTCAAAAAAAATGTTTACAATTTTTAGTGTCACAAAAAAATTTTGGGGTAAATATGTTATATAGATAAAAGTTCGAGATTTTTGATGTCACAGAAATAAGTTTGGTGTAAATGTGTTACATGAGTACAAGTTTAGAGTTTTTTGTGTCACGAAAAATAGTTTAAGATAAATGTGTCACAGTGGGTAAAATTTGAGATTTTTTGTGGCTTTTTTCTTGGAAAGAAAGTCATAAGTAGAAGAAATATCTAATTGGTCTACAGAAATGGGATCTTTCCAAGGTGTTCAGTTTCCACCGGTGTGCCCCACGATGTCCTAAATCAAGTGATTGTTGTTTTGAGCTTAATAAATTTTTAAAATGAAACTCCCTCGTATAAGGGATCAGTTTAGTTTCTTTAATAAATTGAGTCTGGATCATTATCAATGGTGGGTCCATATGAATCTCGCCAGATTTTTGTTCGCTCTTCGGCGGCAGAGTTAAAATGGGGAGTCAGTAGTGCAATATACCATGATAGTAGCCCATGTCATAAACCCTTCGAGTGAATTTGGCGTATGTTCTCAAACTTAATTTGACTAAGTACCTCAAGGCCCGTTGTTTCTTTCTTAATAATATATATATATATGCGCCAATGCTTTTGTTTAGCAAGAAGAAGTTAAATGCAAGCATCATCTATTTCATCCCAATCACAATAACATCACGTGTGAGAGAACATGAACTTCAGGTCCAAAACCGTTCTACAAGTAAAACGATCCAACGATTGGGATTGTGCTCCTTGAGAAATATGGGATTTCAATTTTGATTCGTACTCGACTCGATAACTCGGGTCGGACCATAAGAAAGTAATTTCTTGAGAATCCTCCGATGCTAGCACGGATTAGGCGAAAAGACGGACTTAGACTGATCTGTAAAACCCGGTTGAGGATACCAACGAACACCAAGAAAAGAGGGCAAAATGGAGAGAGAGAGAGAGAGCACGAAGATCCAGGACAGCAATGGACAATTCGGATGGAGACATTTCATGACTCTCTTCGTATGTTATGTCCATCGGAATCACTCCGTCACATGATGTGGACAGCTCACGAGACTCGTCCAATTTTTCCACCAGGAGTAGAGCCTCCATCCTTGACCTGTTCGTGCACCTTCTCGACCTCGTACCTCACGAGCCAACTGAGTCGCTGAGTGCAATACCCTACCATCGTGCATCTTCTCCATCAACACGACATGCTGCGTACCCTGCCAATCGCCATTGTGAAACTTTTAAAAAAACGAACCTTTAACATGCTCTGTTCGGACAAACTCTGTGGGATTGAAAATGATAGTAACCCGTCAATCATGCATCGCCGTTGCTCGTTGAGGAGACCTATCGCCGTATGGACCCCCATCACATGTTGCGACGAGTGCGTCACCGCCGGATTTGATGAACTAATTGTGGATTCTTCCGCATGTCACCGAGCTGAGTGGATTTTTCTCCGCATGGGGCTAGATGGGCCATTATCGAAACCATATGGGAGCAAACATTGAACATCATATCATTACTTTCATTATTGAACAATCTACTGAAGCCCCAGAGAGAGAGAGAGAGAGATAGATGTGCAGGGTCGCACACGCATATGCACGTGCGTATGTGTGAAGAATTACCTATTCGATTGAGGTGAATCGGATGAAATTTCTAAGATGAAAAGGTCGAAATACAAGATAAACATAATCGATATTGAAAAGAATTTCCATCATCATCCCAAACACACACTCTCTCTCTCTAGTGAACAAGAAATCGCCAATGAAAGCATATTATACTTCCTCTCAGATGACCAGAATTCGACCCACTTGAAAAGACAACAGTCAGAGAAGTATCCTTGATGCTAAGGCCAACATTTACAGAACTTACAGCATAAACGAAACAAAATTCACGTAAGAAACTGTCATAAAAAAAAGTGTATATAACAATATTTACCTCATTTTGACATCTTCAGAAGACTACACTACTATTTCACAACAAACAAACAAAATTTATGTTGCTACAGAGACAGAAATCGGCAGGTCCTTTCCCTTCGATACAATGTAGTGAGCCTTTTCATGCTGGGAGATGACGATATACCATGTCTTGATTTGTTCAACCTCATTATTGCCCTCCGCTTAGTGAGAGGGACTCCCCCTACTCCATAAGTGGATTCCTGCCGAATGTTAACTGTCCTCAACTTAGAAAACCTTAAGACCTCACAGGGATGAAGCGATCCAATTAACTTTTGCGTCAGATACATTCTCCAAGGAAATCGAAGACACCGTCCATGTCACATCGAACAAAGCATTAAGCAAGGTTATTAAAATCAGGATTGTACTTAAGACGGAAAAATTATCAAAAAAGTCTTAAACTTATTGCACTTTTGTTAATTCAGTCATAAACCTTTTAAGTTTGCCAATTCAATCCTAAATCTTTTGCATTTGTGCCAATTCGGTCCTTTTTGGCTGGCCGGCGCTGATGTGGCGCGCCAGCCGGCTAATATAATATTATTTTATTATTTTAAAAATA
>BCNH02000004.1:10554984-10590965 GCA_001662345.2 Metrosideros polymorpha var. glaberrima | reverse complement strand
AATTGGCACAAATGTAAAATGTTTAGGACTGAATTGGCAAACTTAAAAGATTTAGAACTGAATTGGTAAAAGTGCAATAGGTTTAAGACTTTTTTGACAATTTTTCCTACTTAGGACCAATGGGAGATAGAATTGAGGATCTCCTGCTCCCAGCAGCTCGTAGAGAAAAAAACTCTAGTTGGAATATTTTTTGAAAAATAGTATGCCTTTGGTATACACTCAATGACTTTGAACCATGGTTGCTGAATATCTTGATGCTCGGTATATTGTGGTTGCTATGTATGTTTGATGTAACCAAAAGAAAGAAGTATATAATATCAGAACTAGGATCTACGACAAAATAAAAATTTGACTCCTATCATGAAAGAACTTGCTCTGGCAATTCAACAACTGAAGGGATTGTGAAAGAGCAAAAACTCACATGGGACTCCACAAGGCGATGAATAGAAGCAGCATTGTTCATCATTCTTTCCAGCTATAAGGAGCACGCTCGACTATTAAATAGTCTCCCCGGATATCCTTCGCAACTCGAATCTCATCATCAAGGTAAACATTCTCGAACCTATGTAAACAACAGGAATATAAGTACAGCACAAATAGGTAACTGGCTACGAAAATAATCACAGATAACTTGAGCTTTTCCGTTTCTGTAACTGTAACAGTGAAAAACAGAGATTTGTGTCATTAAGACCGTACAGATGAATTTACGTTATATTCAGCTATTATAGACCAAAAAAAAAAAAGACTCCAAAAAGTAAGAGTAGACAAAATATTACCTAATCAGCATGTATGATACTTACATATATACCCTGATACTAGGAATTATTCTTAAAACGTGCAAATCTACATGCACAACAACAAAGCCAGAGCCGCACCAATACAAGGAGAGAGAGAGAGAGAGAGGGGGGGATGCAGTGAGAAGCACAAAACTCACACTTTTATCATGTCAAGAGACAATCATGTGTCTTATCTTCTAAACACCCTAACCATCGACATAATGTTTCACAAGAAGAAACTCAGCCAACACTCATTGAACAATGTTGTCTAGATTGTGACACGTGACCAATTGCAAGTAACTGCGGTAAAGATATTATCATCTAGGAGTTGGTCTTGGATTAATGATGAAATTAATGAAACCCAAAATGCAGAAGACAAGGATATGGATGCAGAAGGATATATCAACCCAGACAGAGTGGACTGTTAGTTAGTGCATTGTCTAAATTAAAATGGTGAAAGCAATTTAATCAATCATAAACACATCAGTTGTCACTCATGCCAATCGTCAAGAAGCTATGCAAGTCTGCCTCTGAGAAACATAGTTCTCTTCAGAGTCAAGCCACAAATGTTAAAGTGTCTCTAAATCCTCTTCTGAGCTTGGGCCTAAAATCTTTTCTCACGTGTATTCCAGGCAGGCCCAACAGTCAATTAACGAAAATCATATTCGTGGTAACTATTAAGTTCTTCTAGGAACAAAGTCCATGAAATATGCTCAACTTGATAGTATAGACTTGGAAAATAGCATTCCTGCATACTCTGAAAGTATCGTGCATAATTTCAAACAAAGTGTTGCATAAAAAAAGCACGAACTATTCCGTATCGACAAAGAGTGAAACTGCAACACCCTACAGTTCATAAGTGGAAAACACTAATTTTTAGGGGTTACGTCCTCAGAAACGATATTTCTGAGGTGACAATTACTTGATTCTATACAGATCAAAATGCATTAAGCACCAGATAAATCTCTTGGGCTAGCATTTCCACTATCATGTTGCCTTCCAAAAGATCCAAATGCTTCAATTCATACTAGGAACCTCTTCTCATGCATTTATCTGGGCTGAAAGAGGAATACATCCTCCTACATAACTTCTCTTTTAAAACTTTTAATCTTAATGATTTCAAACATCTTCTCTTCTGGAGTTATATTTCAAGATCCCTAATCTTGGAAAATTGTAATTCAATACCATTTCTTGGAATATTCAATCAAGCTTGTGTATCATTGGTTTTTTCTCATTGATAGTTCTTTTTTTTTTCTTTCCTGTTTTTCTTAATTATCTAATTGTCGCAAGAAGAAATGTCAATGAAGTTATTTAGTTATCTGGCCTACAATCACAAAAACAAAATATTGCTGTAAAACAACTTTCTTAGTTTTAACACACAAAAGAAAAGGAACTTTCAGGAATCCCTGCTTGTGCATATAGCAATATTTAGGAGGTTTACCGTTCTAAGTGCTAGCATCCATCTACTTCCCTGGTAAAATGGGCAAAATGGCTAGGAAAAGTGAGAATGAGGCCAAATGAATCATTACATTTTGTTGCATTCTAAAGAAAAATTGTGTGATGTTCCATGTACATGATATGCTTATTCAGCTAATTTTTCTGTTGTAATATCCTATTATAGGCCATCACAGACTCAAAAGTTGTGCAACAAACAATTGGCAAATGTTAAAAAGACATGACCTGTCAAGAATAGTACATGCATGCACCGGATAAATACATTTTTCTTCCAGACAAAATTGAACTATCTAAGAAGTGCTGTTGATTCAATTGCCATTTCCAGAAAAATCAAATAAACACTCACCAACCCTGGCCAAATGGAGGAAGCGGAATCTCCCAGCTCCTTCCTCGCAGCACAGCGCTAGTAAATCTGAGATGAGCATACAAACCAATCATGAGTCCCAAACTGTGAATAGCATGGGTTCTGTATACTATTGGACATTGTCACACTTGCATTGCATTTTCTTGTCCCCGAAATGTTGACTCAAATTCTCTCGGTTAAATGCAAATCAAACGACGACAAAGTCATCTTCAAGGAGCATAGAAGGTATAAGCTAACATAATGACATATCTAACATCTAGGGGAGGAAAGACAGACATAAATCCAAAATGCAATTGTTTTCTAGTTTATCACTCGACACAGTAACATCCTATGCAACTATTATAGCAAGAATATTTGGTCGATTTCAGAATGCGCACAACTACTCACCATGTTTAGCAGATCGATCAATTGAACATAAGCCATTGAAAGTACAAAATAAAATCAACCATAAAGTCCAAGGTTTATAGTTACTCCATGTATTTATTCCCCAACTGAATACTGATTCATTAACAACAATTGCATAATTCAAAGCCCTTCTAGTAAAGGATGCACAAGATACCAGCATCATGTCCTCAAAAGTGGCAGTAGCACAAATGACACTGGTTTTTCCGAGAGATAATTTCGAATGCCAGCTTAAACTCCTTAAAAAATGAAGATGGGAGATTGGAATATTTCCTTTTAGTGGCCAAGAAGAGCAAAGTACCAACCAATGCCTCAAGAAAGAATTTTTCTGAAACTCGATCATTACAAAAACATGGTAATAAGAAAGTATTATCGTGCATCCACAAAAACAAACTCATTATGGGATCAACCACTACCAAGCACAATTCAAACCATTTAACCCCCTAAATTACCGGGAAATAAGCCTCTACAAGGAGCTCGAAATGCACTGCTCCTTATACATCTTAATCTATCAGGAGAGAGATGCTACATTTTGTGGAGGTTGATTTACAATGAGACCCAGAAGAAGACTTCAAAGTTCAAGCTGGAGATACTCTAGATAGATGCCATCATTCTCAAGCTTCTGCATAGTTTGGATCTTCAAACCGGTATAACATGTATCAAATTACCTTTCACAGATAGAGGAGCTTCAACACATTTATGCTTCACGAAGTCAAATTTCGACCCTAACTTCATAAGATCTTACTTTTTACACCCGAAAACTTCCGTGGATGAGAGAGCAATGCTCGCAAATACGTTGTATTAAAAGACAATTTTCTTCGCAAAAAGGAAATGCGGGTTAGAATCTAATCTCACTAGAAATGCAACTCACTCGGTCCTTTTCATGTAATAGCAATGAGAATCTACTCACAGAGCAAGACGAAGCAATTCTCCCGCAAAATCATAGCCCTAAATACTCGGACTTTCACTTCCTATGCACACCAATTACTCAAGATTCCTCATGATCAAGAGATTTCCGCTAAATTGAGCCTCCACAGCTCTTACTGGCGAAACAACCGACACTGCTATAGAGGCAGACAGAGCAAACCGAAACTGAATCGTACCTAAAATTCACCCTCTGCGAAGAACCGATCTCGATGTCGGAGCGGACGAAGAAGACCCCATCCGGAGGGAACGTGATGACGTTGTTGAGGGCCTTCTTCTCCACATCGATCACCTGAAGCACGTCCCCCGCGGCCGTGCCGAACCACCGGGCGTTCTCGATGATGTACAGCTGCTCCTTCTCGGTGGTCCAGAGGAGCCGCCACGTGGCGGAGAGGGAGGCGCCGGTGGTGACGGCGCCGCGGCCGAGGGCGGCGACGGCGTCGATGGCCTCGACGATGGAGGACAGGGCGCCGGGGTTCCTCTGGGTCCGGAGGCCGCGTTCCTGGTCGGCGATGAGGGAGAGGAGGCGTTTCTTGGCGGAGTCGGGTTGGGTGGCGAGCGCCGACGAACAGGTGAATCTGGGAGCGCGGGTGGTGGGAGGAGAGAGAAAGCAAGCCGTCGCCGCCATGGCCGCTGAGGTCCTTTCTTCCTCTCGGTTCCCTGTGATCAGAATTTTTCCGTTGGAGATTTGCGCGCGCAGATGATGAGGCGCGTGTGGTTCACATGAAATACATTTTTAGTTGCGAATGCTATACGGCGAGACTATAGAACACGACATGAAATACAACCCGGGATTATAGAGAGATTAACACCTTTCGATCGAAAAATTTTACGATGTGTGGAATGAAAATTGCGATGTGTCCAACTAGAATTGCCGGATACTTTATAGCTCGAAATTATTTGAAATATTCGAAATCTGTCTCTCATTAGGAAAAACATTTCAATATGACTAAGACACTTGATCACTACGTATCACAACATTCTACAAGCTTCTTATGCAGTACACAGGACATGATTCTTCTCATCCAAGCCTGATAGATATAAGTCATGAGGATATAATCAAGAAAAGGAACCCCTTTTCGAACGTTAAAGAGAAATGACATTCATTTTTTAATTTTGGCTCAATGTGTAATATGGTCTTTGAATTTTTAATTTGTTCAGTGTGGTTCCTGAATTTTTGGTATATGTTCAACTTAATCTTTGGGTTAAATTACACTTTCATGATAAATTTTAGGACTTTCAATGTATTTATTTCTAAATATAATAACATGCATTGTACTTTCGTAGCTTTAAGGTTTAAGGTTTCGGAGAAGAGGGTTTCCTCTTTACACATCCAAAGGTCTCCACAAATTCTATTATTCACACATATCTGGCTTGCACACTTAACGCTATAATCATAGTTCTGACATTCACGTGAAGAAGAGAGTGTTAAACATATTAAATATATCCCACATCATCTTATTAACTTTGGGAGAGAAGACATTTAGACAATCAACCTCAATAAAAAATGAGAAAAAAGCTATTTCACATTGAATTTCATCAACGCCGATTTTTTTGCCGCCTCAAACTTGAGTTCATTGAGGAGGATGAATTGATCGAGATTGTGCTCGACATACGGATAATTCCGTGAGTCGCGTTTGAAGCTCCTTTCTCTATGTTGGATGCTTGTATGCAAGAAATCTAATTTATCTTTTGATTTTGAATTTTACTAGGGATTCGTTTGGTTCAACCTCTGAAGTCCCTCGGAAAAAAGTCGAGGCTTAAAAGGCTTCGGCATTTTCGCAAGGTGAGTATCAAGATTAATGAAATTTTCTTAGTTGCCTTTTATACCCTTAAAAAACTTAATAAGATTCCAAGTTTAACCCTTCTTCTTCGCTGCCTCCCTTGGCTGACGATCGCTTACCTCTGTTCTCCTTCTCTCTTGCTCGCAATCTAGTCGCTCGCCTCGCCTAGCCTCTGCTTCTCTCGCTTCAGTTCCTTCTCGCTGTGCTCGCGAGCGCCAGTCCAACATTTTGCAGAACTCTCACGCCAAACCCAGGTTCGCTCGCTTCCGGCTCCTTCTCGTTGTCCTCCTTAAGCGAATGTCAATTTCGTGTTCGGGTTCTTTCTATGCTGTTGTTGGATTTAACATGTCACTGCTCGAGTAATGAATTTCCGGCTGATGTTGCTTGCGTTCCTGCAAAAGTTGGGAATTGTTTTGTGGGTAGGAGATGAGTTGTTTGATCTCTTTAGAACGGATGAACTTATGTCGCTGTTGTAATCTGGCTGTGCTTGATGCTTGCTTGAGTTCAGATGGGTCTTGCGGCATTCGGAAGCCACATCAATTTCGTCACTTTTGAGGACTCGTAGTTGCTGTTGCTAGTTGTTTGCTAATGCAGAAGCGTTATGGGATGGCTAACCATGGGTTCGAGAAGGGGGGACTGCAATGTTTATCCTAAATCTCTTCCTAACAGCTTGGGGACCTCCACCAATCTTCAGAGGCACGGGGCCTGTGATGACAGATGCGAAACCTTGTTACGTTTGGATATATTTGCATTTTTCACTATTCCTCATTGAAATATCGGGGAAAGGATGAATCTCTTTTCAAACCATTGCTTCTGGTTTGAGGGAATATGGAAACTGATAATGGGAAGATGGTAGTATTGTGCAGTTGCTTGTACTCCTGTGGACAGTAAGCATTACTTATAGAATTGGTTGTTCCTTAAGTACAGAATCGTTGTTTGTCCCATGACCGACCTTTGATGTTTGGCTGCATGTTTGTAAGTTTGTAACCGTGAGCATGGTATTGAAGTAATTGAACCAAAGTTACTCTTCCACCTATTTGCTTAATCTATCAGATGGGTTGTTAATGGCACAACATGAGTTCATGTCGAGGGAGATTAGGAAAATCGCATTTCCCATTCTATTTATGGCTTTTAGATAAGTGGGAAACGTGGATACAATGCATTGACTCTTTTCTTCACTTCGGCTCACACTTTTCTCTGTATCTGCCATTGGAGACGCTCACTTCGTGCTTTACACCCAATGGCGGTCCAGTCCGAGCCTGACTACTCTCTCTTCACAGCCCAAGAGGTCCTCCTGCTACTAACTTTTGTCGTTTCTCATCAATTGAATCTGTTGATTATGCTCTGCATATGTGCGTGCCTGCGTGCTTGTGTGTGTGTGTGTGTGTTACTCTGTTTCTTTTTAGGTTATTGACGCCAATTTTTGCACTGCCTCAGATCGGGTTCATCGCGGAAGATGAATTGATTGAGAATGTGCCCAACATGCGGATGGATCCTCTCAATTTGATCTTCGTGAGTCACATTTGAAGCTCCTTTCTCTATGTTGGATGCTTGTGTGCGAGAAATCTTGTTTTCCGTTTTGATTTTGAGTCTTACTAAGTTGCGTTCACTGATAGGGTGATTTCAGTCCATTTCTTCCGCAAATAGCCACTCAAGTGCCTCTGTGGCTAGCTGTGGCTTTGAAGAAGAGAGGCAAGTGTACGATTCGGCCTCCCGAATGGATGTCTGTGGGTAGGTTTTCCTCTTCCCTCAGCTTCTCTGGACTCATATTTGGGTGGTTGGGGATCTGCATATCAGTCAAGCTAGCTTGTAGGCACGCAAATAGTTTGTTTTGAACAACAGCTCATGTTTCAGTCATTGGACTAGGAGCAGGGAAATATGTAAAATAGCCTTCTATCGAATGTGTTGATTATTTTCTCAGCTTGGGCATTGTTTTAGCTGAGAAGGTTTTGTTTAATTGCTTGAGTTTTGTATTTGGTGCAAGTGGTAAATCCTGAACGAATCTGCACTTTTTGTAGTTTATTTTTTAGTCTATATGGACTCTCATACAATTAAGAGGGGCATCTTGATATTTATAAGATTTTGAGAATTGATTAATGTGGACATCCAATTAAATGACAAATTGATGTTATGTTTCAAAGGCAGAAAGCTAGTTCTTTGTCCATTAACATAGTGGTCAATGGCGTTTTAGTAGAGGACCTCGGTATCATTGCAAAAAAGCTTTCGACTGCACATGGGTCAGTGCATCTCCTTTAAAATTTTTTTGCTAGTTTTGTACATGTTGGATATCATGTGGTGCTTCCACAAACAGTTGAAGAAACTTATCGAAGACGAGTTCATCCTGAACAGAGTTTTCTCAGCATCGTGATTGCTGAAATCCTCATCATTCTGTTTTTCTTTTAGGTTTTTGTTACTAATCCATAGTTGTAGTTGAAAAGTTATACAGACATTAGAGAAGTCAAGATCATTTCCCGTTAATAAGGATGAAATTGTTGTGTGTATGACTTGCAAAAACTGTCCAGTAAGTTCAATTTGGTTTTGGAGCTTGAATGCTCAAGAGTTAGTTTTAGTTGATATAATGGTGTTATTCTAGGAGTATTATTGTTAATGCTCAAGAGTTAGTTTTAGTTGATATAATGTTGTTATTGTAGGAGTATTATCGTTCTTTCAGGAAGATGATGATGTTCTAGGTCCAAGTACATCATATTTACCTCATCAATGTTCCAGATTATTGGAACCTCTCTTTCTTGACAATGCCACAGTGTTGGGTTCTCTCGAAAAGAATAGTAGTTTAACACATATGAGAAACCTTGGGATTTGAAATGCCACAAGAGGAGAAGCTTGTTTATGTGAATTCTGTGTTATATTACATGATTAGGAGCAGAGATACCAGGTACAGTGTTTTCGAAATGATCAACGAATTGAAACTCTTCTTCCCTTTTATGGTACACTAGTGGTCTGGAACACTTGAATTGGTGTTCTATGTTCATGCATGAACATTGATTCCCTTTCACGTGATGTATTTTTGAAATCACAGATCTATGCATATACTTTAAGAAAAAGTTGACATGCAATGTGGACTTTTTAGATATGCCTCAATCATATTCATGTGATTATTATCCAAATAGGACCAAATAATAGCATTTAATCCAACTATACAATCAGAAGAGCTACTGCTATCATACTGTGATCCATGCTTCGCGTAACTCTAGGAGTTATTCAACAGTACACTGACATAAACTTAAAAACTTCATGTTGTAAATGGATAGTGAATCTTGGATGTAAATAGATTTTTGAAGTTGGAAAGGATTGTTGAGCTACTAGGTTGTGGACCAATCACACTATTTTTTTTTTGTTCCCAATGCTAGCAGATGCATTCGGCATGACGGACCGCTGAAATTGGTCAACTTATAATCTCTTGAAATCAAATGTAACCATATCTTTTTGACACGAATTCTCTATTTTCTAGAAAAACTTACCCGTGCTCTGGAAGCTGAACGAGATTCTGAAAGAAAATTTCAGTCATTACCATTTCATTATGTGGAAATTTCAAGACTTCTTTTTGACCAGTAAGTATGTTAAATTATGTCTCGAGTTTGAGCCCAAATATTAATTTGTTAAATTAGAGGGTAAACATTCACTCTTCTCGATTTTGACCGAAACTTGTGCAGTGGACGTCTTCAACAGAAAGAAGACATTGGACGCTACAAGACAAAAGATTGGGTTCATCTATTCTATATATTATATTATATATTTTAGGTTGTGAGGGCCATGGAGATATTGAAGGAAAGAAAACTTTGGGATTCTTTCCTGATACATGTTGCATCCGCACAAGAGAATAAAAAAAAGATTACAGATGGGGCCCAAGTCTCACATTGTTTTGTTGACTGCACATATATAAGGACATGGGTTTTCTTCCTGCCGCACACGCACAAGAGAAAACGCCGAGAAACCGTCGCACGAAGAATTACACGGGACAAACGCCACGTTCTGCATCGCAGCGGAAAGCTTTTGCTTGGGCTTGGACACACGGTGATTTGTGCAGTGCGTTTACATCCACTTGAATTATTTTATTTGTAAACACTTTGGATTTGGGTGTAATCTAGGTGTGGGAAATACTCGAGCGTATTAAGCGATTGTAACTCCGGATTCTCCGATTATAGTGGATTATTTGTTGCTGGCTCTCCCCGTGGATGTAGGTACCGATACTCGGATCGAATCACGTAAATCTCTAGTGTCTTTATTATTCCTCGTTTATTTCTCTGGAATTTTCGCGTTGACTTATTTGCAAGATTCTGTCGTTTCCGCATTAATATTACAACAATTGGTATCAGAGCTTGGGTCAGATTTTCTGGATTGTAATTTGGGGCTTTTGCTTGTCTGATTATTATCTGGAAATTCTGCTATTGTAATTATGTCTGGAGTGAAAGTAGAAATTGAGAAGTTTAACGGGAGGAACAACTTTGGGTTATGGAGCGTCAAGATGCGTGCGCTATTGACAACCCAAGGTTTGGCGAAGGCATTGGATGGAGAAGATGAGTTGCCAATTATAATGAAATCATCTGAAAGGATAGAGCTAATGGAGAAAGCAAAGAGTATAATCCTGTTGAATTTATCGGATGAAGTGTTAATAGAGGTAGCCGAGGAGAAGGATGCTGCAGCGTTGTGGGCAAAACTTCAGGCGCTTTATGTAACGAAATGTTTGAATAATCGTTTATATATGCTGAAGAGGATGTTTCAGTTTCGATATACAGAAGGTACGTCGATCATAACCCACCTAGATGAGTTTAATAAACTCATGATGGATTTAAAGAATGTCAGTAAGATTCTTGATGATGAAGAACGGCATGATGTTGTTAGCTTCTTTACCCGAGTCATGGGAGCACTTTACTGATTCTTTGTTGCAGGGGCGTACTACAATTACTTCGAAAGAGGTAAAGTCCGCCTTATTCTCTAAAGAGTGGCAGAGAAAGTTGCGGGATGACAGTCTGGCGCAAGATGTAGCGCGGGGACTGGTGATTCGGGGTAGAGACCAACATCGGGGGTCCAGTAGCAGCAGAGGTAAAAGCAGGTCAAAGTCACGCCATAGAAAGTCCAAGGGACGCGTGAAGTGCTTTGAATGTCACGAGGAGGGGCACTTTAGGAGAGATTGTCCTAAACTGAGAAATAAAGGTAATAAGCAGAATGCCACAAGCAATGTGGCGAACGTTGTCGAGGAGAGCATTAGTGATGCAGAGGCCATCTTGTGTGCGACAACTAGTTTGTCAGGAGACAAATGGGTGCTAGATTCGGGGTGTTCTTATCATATGACACCTCATAGGAACTGGTTTACTACTTACCAGACTGCAGATGGTGGTAACGTTCTAATGGGGAATAACACAACCTGCAAGGTTGTAGGGATATGGGCAGTTCGAATTCAGATGCACGATGGGGTGGTGCGCACACCGACAGACGTGAGGCATGTACCGGAGCTCAAGAAGAACCTTATTTCTCTAGGGACACTCGATGATATCGGGTGTAAGCATACTGCTGAAGGTGGAGTACTGAAGATCTCTCGAGGTGCCATGACAATGATGAAAGGAAAGAAAGTGAGGTCTCTCTATCATCTACTGGGAGAAATCGTGACAGGAGCTGCTGCAGTTTCATCAGGTAAGTCGGATTCTGACTTGACTCAATTATGGCATATACGATCAGGGCACATGAGTGAGGCAGGTATGACGATGCTGAGTGAGAAGGGGTTGTTGAAAGGTCAGAAAACAGGGAAGCTAGACTTATGTGAGCACTGCATCTTTGGGAAGCAGCGTCGAGTTAAATTTACTACAGTTTTTCATTCGACTAAGCAATCGATTGAATATATTCATTCGGACATCTGGGGCCCGTCTCCTATTCCTTCAAAAGGAGGTGCCCGTTATATGCTGACTTTTATCGACGATTATTCCAGAAAGGTATGGGTTTATTTTCTTAAGCATAAATCTGATGTGTTTGATCGGTTCAAGAAATTTAAGGCATTGATTGAGAAGCAGTCAAATAAGCAGATCAAGTGCCTGAGAACCAATAATGGCATGGAGTTCTGTGGTAAAGATTTTACCGAGTTCTACGAGAAAGAAGGGATTGTGAGACATCGCACAGTGCCCAGGACACCACAGCAAAATGGCGTAGCAGAACGGAAGAACAGAACTTTGCTTGAGCGAGCTCGATGCATGCTTTCGCATGCAGGATTAGGTAAGGAATTTTGGGCCGAAGTAATAAATATGTCTTGTTACTTGGTTAATCGATCTCCATCATTTGCTATTGAGTGGAGAACTCCTGAAGAAGTATGGTCGGAGAAACCTGTTGATTACTCCGGATTACGAATATTCGGATGTTCTGCGTATGCTCATGCAAGTGATGGTAAGCTTGAGCCGAGGGTGAAGAAGTGCATATTTCTGGGTTATGCACATGGGATGAAAGGCTACCGGCTATGGTGCACTGATCCCAGATCACCCTGTTTTATAATCAGTAGAGATGTGATCTTCGACGAGACTGTAATGCTTCGAGAGAGGAGTCCTGAGACACTATCAGCAAGGCAAACGGATCGTGGTGTTAATAGTGAGGTGGAGCTTCAGGTGGAGACTCTGGAGACCTTAGAGGTAACAGAAGTTGAAACTGCAGATAAGGCCGCAATTCCTGAAGTCGATGATATTGAACAATCAACAGAGCCGCAACACACTATAGCCACAGGCAGAGAGAAAAGGAAAATTAAACCACCTGTACGTTATGGTTATACAGATATTGCTTATGCACTGACTGTAGGTGATGAGGTGGAGACAGATGAGCCTTCGTCTTACTCTGAGGCGATGGCTAGTTCTGAGTCGTCGCAGTGGCTAGGGGCTATGAGTGAAGAGATGGAATCTCTCCATCGGAATTAGACATGGGAGTTGATCAAAGTACCCAAGAGCCAGAAGATTGTTGGAAGTAAATGGGTCTACAAACAGAAAGAAGGCATTCCCGATGTCAAGGCAGCGAGGTATAAGGCGAGACTTGTAGCGAAGGGGTATACTCAGCGGGACGGCATTGACTACAATGAGGTGTTCTCTCCTGTGGTAAGACATACTTTTATACGTATATTACTTGCCTTAGTTACTGCACAGGATCTCGAACTGGAGCAGCTAGATGTGAAAACTGCTTTTCTTCATGTTGAGTTGGAGGAGCAGATTTACATGAGGCAGCCTGAGGGATTTGCTATTCCGGGTAAGGAAGATCATGTTTGTTTACTAAAGAAATCTTTATATGGGCTGAAACAATCTCCTAGACAGTGGTATAAGCGTTTTGATTCTTTCATGGCTAGTCAGGACTATTCTAAGAGCCAGATGGATAGCTATGTTTACTTTAGGAGATTGGAAGACGGGTCTTTGATTTATTTATTATTATATGTTAATGATATGTTGATAGCAGCTAAGAATATGTCTGATATTGATGTTCTGAAGTGGCAATTGAGTGCTGAATTTGAGATGAAAGATTTAGGTGCTGCAAAGAAAATATTGGGTATGGAGATTCTGCGTGACAGGACTGTAGGAATTTTACGTTTGTCTCAAAAGAAATATATTGAGAAGATTATTGCACGTTTTAATATGCAGTCAGCGAAATCTGTGAGTACACCTTTAGCAAAGCATTTTAAACTTTCAGTTAAGTTATCACCGCAGACTGAGGAGGAGGAGGAACGTATGTCCCGCATTCCATATTCTAGTGCAGTGGGTAGTATTATGTATGCTATGGTTTACACTAGGCCTGATATTTCACAGGCAGTGAGCGTTGTCAGTCGTTATATGAAGCGTCCTGGTAAAATTCATTAGGAAGCTGTGAAATGGATCCTCTGATATTTGAAGGGGACTGCAGACGTTGGTATTGTATACCAAAGGGAAGGCAATGGCAGTGAGATCACTGGTTATGTGGATTCGGATCACGCCGGTGACTTGGATGATTGCAGGTCTTTAGCAGGGTACATATTTACACTAGCATGTGGTGCAGTTAGTTGGAAGACATCCTTACAGGATCACATTGCCTTGTCTTCAACTGAGGATGAGTACATGGCATTAACCTTTATAGCGAAAGAGGCGATATGGCAACAGGGTTTGCTCTCGGACTTTGGGTTAGAACAGAAAAGTGTTGATATTCATTGTGATAATCAAGGTGCGATACATCTGGCGTATAATCCGATTTATCATGAGCGAACAAAGCATATCAACATTAGGTACCACTTCATCCGAAATGTCTTAGTGAAGGGTAATGTTGTTGTGAAAAAGATAGCGACATCGGATAATCCTGCGAACATGATGACTAAGCCTGTTCCTTTGGCGAAGCTCAAGCTATGCTTGAGCTCAATTGTCGTCTATGGAGAGTGGGCGCCCGTCGGGCGTTAGGAGAGCAGCATGGATGACGAGCACTATGACTTGGTTTCAAATGTCGAGCCTAGGTGGAAAATTGTTAAATTATGTCTCGAGTTTGAGCCCAAATATTAATTTGTTAAATTAGAGGGTAAAAAATTCACCCTTCTCGATTTTGACCGAAACTCGTGCAGTGAACATCTTCAACAGAAAGAAGACATTGGACGCTACAAGACAAAAGATTGGGTTCATCTATTCTATATATTATATTATATATTTTAGGTTGTGGGGGCCATGGAGATATTGAAGGAAAGAAAACTTTGGGATTCTTTCCTGATACATGTTGCATCCGCACAAGGGAATAAAAAAAAGATTACAGATGGGGCCCAAGTCTCACATTGTTTTGTTGACTGCACATATATAAGGACGTGGGTTTTCTTCCTGCCGCACACGCACAAGAGAAAACGCCGAGAAGCCGCCGCACGAAGAATTACACGGGACAAACGCGACGTTCTGCATCGCAGCGGAAAGCTTTTGCTTGGGCTTGGACACACGGTGATTTGTGCAGTGCGTTTACATCCACTTGAATTGTTTTATTTGTAAACACTTTGGGTTTGGGTGTAATCTAGGTGTGGGAAACACTCGAACGTATTGAGCGATTGTAACTCCGGATTCTCCGATTATAGTGAATTATTTGTTGCTGGCTCTCCCCGTGGATGTAGGTACCGATACTCGGACCGAACCACGTAAATCTCTGGTGTCTTTATTATTCCTCGTTTATTTCTCTGGAATTTTCGCGTTAACTTATTTGCAAAATTCTGTCGTTTCCGCGTTAATATTACAACAAAGTATATGAAGTTGGTTTTTGATTGCGTATATCAGTTGATGCGTAGTACCATTTCTTACTTCTCATGAGATTAACAGTGCCCGGGATGACATTCCTGACATCTATATGGTGTGTTAGAAAGTTCTTTATTTGTCTTCTTTGCCGACCTTTTGTCATTAAATACATGGAATACTGGAGCAAACTTAAGTTATGTTGTCTGCCATAGGTGAGGTCTCTCATCGAGGATATAAGGGATGTAAGATTTCATAAAGTGCAAAGTAGCTTGGAGACATTTGATGGTCGAACATCGGCAGCACAAGTATACTTTCTATAATATTAAATCTAGCCATCCGTTTGCTGGCAAAAAAAAAAAAATCCATCTACTTTCATTGCACAACGAGGTATAGTTTGTCTCATATTTTTAGGTTATTGTTATAGGGTAACAAAAGAAACTAAGTAGAAGATGTTAAACACATGATACCTGGTTACTACACATATGATGCTCCAATTGTTTCAACACATTCACCATTTCTTTTATTATTACATTTGTAATCCGTGGTCAAGATGCAACTGGGAGGCTCCGCTTTTGGGAAAGTATGATCATACTAATTGGCTGTGTTTCATCTCTGTGTCGTAAGCAGTATAATCTAGTTTCACTCCTGGGAGACTGTAAAATGACTATCAAGCATGATCATGTTAGCGGGTAATTTAACTGCAAGATAATTTGACTATTCTTTAGATATATGGAAAAGGAGCTACTCGAAACTTCTGTGGCCTTTCAAATCGAATCAAAGCTTTTTCTGCGAAGATTTATCATTATCCATCTGTTGTGATGTTATAGAATCAGCCAGTACAAATGATTAGCTCGAACTTGTTAGCATCAGTATATTGTCTCTGGAGGCTTTGCTTTTCAAACCAAACAGGCAATGGCAATACAGTTAGGCATCTTGAGAAATTATATTCTCAAATTTTTTTCTAATTTGACAGACAAAATCTGTTGAGAGTATTTAGCTGATAGGGGCATATTTGTCTATTTCCTTTAATATTTTACGTATGTAGGCAATAAGGGTAATATTGTAATTTTGCCTTTTGGCTTTATTATAAATAGATAGTTTGGGGTCACATTGACCTAACCAAGCATTCAGTTCAGTTCTTTCTCTCTCAACATGGTATCAGAGCTACGGTTGAACTGAAACCCTAATCCCAATCTTATTTTTGCGCTAACATCTACAACCGTTCTCTCTCTTTCCTTCTCCCATCGTACTTCCTTCTCACCTTTTTTTTTGCTCTCTTTCACAGTGTAAGGCAACACTAATGAGGTGATTCTTTGAATCTAGTGTTTGCCATAAATTTCACCTCTATGAGATAAAATAAAAATTTCTCTACAGTCAGCGATCTACTGCGATTTTTTGGATCTTCTTGTTTGAGATTGTTTCTGTCTTGCCACTAGTCTACAATTCTCTCATGTGTGAAGACCAAAGTACTACAACTCATGGACTACCATATTTTTTCAGATTATTTGGCAAAATTCAGAATTATCAATTTTTTAGGATTTAACAACCCTAAAAAAATCCTTTTTTGCTTTCCCTTGATATGATTTCGCTGATTTTTGGAGGACAACTTCAGCCTACTGCTAGAGGATTTCGATCCAATTTTTGGCCTTTTCTGGCAAGTTTTGGTGGTTCAATTCCTCCTTTTACACTTTTTGAGTTGATTTCTGAGATAATGTCTAGAGGTTCAGTTGAGAACCCACCAACTACAGGAGATGGCCGCACAGATTATATTACTTTTGCTACAATCTCTGTGAAGCTTGATGGCACAAATTATTTGATATGGTCTCGATCTACATTCTTGATCGTTGCAAGTCATGGGCTTACGGGACATATCAACGGCACTTCTGCGAAGCCAGAGACATTAGGTACTACTCAGGACAAGTGGATCTCGAATGACTCTTTGGTAATGTCTTTTTTGCTTAACTCGATGCAGCCACATATTGCAAAAAGATATTTGCTTCTTGATACTGCGGCACAAATTTGATCGGCTGCAAGGGATACTTATGGTCAACTTGGGAATGATGCACAGGTGTATGAACTTCGAAAAAAGGTTCATGACACCACTTAGAAAGAGATGAATATATCTCAATGTTATGCTGAGCTTCGGAATTTGTGGCAAGAGCTAGATCATTATGCTAATTATCACCCAACAAATGCTGCAGATATTGCTGCCTACAAGGGGCATGTGGACAAGATTAGAGTTTATGATTTCTTGGCAAGATTAAACATTGAATATGATCAGATACGTGTTCAAGTTCTTAGCCGATCTCCATTCCCTACTCTGGAACAGTCCTATACCCTAGTTCACTCTGAAGAAAGTCGTAGGACAGCAATGCTCCATCCCTCTACTGTTGATCGATCTGCTCTACAAACTACTGCGAGCACTATTGCAAAATTTGATTTGTTCTTTCGATCTAATGACACCTCTAAAGAGGTTGTGAAGTGTGAACATTGTCAAAAACCGTATCATATTAAGGCTAATTGCTGGAAGTTACATGGAAAAGCTGTAGATTTTGAGGCAAAAAGGGCACAAAGAAAGGCAAAAACCAAGGCAAACCATATTGAAATTGTTCCTACTGCACCTAATGCTGATATCGGTTTATCCCAGGAAGAACTTCAAGCATTTTGACGTCTATTGAAAGCTTCTGCTTCTACTGCCTCCTCCACGATTGCCAATTCATCTTCCTCTTTTGCTTCAAATTTAGCCAATTCAGGTATTTTCTTTGGCGGGTTTAATACATCTGTTGTTTCCAGCCCATGGATCATTGATACAGGGGCTATAAATCACATGACAGGTTCTTCTAGTCTCTTTCATCAATATACCCCTACTTCTGGTAGAGACAAAGTTCGCGTAGCTGATGGAACTCTCTCTTCCATTGCTGGAAAATGGTCTATCAATTGTTCCTCCACTCTTCCTTTATTTTCTTTTTTACATATTCTATCATTCTCTACTAATCTCCTTTCTATTAGTAGTCTGACTCGAGACTTGAATTGCAAAGTAACCTTTTTTTCCTTCTTATTGTGTTTTCTAGGATCTGGTAACGAAGAAGGAAATTGGATATGGGAAATTGGATGGTGGTCTTTATCTGCTTGAGGGTAGTGGGGCTTCTACTTCTACTTTGCCTTCTATGCCTCATCAAGTTAATTCTACATTGACAGATCTCCATCAATGGCACTGCAGATTAGGTCATCCCCCTTTAGGAACCTTAGAAAAAGTTTTTCCTAATCTTGTTTCAGCTTGTAATAAAGATGAGTTTTTTTGTGAAGCCTGTGTTTTGGCTAAACAACCTTGTTCCACATATCCATCTTCAAATAATAAAAGTCGTTTCCCTTTTCATGTGATTCATACTGATGTGTAAGGTCCTTCTCGGCATACTTCTATTTCCGGTCATCGATGGTTTGTCACTTTTATTGATTGTTATTCACGCATAACTTGGCTGTATTTGTTGAAACATAAAAGTGATGTTTTTCATTGTTTTCAAATCTTTCACAAAATGATTCAGACTTAGTTCAATGTCACTGTGAAAATTCTTCGTAGTGACAACGGCACTAAGTACATTGAGAGTAAGTTTCAACGGTATCTTTTTTATCATAGCATTATTCATCAGACTAGTTGTGTTGATACCCCAGCACAAAACAGTGTTGCCGAAAGAAAGAATCGACATTTGTTAGAGGTCGCTAGATCTCTTATGTTTGCTCGCCATGTCCCAGCACAGTATTGGAGTGATGCTATCTTAATTGCTACCTATTTAATAAATCAAATGCCGACTAAAATTCTTGATTTTCGCACACCTATTGATGTTTTATAGGGATCATCGACTTTTATTCTTCCTCCCAAAATTTTTGGTTGTATTTGTTATGCTCGTAACACCACCTCTAAGAGTAAGTTGGAACCCCGTGGTCTCTGTTGCATTTTTCTTGGGTATTCATCTACTCAAAAGGGTTATAAGTGTTACCATCCTCCTTCTAGGCGCACCATTGTTTCTATGGATATGGTTTTTCACGAGTCTAATTCATATTATTCTATGTCACCTTTTCAAGGGGAGTATCCTAGTGTAGAGGTGTTGCCTATTCTGGATGTTCCTGAGGATATTACTTATCATCCTGTTCCGATAGTCTCTGATTGTTCTCCTTCTTCCCAAGAGGAGAACAATGCAAGACAAGAAGAGGATAGTATAGCATCTCGGGGGGAGATAACAGAGCAACCAGTTCAAGGGGAGATCACTCCCACACCTATTAGGCAAGCTATTGATATTAGTAAGATATTGAAAATATATCATCGTAGGGGTAAGGATCCCACTACCAACACGCAGGTTAAGACCACCGATACATTGCCTGTTCAGTCATCATTTTCGAATCCGAATTCTACTGCTCATTCTGGTGAGGTTTCTCCTTCTGATCTTTCTATTGCACTTCGAAAGGGTACCAGAACTTGTACTCAACACCCTATATCCCATTTTATCTCATATGACTCTTTGTCTAGCTCTTATCGTACTTTTGTGTCTTCTCCATCTTCTGTCTCTATTCCACAAAATTGGCGGGAAGCTTTTGCCAATGAGAAGTGAAAGGCAGCAATGGTGGATGAGATGCATGCTTTGAAGAAAAATGGCATGTGGGATCTTGTTGTTCTTCCTCATGGAAAAAAATCAGTAGGATGTAAGTGGGTGTTTGTAGTCAAACAAAATATGGATGATATTGTGGACAGATATAAAGCACGGTTGGTGGTAAAGGGATTTACTCAGACTTATGGGATTGACTATCAAGAAACTTTTGCTCCTGTTGCCAAGTTGAATACTGTTCAAGTACTACTTTCCTGTGCTGTTAACCAGGGTTGGGATCTTCAACAATTAGATGTGAAGAATGCCTTTCTTCATGGAGAGTTAGAAGAAGAGGTGTATATGGAGATTCCTCCAGGTTTTTCTTGTGATAAAACTCAAGGTAAAGTGTGCAAGCTAAAACGTGCACTTTATGGTTTAAAGCAGTCACCTCGAGCCTGGTTTGGTAGGTTTCAGATAGCTATGGTCTCTATTGGGTATAAACAGAGCAATGCTGATCATACTTTGTTTGTGAAGAAATCATGTGCTAAAATCATTATTCTCATTGTCTATGTAGATGACATTATTGTCACAGGGTATGATAGTGATGAGATCAGCCGGTTGAAGGAGTTTCTTGGACAAGAGTTTGAGATAAAAGATCTTGAAAAGCTTTGCTACTTTCTTGGGATTGAAGTTGCTAGATTTTCAAAAGGTATTTTTCTATCCTAAAGGAAGTATGTCCTTGATCTTTTAATAGAAGTTGGGTTATTGGGATGTCATCCCTTTGATACACCTATTAAGGCCAATACTCGTCTTCGAGAAAAGGATGGTGATCCAGTGGATAAGGGTCGTTATCAACAATTAGTGGGCAAGTTAATTTATTTGTCCCACACTCGACCTGATATTGCGTTTGCTGTGAGCTTGGTGAGTCAATTTATGCATGATCCATACTCTACTAATATGAATGCCGTTCTTCAGATCCTTCGGTATTTGAAGTCTGCTCCTAGGAAAGGAATTCTTTTGTCCCCTCATGATCTCTTGAAAGTCGAAGCCTATACAGATGCTGATTGGGCTAGATTTCCTGATCGAAAGTCTATTTCTGGGTATTGTACTTTCTTAGGAGGGAATCTTGTGATTTGGCGCAGCAAAAAGCAGAATGTGGTTGCTCGGTCTAGTACTGAGCAGAGTTTCGTGCAATGGCATAGGGGGTTTGTGAGCTATTATGGCTTAAAAGATTACTTGAAGATCTTGGTGTATCTATTCCTGTTCCTATGATGCTATATTGTGATAATAAGGCCGCAATTAGTATTGCTCACAATCCTATTCAACATGATCGTATGAAACATGTGGAGATTGACAGGCACTTTATCAAGGAGAAGTTAGAGAGTGGTTTAATTTGTATGCCTTTTGTTCAGTCTGGTGATCAACTTGCTGATGTGTTCACTAAAGGGTTATGAGGTAAATCGTTTCATCTTGTTTTAGTCAAGTTTGGCATGTGTGATATATATGCTCCAACTTGAGGGGGAGTGTTGAGAGTATTTAGCTGATAGGGGCATATTTGTCTATTTCTTTTAATATTTTTCATATGTAAGCAATAATGGTAATATTGTAATTTTAGCCTTTTGGTTTTATTATAAATAGATAGCTTGGGGTCACATTGACCTAACCAAGCATTCAGTTCAATTCTTTCTCTCTCAACAAAATCCTTATCAGCAATGGAGGTGAATATAGTTCGTCCCTTTGTTGCAAGAGCCCTACAGTTATTCCATAAGCTTGATAGTCTGCTGCTGGAGACGGATTCATTGCCCAACAATCAACCACAAGAAGCAGATAAAGCTGCGAAAGGACGAGTATGTTCTTACTTAACTTTTCAACCTCTATGGTACACTTGGTGCTTATGCTAGGTTAGTAGTAAAGGTTGAGATATTAGAACTGACCTTATCAGATACATAATTGGTGTGGTAATTGGTGTGAACATTTTATGATCTGAGTGTTAATGTTTTAAACCGCATGCTTAGTTCTTGATCTTCCATGAGAAGGATTCTTGACAACATACATCAGGACAGAACCGCGTGTAGATGACAATCCCTAATAGAGCTTGTTTATCCATGGTGCAGCGCGTGCTGCGGCGAAGGTGAAGGTTGTCGCCCGTCATCCTCATCATGTTGTTTCATGGAAATGTTGCTCATCATTCTAATCCCTGTCTTTAACAGCAATTCTACTTTTATTCACAGCATGTGAAATGGAAGACAAGGATCTGTACAGTCGTATAGTTGTAAACATCTAGCTTAACGACACATCCTCTTTGCTTCGAGTACGATTGAAGGATAGAGTTTAATATCCACAAAAGATTCGGGTAATATTTGTAAATATATATCATAATTAACTCAATAAATTACTATGATTGCTAACATGATATTCGTCATTAATATTATAAAACATTATCTAACAAGTAACAATAACAACACATAGATAATCGATTATAGTAGATGATATTTTATTATGCAAATTCAGTAATTTACGGCTAATATTACAGATGAGGCGCGTGTGGTTCACATGAAAGTAGACAATATTTTTTAGGGGTGAGCATGGTTCCATAGTGAAACCGGAGAACCGGACTGATTCGGTTCGAGGTTCTAGAGTATGCAGGGTAGGTTCCAAAAATTAAGGAGCCAATTTCGATGGCTGAAATTTAGAACAAGTCTGTGCCTTTTTTTTATACTATGTCTTCAAGCGATCCTGCCATATTCAATAGTGTCCAATGATAAGTTATCCATGACTAAGACTTTTACTTTGTTACCATTTCATATTCTTCATGTGTTTAAATATGAGTTGTGATCAGTAGATTGTAATAGCAAATAGTGGTCATTAAAGGTAATGATTCATTGCAATCATTCAATTAAGAATACAAATGGAACCTTGGCAAACCTTGAAATCGACTTTGAACCTGTGACAAAATAGACTATACATTCCAGAGTATGCACGGTAAATTTCAAGTTCCAAAAATTGAAGAACCGATTCCGACAAGTAAGATACAGGGGAAACTTGGACCGCTCCTAGTACCTGCTCGCCCCTAATATTTTTAGTGAATGCTCTACTGCAGGCTGACAATATTGGACACAACCCATTTAGACTATAGAACACCACATGAAATACAACACGGATTATATAGAGATTAACACGTTTTGATCGCCACTTAATTATTTGACATATAAAATCAAAATTAAGTTGTTATCAATTGACACGAATTCTAAACAAGATCGCGGCACACCGACCCAAATTGCTGGATACTCTATAGCCCAAAACCATCTAGGATATTTAGAGTCCATTTGGAACAAGATCTGTCTATTATAATTTTATTGTCGCTGAAGCTTTAGATTATGTGTATCATAACATTCTACAAGCTTCTGATCTACATATATTCTCGCCAAAAATGCAGTTGTTGCAGAACACAAGACAAGATTCTTCGCATCCAAGCCCAACAGATATAGACCTGGAGGTTTTTATCAAGTAAAGGAACCCCCTTTTCGAACATAAAAATACACGAAGCATGTAGGGAATCAAAAAATTGTCGCCGACGCCATCCCATAGCTTGGACGTTGAAACAGTTGCAATGAGAGATCAGAAATCAGACGGAAATTCCATAGTCGGTGATTTTGGAAACCTCCTTGGTCAAAGCATTCCTTTCTCGCTTCGCCTCGGAAGCTAGGTTAGAAACCTGCCATTGAAACAATATAAAGAGCATTAGCAAGGACAGGAAACAAAACTAGTTGACGACAATCGCCGTGCATCTTGCAATCATAACTCAGTTAAAGATTCAGCACAACAGTTTGTCTAGAGCAGAGTGAAGTCCTAGGGAACATAACAGAATGAACAAAATCTCCAAGTTCAGAAAACTATCATCAGCCCTTCTCCACAAGCCAATAGAAAATGGAATGTAAAGGAGAAAAGTCGGAAATGTAGCCTCTACAGAGAGCAATGATAGAGATCTCTATTCAAACTAAACCTCTATACCTATAGCCCACTACTGCAGTCGGCGCCACATATCTTTCAACAACACTAAATACTCTGCACCATGATATTGTGATTCAGTTTTAGATCCACCAAATAAATTCCCTAGAAAAGGACTTCACATACAGAGAAAGCCTTTGACATCCTATCCGATAAGAAATACTTTATAGTGATGATAGTAAAAAATCTATTCCAAGATACAGAACTTGAAAGACCAGACAGGTAGCTGTTCTGATAAGAATTAAGAAAGGCGTAGATTTTTCCCATTCACGCTCCATGATAATGAATCTCTTCAAGAAATTCAAGAACATTTGGATTCCCCAGGCCTGGTTAGGTGGTAATCAATCTCACAGATTAAACAAAACAAAGGCAGGAAGCACTTCATCATTGAGCATGATTTTTGAGAGAGAGATGGAAATTAAAATGCTAGTAGAACCACAAAATGTCTTTAGGAAATAATGACCCAAATAAACGAAATTTTAGGAAACAATCAAACTTGTGAATGACTTCGCCCTTATTCACCATTATAGATTTACCTTCTGCACATCTCAAAGTTACTTTAACGTGTGAGCCCCGATGGCTCAAAGATCAATGCAAATGCATTCTGCAACAATGTTATCACCGATCAATCAAAGTTCATTATTACACTGTACTGAACTTGATCAGTTGATGTTAGTGTAAAAGTTGCCAGTGATTAACCGCCATGCATAATCCTATAGTGTTAACATGGTACAGCCAAACTGATCACTAACCTCACTCGATTAACTAGCACTAAGAGTACCTGCAGTTGCAAGGCACTAATAAGGATGGCATCTACAAAGTACTATATTTTTTTCACTATGAAGAAAACTCACATGTGATCTGAAACGAGAAGCTTCTCTTCGGGGAAGCTCTCGAATAACATCCTTCAAACCTGACAGTTTTGGGGACAAATTGTGAGTTCATCCAACCAAACCCAGCTCAATCTCAAGGAGAGAATTGAGCGGACAAAAAACAAAATGGTACAACTATACCTCCTGCTTGTCTTTCAATCTTATAAGCTGAGTGGATTACACTTTGAATCTGCTTGCCTGCTTGTCTGCCATGAGAATTAAGAACACAACCTTTTTAAGAAATTTTTTGGCCCTATGCAGGCAGAAGTAGATAATACACTTCTGTCACAAGCAACATACCTGAGCTTGGTCCTTCCTCGAAGCATTTCTTCTTCCGCTAATTGAGCTCTCCTCTGCAAAATATTCTCAACATTTTAATATCCAGAAAGAGGAAGAAAATTGCACCTCCAAAATCATTGTGCATATATTGATAAAGATAAGATGTTAGTTGATGCTCATAGGTGGTATAGTGGCTCTAGTTGAGGCTTAAATTCTGTATTTCTTGAAAATTTTGCATCACGCGAATATCAGGAGTTTAATGATGATAAGCATTTGACCAAAAAAAAAACTGATGATAAGCTGATCTTTCAAAGGGTATACAAAAACAAATAACTAGCTAATTCTACACATATTCAGCTTCCTTGGTAGCAGATTTGTAGAGAGCTCCTTGAAAAGCTCTTCATGTATGGGGATTGCATTTTAATATCATATTGTAACACAACTGATATTTGACATAAAAGAAAGATCCTACTACAATATATCTTACTGGTATGAAACGACAATTGAGTCTCATCTTGTCCTATGCTGTGAAATTGCCAATCAGCTCAATGAAAAACTAATATGGTCTGTATCAAAACATAATTTATTCAAAACAAATTCAAAGTTGTGTTTGACATAAGATTCATATGTCAGTTTCTGGAAAAAAGCTTTCCCTCGCTAGGCGGATACTGAGACCGAATGCTGATACACTATGCCATATCAGTAGTGGGAGGCTATTTCTGGGCTCCAGAAAGCTATCAGAGGTAAAGATACTTTAATTGATAAGTGTTAAGATATTAAATCTTATACGCGTTGTTCTCTTACAGCTTAAGCTTTTGGAGAAGAGGACCTAAGGTTTCCACAAATTCCATTACTCACACATATCGGGTTTGGACACTTAATGGCTTAGTCATAGTACCAGCATTCGTGTGAGGGAAGTGTTAAAATATTAAATATGTTCGGCATCATTTTTTTAATAGCTTAAGCCTTGGGAGAAGACAATTACGCACTCAACTTTGATAAAGAAATAAGAAAAAAGATATTTCATACTGAATTTTCCAGACCTCGTGGATGGAGAGAAAGAGAAGAGTCTTTTGTAGGAAAAGAAATGCCTTGTCATCCTTGAAAGAGAATTTTTAAGGTCTCCAACCAAGTTGACTGCCACTCCTACTTATATTTGTCATAGGTACTGGTTTTAAGTTCTGTTAGCTTTTTCTTGTTATGCTATTGGACCCTTTGTAAACATCCGAGGAATTAAGGTCTTCATTTCCTAGAATTCTATTATTTGTCAGAGAGTGCACTATCCACATTTTCCAGGATGGTAAAGGTATTCTGTAGCTCTTCTGATTCGTGCAGCTAGCAGATTGTATGTCTGTATGTAATTTACTGCTATAACATGAATGTCCACCTTTCTAGAGAAAATAAATACCCCATATATACTTTATTCAATATTCATGATTTACTTTCTTGGCCTAAAATAAATGCCACCGAAAAACAGGAACTTACTTCCAGTTTCTCACTCTCAGCTTTCAGGAGGTCAATTGATTTTCGAAGTTCCTTGACTTTGGCATCAGCTCGGGATAACATCGACTGCAACCACATATAAAAATGAAAAAAAATTAAATCTCACATTGAGCATGACTGATGAGGATAATGTCATCCAGCTTCCTTAAATGCTAGAGTGTGAACACCAAGTGATATGAAACCATGCCATGAGATGGAAATTTAAACATCTAATCCAATAAAAAAAGAATGCTAAAGCTGTGGCAGAAATTAAATAAGAGCTGTAACATAACATCATTTAAAATGAATCGACTTTTCATTCTTGTCCACAGGCCAAGAGAAAAAGGGGACCATCTTTATTTAAAATTCAGTCAAATCATAAGGTGGCAGAAGTGCAAACCAACATAATGTAGGAAAAGAAGCCCTAACAAGGGGGCTCTAATACCGATTCGGCATTTGTTGGAGTAGTAAAAGGTAGCAAAACAAACAAAAGAAGGGCTAGAATCGAGCTGAACTGAATTTTGAATAGAGAAAAGATATTCTAGTGTTCATAAACTCCAATGATGTTTATTGAATGAAGTAAAAACCTAATGACAGCGAGACTTAAAGACCTACTTATACTAGGGTTATAGACATAAGAGGATCTCAACCCTTGGATCTAAAATAACAACTTCCAAGCTCAACCATCCAACCTAATAATACATACACATGACCATCGAATGACCATCACATGACTACTTATAATCCTAAAATAATGAGAAAAGAATAAATTAAGAAGGAAAACACTTAAAACTACTAATGCTCCTGCATCATTCTCCTAGGGTTGGAAAGAATCAAGCTCGAATGTGGAGACTAAAATATTCTTCTAGAGAAATCTCTAGATCACTCAAATGAAAAATATGGTTGGAAAACTAAGGATGATTGGAACGAATTTGCCTAATATCTTTTCTGACACTTCACAACTAGAAGCCAAGTTTTCTGCAATCGGCAAAGAATGATGCTGACTAGGAAGGAGGATATGGCTACAAAGTTTCTAGTGAATTGGTAGGATAATTCAGGTATCAAAGTTACATAGGATATTGGAGAGGAGATGAAGAAAATTAATTCAGAGACATCTACTAAAGAAGTTAAGTCTCCACATTCGAGCTTGATCCTTTCCAACTCGAGGAGAATGATGCAGAAGCATAATTCTATTTTATTATTTTTAAGTGCTTTTCTTCTTTATTTAGTCTTTTCTCATATTATTGTAGGGTTCCGAGTGGTCATTCATGTAAATGTTCAATTAGGTTGGCTGGCTGAGATTAGATATTTTAGGATCATGTTACGTCTGTAACCCTAGTTTTAATAGGTCTTCTAAGACTCTTTGTCATTAGCTCTTTCTTCATTCAATAAACATCATTGGCTTTCATAAACGCTAAAATATCTTTCTCTGCCCCAGCTTCAATTCTAGCCCTGTTTTTTCCTTCTTTTTGCTATCTTTTTCCAGCTACATCACAACAGCAATAATACTCACCTCTTCAGTCATTAAAAGGCGCAAGGTATTGTAATACAAGAATCGCCTTGGCCCTGCAATGGATATATTGATTATTAGTCAAGCTCCATAGAATTGATAAAGGAAGCTAATCAATTAGGCCAACAAAGGGACTCCTTAATCCCACTGCCAAGAAGTATCAATAAGATAACTCTTACACGAGCAAAACATGCCATTTGGTAACTTGACCAAGTTAATTACTTTACATGTAAAGCATCGAATATTTTACCATAACTATAAGTGAGATGAATTGACTAGCCAACCGAGATGCAAAAAACCATACGTTTCAGTACAATGAAGCCAGACCCGGTGACTACTCCAGCTGTCAACATGGGATGCGAAGCAGCTATTTCAATGCCCTCTGCACTTCAAGAGAATATGACTTTCACAAATTAAAACTAAAACAAAAGCATGTCCCCACAAGATAACTATCGACAATACAACAATACGAAAAGAGCAAACCTTTGATTTTTCCGAAGAAAATATCTTCATAAGCATCATATTTGGACTTGACTTCTTGAAGAGTATCCTACATTCAGAATGTTATTTGACGACATAATCAATGATTGATTGAAACAAAATGACAGGAAAAAAGCTTGTTGGCATTGGACTGCGGACAAGCTCAGCCAAGGATAGCTTGCAGTTTTCTTCTGAGGCAAAAGCTTAGCAGGACAATACCATCATACAGTTGACTTAAACCAAGCATCCCTTTAATTATGGGCGCAATAGAATTGAGTTGAGTCGTGTCGATACAGTTTAATACCTGAGCTCGACTGGACTCGAAAGATAACAATATTTTCTATATCAATTCTTATTCTATAAATGTAATGTAGATATGTAAAATACAATTGCTCAATAACTTCTCAAGTCAGGTCGAGTATTTTTCAAGCTCAAGCTCGGGAAAAACTGAGTCAAGTTCGAGCAAGCTGCAAGTCTAACTCTATTAGCTTAAATCGCTTACACCCCATCGCACATTTTCTCGCACCAACGTTTTAATACCAGAGCAGATCAGAACGGACATGAAAGGGAAATCCCACTTAAAAAAAGCTTCACAAAACTAAGGATACTTCTCCAATTCCGCGACATTTTTGCCATCAAAACTCAATCACCAATTCAACTATTCTACGAATCAGCAATCGATATTTCAATCAGGTATTTCAAATTCTCATTCGCGAGGGCCCAAGCTCAACGGCTAAGACAAGCCGACAGCGGAAGCGGAACCATTCCCCGGAATCGGGAAGAACGTGCGGGAAACAACCAGCGAAAGAGCGAATCTAAAAACCTGGATCATCGCGAGGGTCATCATCGCATGAGCCGAAGAAGTGGAGCGGATTTGGGAGAGGCGGGACCGCGAGGCCTCGATGGATGACTCGACGTCGCCTTCGACTCTCCTCCGCAGAAGGCGAGCCTGGTCGACGGCGTAATCGATCCACGGCGTGGCGTCTCCGATCGATTTCGACCGGGCGCGCTCCGAATCCGGGTTCGGATCAGACGATTCTGCAACTGCCGCCATCGTTAGAGAAGAGAATGCTCTCTCTCTCTCTCTCTCTCTCTCTCTCAAATGAGCTTCCGCCCCGGGAGAGGGAATCGTGAATAATCGGGTCGGACTAGGATCCGACCCGGGAGAGGGAATCGCGAATAATCGGGTCGGACTAGCATCCGACCCGGTTTCTTTTTATTGCTTGCGCTTTCTCACTCGCAGCATTTCTAATTTTTTCATTTTGGTCTTTTTGTTTTTCTTTGTCTTGACTGACAAAATCCTAAATAACACGTGCATTGTATATCGAAAATATATATTAAAAAAATAAACTATATATGGAACGATACAATAATACTTGACATAAACTATGCGTAGTTATATTAGAAAAAAAATAATCATAATTTTTAGCACTCACCCAAAAAAACGTATTAGTTTCTATTGTATAGAAATTGATCTAATTTTTATTTTCGAGTTTAAACTTTTTTCTCGGAAAATTGCATTGAAATATATGTAAATCTACATAAGGTGAATTACGACTGTATATTGTAGTCAATGAGTAAAAATGTTAATTGGTAAGATAAGAACGAAACTTCTCAAAATCTAAAAGATGTTTTCTCATCAATAAAGTATAAAAATTGAAATTTTTTTATTTTACTCATCTAAATAGATGAAAATACTCTTCAGTTTCTTTTCTATTGCGCCCATAGAAAGTGTGTTCTTTCTTCTATTTCAAATAGATTGACATAATAATATCTAGAACAATCATTTTCTTTACCAAGAGTACGTTGAATTGAGTTAGAAGTTACGACAAAATATTTTTAGCTTATTTGAAAGATGCAAATCAAATAATGAACTCAAATTACATTTTATATGTGTTTTAGAAATTACTATTATATTCTCTTACATGTTATCTTATATTTAGTGATGATCATATTATATTATCTCTCTCTTCGTTTTTTCTTGTAAGAAATTGTGATTTCTTTAGTTGACATTATGTACCTCGTATGGTGGTCTATGCTGTATATATAAATTTTTCCATTCTTAAAAACTATTATTTAAGTATGAATGAAGCCACGTTACCTGAATATTTTAGCGAATAATTTCTTGCTAAAAACTAAATTTTAGTATTTTATATAATTATAATGAAAAGTCAACAAGAATAACAGTATTTTAATAACACAATTAACCAAATTTCATACTAATATTTTTGAACTTATTAATGACTAATATACACTTTTAGAATTTGAGTCAAAATTTTCCTGTTAAAAAAAATATATTTCACTTCATATTCAGTGAATGATTTTCGACATCTTCAACCTAATATCATGGCTTATAAAAAATAAAAAAACTAACATCATGATGGAAATCGAAATAACACAAATAATAACATGATGGAAAATAGGACACTAACACACACTTTTATAGCGTGAATCTGAGTCAAAATTTTCATGTAAAAAAAATATTTGACTTCATATTTAGTCAATGATTTCCACGTCTTCAACCTAAATCATGGCCCCGTTATTGGGTTGAAAAACTCTTTTGAGTTCATTTTATATATGGTAGAAATTAAAATAACGCGAATAATAAACATAACCAGCATTTACATTAGAATCCATTTCATGAAACATATCTATTGTGTTAGCATAAAGATATTGTAATCTCGATCATATAAACCAAATAATTGAATTATTACAAAAACATTAATTCATAGCTACGAGTTATGTGTGTCGTGTCATTTTATATTTGGATTTTTTTGTCATAATTGATGTTTTTGCCTCAAAGAGTATTGATATTGTTGTAAATGGGTTATGTCCAACACCACCCGCTCTTTAGGGCAATCATGGGAATAAAATGAATACAAATTAGGGGTGTGTACCAAGGACCGGACCAAATCGGCCAGTCCCCAACACCACTTGCTCTTTAGGGCAATCACGGGAATAAAATGAATACAAATTAGGGGTGTGCACCGAGGATCTAATCAAACCGGACCGGATCGGCCGATTTGGTCCCGTCCTTGAGGGTATCGGTTCGGTTCCTATAAGTGGAACCGGTGGTCGGTCTGATCCGGTTCTCGATTCCAGGGGGGACGAGACGGGATCGGACCGATTCCCATATATATATATTAAACTTCCTTCCCCATCTCTCTCTATCCTCCTCTCTGTTGCGCCCCCTATCCCATCTCTCTCTCTCTCCTCCTTAACTCCCTCCTCTTAGTCTCTAACTCTCAGCTTCTGAGCGTGGACGAAGGCCAAAGAAAGAGAGCCTTGCTCTTGTGGCCGCAAATGTGTGAAGCTTGAAGGATTCTCCAAGGATTGGCGTGGCTATTGGGACTGTCGTTAAAAGGAACTAGCAACGTCCGTATGGAGGAACTGCTACATCATCGTCGTCGTTGATGAAGCAGCGTCGCTGTGGCTGCATGGGAGCTCAGGTGGTCAGCGAGCACGCTGAGCAACGTCGTTGGGCAACAGATAGCAAAAAGCAACAACTCGAGTGGTCATGAGCAACGACAGCTGGCAAAGCAACGTCAACATCTTCGCCTGCGCCCCCTCCCCCCTCCTGTCCCATCTCTCATATTGTTCACCGATTCTACTGGAACCGGCCGGTTACGGTCCAGTACCCGATCTCGAAAATTTGGGGACCGGGACTATCGGTCCGGTCCCTGGTCCCATATGGGAATCGGACCAACCCGAACCATGCACACTCCTAATACAAATATGTTATATCAAGTACATCACCAATGAAAGTTTTTCTTTACATTGGTAGAGTTCGAACCATGAGAAACATATTTTTTTCCTGAGTAGGCGATCAGTTAAGCAATCACACGTCAACTTACGAGACTTGCATGTATAAAATTCTCTTTTTCACTAGGTAAAATTTCTTATAAAGATCCTATTTCCTTCTTTCTTTGATGCGGCCGGAAAAGGTTTTGAAATTGACAAATGGTATTCCATCGACAAAATCCCTTAGGTCGTATTACAAACATTAAGAGCAGTTTAATAAAGCATTCTAAACCCCCATCAAGTTCTCCTAAGATTTGACAAAAGAGTAAAGATGGACTACCAACTAATCTGAAAATTGTTTTTCTGCCTCTATTCCGTGGAACCAATCGAAGGTCGCAACACACAAAGGCTGTGGATCCTTATGAAGTCATGAGACATGGGAAACGTAGACAAAGTATAAGAATGAATTGGCAAAAATCAGGGCTCGATGAGATTAAGATAAGATCATATTGGAAATTTTGGATCCTTCGGTACTAAAATTGGGGGGCGGCGTCGAGCTGCCGTGTGATGGGCGCAGATGCGACAACAGGGGCAAGGGATGACATCTAGCTGACCAAAAGAAGCAAGAAGAAAAATTGTCAAAAGAGGTTGATGCGCACCGAGCAGAGAAACAGCACGTTGGCAAATCAGGTTTAGATTGTGTCGATGACATAAATTTAGATCGGGCAGGTTTGGATAGGGCGATGACATAAATTTAGATCGGGCAGGTTTGGATAGGGCAAGAAGTTTTCGTTATTTGATCAGTAGATTAAAGGTAAGATTAAGATTTCTTTTTGTTAATAGTCGTAGCCCTAGCTACTTAGGCGAGGGCCAAATTGAAACATTGCACGGTATCACGCCCGAGATAAGCTGAGAAAGATGATAGGTCGCGAAGACCCTAGCGTGCGAGAGAAAGATGACAAGTCGCACGAACACCACCGTCGCTAACCACCCTCTCTCTCTCTCTCTCTCTCTCGCACTACACCCACCTGCTCGATCAACGAAATCCAATCAACTATTGAGACACCAAACTGGATAAGACAACTTATCCTTCTGGAGTACTATGAACAAGGCGTCACCGCCCAGGACATCAAGCAAAAATGTTTGATGTTTAGGAAAGTTCATAAGAGGAGAGAGGCCAGCGAATGTGTCGAACAGTTGGGTCGGAAACCAACTTAGGAAGATGTGTCTAGATAATTAGTAATAAGTCCCCGTCTTCTTCCATATTTTCGTTGCTGAGCTCCAATGTAAAGGAGAATCCTCCTTAACATGCATATGCATAGTTTCCAAGTACCAACAACGAAAAAAATGATGTTGTGGCACAGAATGCAACTAAAAAAGCTCAAGCATGCACTTTGAAACTCAGGCTCATTCGATGCATCCTACCAGAAAAGAAGCAGAATTCAACTAGTATCACCAACTAATAGGCAAACATGAGGCCAATCGATTCAGGGCACCTGAAAGAGAGGTTGGAAAGTTCAAAGCACCTTAGAAAACGGCAAGAGATGTTTTTCGTCACGAATACAGAACAAGGAGACTCATCTTGACAATGAAGAATTACAGACCTCAAATTCACAAATCCCACAGAGAGAGAGAGGAATTTGCTTTCGATGGTCAGTTGAAAGAATAAAGACATGCCCAAACTCAGGATGTCACAAAGAGTGATTTGGTTTCGTGCATGAGTTGAGTTTCGTTGCATTTCTGGGTCGGCAGAGATTGACTGCGTCCAATACAGCATTCAGTGCTCAACAAATCTCAATTCCAAAAATAAAAAGATCATGGTCGACGACAAGGACGGAAGGGAGGTCAACAAAACGAGTAAATAAAAGGACGGTCTTTGCACTATGTTCCAAATGACACAATTTTACCTGGATATATCTGGATCAGTTGTCCAACAGCTCCTCATAAGAAACGAAGCTAAGGTCCACAAGGTATGCTAAACTAAAGCATGCAAATTGTCTACTCAACTCATCCTCTCTCTGAACCATCTCCAGTTAAGACAACTGAGTAAGTCTCGATACCCAATTGCTAAACACAAGTTGATCAAAATTCAAGAACATAACTCTGGACAAGTAAGATGACAAAATCCTCAATAGTACATTTTCAGAAGAACTTCCGAAAACTTACGGTGCCTGACGAAAAAGCCAGTCTAGTAAAATGAGTCAAACTACCACCTCAAAGATTGATCTATAAAATGTAAACTTCATGATTTTCTGTCTTACAACAAAAAGACACCGATTTGGACTCAAGGGAACGAGCCACTAAATATTTCTCCTGTTTTCAATCTGCTTTTGAGTCTATCTTTGGACCAAGTAGAGCTTACCTATGACATGAAGGATGGCAACAAAAGCAATGAAGCCGATGCTCATAACAAGAACCACATTTGGAGAGATCTTCAGTCCTGGGGCATCATCGGTGTAGAACTGCAGCATTGTCCCAGTTGCTCCACCTGAGGCACCACCACCAGTTGTCCTCCGCCTCCGCATGCTAGCAGCAGCTGCTGCACTGCCTCTGGGTGGCGCTGGTCCATTCAATGCCATTTCTCCGACAGCCACTAACTTCTGTTTCCCAAGAATACACAAATGGGAAAGCAAAGTTTAGCTATCGTTGCATCTGGCTATTTGCTATGTCATTCTAAATGCAAATATGCAAACAAGACCACAACTCTGTCATTCCTTCTAAAAGTTCGCCACTTAACACGAGACAAGACCAAAGTCTCTAGACACAGCTGCAAGACATCGAAAACCTCAAAGAAATCAAAAGAGGAGAACTAACAGAGATGCTAAGATCGGAGCACTCAACCATCATTCTTCATCTGAGAACCACTCATCACAGAAGGGACTTTAATTAAACAAAAAATTTGTCAGCCCACCATACATAGAACCCAAATCCAAGAAAGCAGGAAATCCCAAAAAGAAAAAACTGACGAAGGCATGGAGAAATCAGCCTTAGTTATTCATAAGTAACTCCAAAACAATCAAACGTAGCGTCAAATATCCAAACCACTCTAGTCATGCATCAATGCATGTCTGCTTCACGTCGCTTACGCGGCGCACGGTTCTAGGCAGAACTAACGACACGAGCTCAATCCCTCGACCCCATAGCAGCCCCATCGAAACTAAGAAGCGCGTAAACATTCATACGAGGTCCAATTTCGCGCCGCCGGTCCCAGAAAAACACGAATCGCTCTCTTCCTGCTACCGTTCGCATGCACAACGAGGCCGACACACAAAATAGATCCTCGAAACAAGGACTCAGGGCAAAGCAACCAACATGCACGAACCCAAATGGACCAAAAAGCTCGATTTCGATTTCTCAGAACGCAAAACCGACGCGATCGTAAACGGAAAACTCAACCGATTAAACAGAAACCACAAGGTTTCGTAAGACGACGCCCTAAACCGCAAACCGGCCGGCGAGATCACGCCGGGCGTTCCGAACAGGGGAGAAATCGAACGTAGATCTAAGCTCTGCGATCCCAACTCACACGCAGAGAGCAACAATCGGAGCACAATCGAGAGAGAGAGAGAGATGGAGAGAGGGAGAGAGATGACTCGCCTGAGTCGAACCGGTCGCGTAGATCGTGCGAACGCCGAAGATCCGAGAGAACGCGTCTTGACTCGTGCGATGGTCGGAGCCTCGGAACTGGCTTTTATATATGGTGACGATGCTTGTCCCTTTACGACAAGTCGTTCGTTCGGTCCAGGGAACAGGTCCAAGCCGCGTTCGCTTTTTCCGAAGCGCAGTCGTTTCGGGCCGTTTCGTCAGCGACGAGGTTGGCCAAAAGCCCATGGGCCTAGATTGGGCTGACTATCTTTGTGGGCTTTCTAGGATATTAAATTCTCACTTGGTTTTGTTTGTGGCCCAATATAAGTTTGTGGAAGAGGGTTTGCATGTTTATATGCAACGCGTGGTGTATTGCGGAATTTGATTTCGACGGACCGTTTGAGATGTATGTCGTGTATGCATTTGAATCCGAAATGATTCGACTAAGTTTCCTTCCTGAAATAGCCCCGGAAAAAGTACTTGAGAAGTGCGTCCGTGACGCAAATTCTCTCTATGCATGGAAGAGCTCCTCTCTATCC
>BCNH02000004.1:10516234-10554510 GCA_001662345.2 Metrosideros polymorpha var. glaberrima | reverse complement strand
TTCTACATCTAATGCAGTTTTCTGGCCGGTTTTTGACAGGTTCAATCCGCGGTTTTATCGGTTCGACTTAATATCAAGTACCGGTCTGGTTCCATCTTAGTTACGGTTTAGAAGAGACTGGTCTCGTGACACGATCCATACAAAACGAGTTCCAGAAAGTAGAATTTGCAATCCAACCCCAATTGCCAATCTTAAGCTATTTTCTTCTCTTATTTGTTTATTTATTATTGGATTAGAATTATTTACTTTTTTTTTTTTGGTCAGTCAGATTTATTCACTTGAAATGTCTTTGAAAGTTCAGTCTTTTTTCCCTTAGTTTTAATTTTCTAACATGTTATAATCTGACAAAAAAAAAAAGTTCTAATCTTATTGGATTGGTGTCACGGTGTTCTTCATACGACAAGAGAGCCCTCTTTAGGTAGGCAAACTCCATTCCGTGAATTTAATTATGCCCCTATTTGACGAATACAAGGACTACTCTACTAATCTCATGGCTAGTTAAGATACTAATTTAAGCCCGAGTGGATTGCCCATGGAAGAAATCGTTTGCATATGGTGATGTGAGAAGTCGAACCGATGTCATGTACCTAATCAACACGTAAATAGCCAATCTCATAGTGTCGCAAGGTTGGTCCAAGTCACACCAGAAATCGTTGTATCTTTTCAGATCTTATCTCATTTTATGTATTAAATTCCTTGTTGGAAACGACCTTTTCCAATACTTCTCATCCCATTCTCCCTCTCGTTTCTCATTTTTCTGACTGAACGTTGTTAACTTAATGATTTTCGCCAATGTTTATTTTCCGTGATGGCACTATTAGATTTTTATTTTTTTTATAATTGTGGATCATTATTAATTGCATAATGTATTAGTTTGCGAAAAAACAAGTTGCTATAAAGTAAATACAATATGTCAAACAATACATAATAGCCCAAGTATGGTTATATGATCATGTAATATTGGGTTTTGCACATATTGGTTTTGTAGCAATATGGCTACACAGTTTTTTTTTTTTTTCCTTTATTGAAGAAACTGATGGGAAAAGATATGTCTTTGGACATAAAAGTGGACGATCTTCACCCGTTCAACTTCACTACCACTCCACATTCAAAGAAATTTTAGCCGTCACATATGGAATTAAGAATGGTTTTCACAATTTCTTAGATGGATAGAGTGGTTTTCACAATACTCTTTTTAGGCCAAACATATCAAATGTGAAAAATTATTCTTGCTGGCCTTCTCTCAAGACAATAGTAGAATGGTTTTCATAATACTCTATTGAGGCTAAACCCGTCATATGTGAAAAAATATTCTTGCAGACCTTGAGAGACCTAAAGAAGTTTCCTCTTTTTACATGTTCATGTCGGCATTCGCACACCAAGTTGCTAGAGGATTGACCTTAGATCCACCAAAATACGAAACCTCTCATTTGGGATTACCAATTGAAGATATTCAGATAATATGGAGATTTAAATCTCATATCATTTGGGATCAATCCAAATTACCCGTTCATCTATGTCTTCACATTCGACGTCATCAATTTCCCAATGGAATTAAACTGGTTAGATCAATAATTGCTCCCCAACTATACCATAGCCATTGAATTTCCTACTTCCAATTTCCACAGGATCATCACTGCGTTTCTTGCAAACCCTAAAGCCCACAGATCTATTTGCTTCCATAAAAAATGGAAAATTTTACACTTCAAGGCCAGCAGGACAAATCAACTGTCCTTATCCTTAATTGCTACATTTTAAAGACCTTTCCGATGCAGCTTCAGAGAAATTCATCGAGGACTTCAAAAGACCCCATACGAAGAGAATCAAACCATTCTAAAGCCTTTTTTGCCCAGTGCTTATCAAGAAGAAATGTCATGGGACTATTAACATGCCACCGGAGATGCCATCCACCAGGCCTTTGATGAGCACAAGCAAAATCGGCAATGGAATTTCTCAAAGACGCATGGGGCTTCAGAGAATCTTGCATTGAAGATACATGGTAATTAGATTTTAGCTCCTACGAAGATGTTGATCTTGACCCAGATCATGAACCCATTATCGCATTAATAAATGAGGAAATTCATTATTCACGTGACTACTTTAATAAAATCGAAATTGATAAGCGTTGTTGTTTTATTGAGTTTGCACGGAATCTTTTCAGGTTCTGTCATTCTGATAACTCTGCAACTTTCCTTGCCAGCCTGTTATATGGTTTGTCGGATACTGGTCGTGAAGAATGTCTATAGCACCTTTCAAATGTTCTTTCAACCCATTCTCCTTTAGGTCGGGTAACATTCGAAAGACGGAAGTACAATTTTGATCCGATAAGACGAGCTTTTAATAAGCATGCTCTCCACTCGACACCCTATAAAGGGATTGCGAGGATAAGAAAGTTTTTCAAAGGCGAAAAAGCCTTAAGATAGAGATTTATGGTGTTCGAAAACTAACAAAAAATCTCATTTGACTAATAGCTTTTCGTTAATCGTTGTGCAAGCACCGACCAAAAACAAAAATGGTTGCGCAAGGCGATACATATCCATTCCTGTTCAAATCGGCTCCACACATTTTTAGAGTCATTTTTTTTTTTCTAAAATCCCCTTGTTATTTTTTTTTAATTTTTCCTTCCTTTGTCCAATAAACGCTTGAAAAAAATAATAAAATGCGGCGACTCTCCAACTCCGTGTTGTCGCGTCGGCGGAGACGCGCGTGGGCGATGGAGGGGTCGCCACGTGTCGGGCCAGACGTCTCGCGACTCGCGCCCTGACATCTGAAGACGCACTCCCCTGCGTGCCACGTCATCCGAGCGAGTCCAACGCGTCACTTCCCCACGCGCCAGGTCCTCCAGCCCACTCCAGTCCAGAGGGGAATCGACCCATAGGGCCATAAAACCCTAACGAAGGGGCGGGACCCACCTATCATTATCAAGCACGCACTCCGATTCATCGAGCCCGGTTTTCGCTCGAGGAGGTTTACGCATAATTAAAGAAACGGAGTGATTACGCAATAAATCGAGGTTTACACGGTCGGATATTGGGATATATAACGCTAAAAATAGGGTCGTGTAAAAGCTATGAGTACATAAAGAAATAAACAAAGTAAAAAACACAAAAAAATTTAAAATCAGATTTATAAAAAAAATAATAATGAAAAATTCAATTTTATAAAAATAATTTTAAAAATCCATTTTATAAAAAATAAAAAATAATTGATTTTATAAAAAAATAATTGAATATTCGATTTCATTTTAATAAAAATAAAATTAGTTTCTTTTCAATATTTTTATAATAATGAATGTTTCATTAACTAAGGACTTGAGCCCAAGCGCCATGAACTCATGCACGACATATGTGAACTCGGGCATGAATGTTGAGGACCAGAACTCGAGCATCAGGGACCTGAGCATGCCATTTATGGACTTGGGTCAAGTTACGGGGCATCAGGCATGGCAACTAGGGCTTTTGGCTCGGCCTCGATGGACCTAAGCCCAACCATCAAAGACTTGGTCTTGAACGTCGGGACTTGGGAACTAACTTTGAGGTTCTCGTGCTCAAGTGTAGAGTTTCTGGTCCAAGCATCGATAGTCAATCATCTTTTGAAAAATGATTTTTGATTTTTGAAAAAGGAATTGATTTTCCTGAATTTAAGCTTTGATAGGAAAATGAAAACATATTCCATTGACTCAATTTCCTAAGCAAACCAAACACCAAAAAACCAGAAAAATGTTTCTCGTGAAATAAACGGAACCTTAGATGATCGATGTCATTAGGGTTATTGCTTTGAAAGAAAGTGGTAATTTGGTAATTTCGTGACTACGTTAACCAGAGTTAATCACTTTTAGTTCACAGATAGGCGCAAAGCAGAGCCAAACGACAAAACATTAGGTGCAAACTCGTAGTTTTGAAAGTAGAGATATTTTCACCGCAAAAAAAGAAGAAGAAGTAGAGATACGTTTTTATTTTGGGGTGAAAAATGAGGTATGTTTTTAGTATTTTTCCATTTCTCTCTCTTTTTTCAAGGAAAAATAAGGCATATTTACTTGCTTTAAATAAAGCAAACGTTCTTCTTCTTTATGTTGTTCGAATTTCAAAAAATAAGTATGAAAATCTTATAGGTGAATCTACATATTGATATTTTAGTGGTGTGAAAGTTTCAGACATTTCAGATTGAAAAAAAAAGTCAAAGTGCGTAAGCCGCAAAATTTAGACCAAGTAAAAACGAGAGTGAAAAAGTCAATCCTAATTGGAAATCAAGAAATCACATGAAATCATTAGGGAACAAAATTGGCAAAAATGATAATCTCACAACTAATATTGGAATTAGATCTAGGGTGTCAGTGCTTGAGTAGCCATGATCAACAGGTAGCCTCGGACGAATTGGGAAGATTATCGGGTCTAAAAGTTCGTCCCTAGCCCGCCCTTGATTTGAAGAATACATAAGTTGTATTCATAATGACCGGGGAAACCCTTCAGGCAACTAGGCTTATGATCATGTTATTATTTGAGTAAGGCAAGGTTCGGTTTGCTTATGTTGCTAAAAAGGTAATAACAACAATGAATTGACATAATTATCTCCAGTCAACTTGTAATTAAATTAAAAATATTTAAGAACGTTTACTATAAAAAAATAATCTTAGAAACCGTAGAAAATTGAAATTTTAGTTTTGTTTATTGCCAACTCGTTTAATTGTCCAAATTTTTCTCCCGGTGCATCTCTTATTTTAGATGTAGATGTGGTGATGAGATTTAGGCTTCAGTTATCTCGCGAAAAATGAGTGATTTGAAAAATACTATTAAAAAAATAATTGCTTATATCGGTTACAAAAATAAATGAATGAAAAATATTGTCATTGTCTACGCAAATTTTTAGACACAAATTGTTGTCGATAATGAAAAAAAAAATTTCATTGACTAATTATTTCAAGTGATACACATGATCATTTTTAGGAAATTTTTTTTCAAATCACTCATTTTTTGCGAATTAAACAGAGTCGAAAAAAACTAGTAATTAAACCACGCTTTACATAGTATCGATCGTCTCTAAAAGAATGAGTTGGATATGCATCTAATTTGCAATATTACAAGGTAGATAGACCACAATAAAATACAAGCCAGTTAAACCATTTAAAATTTGAAATTGAATTGAACCTCATTGCTGGAATAAAATAAAATAAAAAAGTGCCTCGTTACTTTTGTAAAGATGATTTTTTTTCTTTATAGCTACAACAACCAATCGTCATGAACCCACTTAAATCCGAGTTTCTTATGGTAGGAATCAAATCCATAATCATTAATTCTGAAGTCGAAAGCGAGAAAACGCTTTTAGGATTGGGTTAATCTCTAGGTGGGTCTATAAAGATAATTGCTATTTAGGAAAACCGGGGGAAATATTATTTCAACATGTGATTTCATATTGATGATGATTACTATTTTTGATAAGAAAATCAATTACAATCGCATATGTATAGATGAGACATTGTGTAGGTGAGACTTTGTTTTCAAAATAGATTCCTCAAGAAAATAATTCCCAAAATATATCCCCCCCTAAACAATTTTCCAAACTAGACTTCTTCACGTCGCATCATGCCTAAAGATTTCCTAATCATCACCTCTCATCCTAGTCACTTTGGATGCTTTTGGCAACAATTTTTTTTTTCCAGAATTCAACTTCTAATAATAATTAATTTTGGCCAGAATCAATTCTAGAAGAAAATGAGAAATAAATTTCTGAAATATTTACCAAATGCGTCTTTATTCTACTTTTGGCAAATTTACCAAACGGCGGCTGGGAATCGACGACCGACGGAGACTAGCGACCCATGACCGACAGGGATCAATGACCCGCGACCCACAATCGGCGACTTGTGATTGGCGATATAAACCCACCGACGGGGATCGGTGACTGGTGGTGGTTGGCAACCGCCCACTGCCTGGCAACTAGCTAGCGATTGGCAACCAGCAACGGCGGCCGACAATTGGCGGCAGCCGGCGACAGGAGCAACGGCGGCCTACGAACGTGAGAAAGAAAGGAGAAGGAAAATGAAAAGTGAAAATAGAAAAAAAAAATCACTTTTAGAGAATCACTTATGGCTATAGAGAATAACTTCTTTTACCAAATACAATTCTCATTCAGAAATAGAAAATTACTCAAGAAGTAATTCTTTACCAAACGCATTTCTACTCCAGAATTACTTCTGGAGCAGAATTAAAAATTCTGGATAGTTATCAAACGCATCATTTATCTCTCTCCTTAAGTTAGAATTTTTCAACATTTTCTATAGCTTTAATTCTTTGAGTGCAACATTTAGAAATACCCGGCCAAAAGGATCTCCACAATCGAATAATTTATTCAATGATATATAATCCTTTGTATTTCATTTTTTGCTGAACTTATTATTTCAGGTTGACATTCTTTCATTCTTAGCTTTTTAGTGAAGATTATCATTTATCTTTTTAGAGTTGCTTTCATCAATGATTGGATAGTATGAACCAAATACTTTAATATCGTTACTTTGACCAATTATTTTGTGCATCATAGCCATTTTTTTCCCAATTTTCCACATAGATTTGATTATTTTATAAAAAAAATCCTGTATAAAAGTTGCATATAAAATAAGTTAGATTTTTCCTACTTTTTCGTTTTTAAATTTTGTTGTGATCGATTAAGTGAATTGATATTTTAAATGCAATTTTGCTGAATAAATACTCAAAATATAAACTTTTCTTTTATTTCATAAGATGTAGAATTAGTTACTTAATTTTTAAGTTCTAGTTTAATAGCAATAAAATGGATTTCTATAAACTTAATTTTCAATAAACATTTTTTCTTTGGCCATTTGTAAATTAAAAAATTAATATCAAAATAATTCTCCACATAAAATGGTGAAATGTATTACAAAATACTTTTCTATCCATATTTTGTATCCAAAGTCAATAAAGAATAATTAAAAAAAGAACAAAGGTTGTGCAAATGTTAAAACTTAATTTAGGGAGAGAGGTAAAAGTGACAAAGATGAACGGGTGATGATTAGGAAATCTTTAGGCATAGTGTATTATAGAGAAATCTAGTTTGGTAATCTATATTGTAATTTACTTTTATAGAGAGATCTACTTTGAGAAAAAAAAAAAGGACTAAAATTGAACTAATTATAAAATCACTATAAGTTCACACGTGTCATCGATCTAATATTAATGGCGGAAATAGCTTTTGCACGTCATCTTATGTCAATTGAACTTTACCGTTGATGTGTTGGATTATCATCGTCAATTACATTAGCAAGGATATCAAATTTTGATTAAGGTGCCGCTAGGGGTGTGCATGATCCGGATTGGTCTGGTGCCCGTATGAAATTGAGGATTGGGACCGGTGGTCCGATCCAAGTCCAGTGGGACCAGTAATCCTATGCGAATTAACATTCAGTCGACTTCTTATTACCATATTCCATCCATACGTGTTGGACAATAAACTAGTCTTTGAATAAGAGAAAACCATGCTCTCTCTTGGTTATGTCCATACCACATAAAAGGACTCAAACTAAATATGTTGGGCGACTCACCGTAAAAGTTATCTCACAGGAATGATGATGATGTTACATGCATGGAAGAGGATACACTCCGAAAGTTCAAACAAATAAGATTACAAGAACTAGTGGTGGAAAAAGAGTGCAAAAGGGCACGCCGCTACTTGGAGTTTGCAATAAACAAGATCCAATATGTACATTCAGTGTTCATTGAACAATAGAGGATAACTAAGTAACAATACCTATCATACAACAACAATATCTTGAGAGTTACGTTGCCATCTCTGCATCATTTTCAGCCTATAACTTTTTAGAACATCAAACAATGACTCCCACATGCAAGAAAGTCATCATCTTCATCATATGATATGAATTTTTTTATTATAAAAATATACTATATATGGGGATCGGTTTGGCCGCTCCAGTCCGGTCCAATTTCTGGAATTGAGAATTGGACTACCTAGTCACTGATTCCACTTGACCGGATCGGTACCCTCAAGGATCGAACCAAATTGGCTGGTTCGATTCGATTTAGTCCGATCTAGTCCTCAGTACTCACCCCTAGGTGACACTAGCATGATGGTACCATGATTCTAATTTTCCAATCGTCTGATACCAGCCACTATTTTTACCGGAGGAAATCAGAACAATGCTTTGACCGGTTTCATTTGTTTTTTTTTTCTTTTTAAACTTTCCATCATTTCCCTTTTCTCTTGGCTTAATTCATCATTTCCCTTTCTACTTGTTTTAACTAGTGGTGGACATTCCGCCGTCTATTTTGTAAAATGACGATATGATCATCTAATCATTTTCCTTTCGATTATCATAGAGATATGAAGTCCATGAACTACTTCTCATGACTTTTGTCCCCACAATATCTCGCGTCCAATGGCAAAAAAAGATCAAATACAAAAAGATCATTTGTCCCATTGAGTCGATCTAACTATTAAAGAGCGAATGCATGCAAATTTTATGACAAAGTAGGGAAAAATTTCAGTTAATTCAGAATGGTTGGACACGATCTAGTTATCTCTAATTTAGGGAGGGTCTCGATCTTACCATGCGATATGAAAAATATCTTATCGCGTGTCACGATTACACTTACGATCTAACAAATCACCCTGTATATCAACTAGCATATAGATCGTTTTAGAAACAATCGACATAGCTCGATAGACCAGATCACGAGCACTGGCGCCGGCACCGGCTTCGCCGGCCTAGACACGGTGCGAGCTGATACGTGATACAAAAATCGGGTTGGTTTGCGCAATCAATTTTTTTCTCGGACCTAGGTTCACCCACGTAGGCCGCCTAAGCCTGGTCAGAAATTTTTTTTTATGAGTATATATTTCGTGGACGAGGTTGGACAAAGGGCAATAAAAAGAAGAAGAAACGCACCAAAAATCATCTCCTCTTCCTGACTCTCACTCTCTCACTCTCTCTCTACAGAGAAATGAGCCAGTGCGTTCCGGACTGGGATTTCGATGACTCCGGCAACCACCACCATCCCGCTCCTCCCCGACGCTCTCTCCGCTCTCACTCCTTCAATCCCAACGCTCCCGATGTTCCCATGTAATTCAATGTCGCAAGCTTTGGATTTTCTTTTTGACTTGATTTTGAATCTGTTCGAGGGGATTGATTCTTGTCTTGCTGTGTCGGCAGGTCGAACTACGAGGTCGCCGAGCTGACGTGGGAGAACGGCCAACTCGCCATGCACGGCCTCGGCCCCCCGCGCCCCCCCGTCAAGCCCCTCCCCTCCGCTTCGCCCTCCAAGTACGCGTGGGTGGACAAGCCACGCGCCGCCAACGCCTCCGGCGGCGCCGGCACAGGCACCCTCGAGTGCATCGTCAACCAGGCCGCCGCCCTGCTGCCGCCCTGCCGCAAGCTGCCCTTCGACGCCGCGGCGGGCGATCTCGTCCCGTGGTCCTCGCGCGGCGCCGCGGCGGCCTCTGCCACCATGACGATGGATGCGCTCGTCCCCTGCGGCGACTCCGCGCCCGGCAGCGGCGGCACCGGGACGTGCGTCGTGGGTTGCTCCACGCGGGTGGGGTCGTGCAGTGGGGCGGCACCGGGGCCGGCGCAGGAGGAGGACGCGGCGGCGGAGTGGAGCGGGATGGACCAGAGCGCGAGCGGGAGCGCGACGTTCGGGAGGGACAGCCAGCAGATGACGCTGGACACGGGGGAGATGGAGACCGGGGTTGGGATGACGTCGACGTCCCTGGGGTCGCCGGAGAACACCAGCTCCGGAAAGGGCTGCACGAGGGCAACGGCGGCGGCCGAGGACCACGACTCCGTTTGTCACAGCAGGCCTCCGGTGAGGGAACACCCCCCGTAAATTAGTTAATTAATTTAATTAGAATATTATATCCTTTTTTTTTTTAGCGGAGTTGAGGTTTTCATCCGTGTTTAGTAATCTTTAGTGCATTAATCATTGAAGGTGTCCCCACAAATTCTCGGCTCTGTTTTTTTTTTTCTTCTTCCAATTTTCAAGTTTTTCTTTATTTATTTTTCAATTTTAATTATTAAAATGGGTTTGGGAATTGTGCAGAGGGAGGGAGGTGACGACGTAGACAACAAGAAGCGGAAAGGAAAGTCTTCGGTCTCCACCAAAAGGAGTCGAGCCGCCGCTATTCACAACCAATCTGAACGAGTACGATCTCTCTCCGCCACTATTTTCATACCCCCAAATGGAAAAAAAAAGAGTCAATTTCTTAAAATTCATGAAAATATTATACCTAATCTTACAAGACTTTAGAAAAATATATACATTAATAATGCTTTTATAGAGTCGAAGCACACGACATATTGAATGATAGTCAAATCCCTAGAACAAGTGCGATCATAATTGATTGTGTCTATCACGGCGGAGTGCCTTTCTCGTTAACCGGTCTTGAGCGATGCCGATGCAGAAAAGGAGAGATAAGATAAACCAGAGGATGAAGACGCTGCGGAAGCTGGTTCCTAATTCTAGCAAGGTACATCCATTCAATTACGTTATTTTTTGAGAATTTCCAAGGCTTAGATTTTTGGCGAAAATTATTATTTTCGCAAAGGGTTGTAGAAAATATGATAGAGTAAGGGTGTGAATGACAAAATTTATGTTCCAAAAATCAATTTCTAAGCTAAGAAATACGTTTGATAACATGAAAAAATTTCTACACTTAGAATAAAAATTCATTTGATAACAGCATAAAACTTCTATTTCCCTTACGGCGGTGGTGGCAGCACCAACACCGGGCGAGTAGCGACAGTGACAACGGCGAAGGGAAGAGAGGAGGCAGGGAGCCGAAAGAGAGAGGAGAGCAAGTTGCGAGAAGAGAGATGAGAGAGAGAAGAGTTTTTATTTCTAGTATGTTCTAAAAATTAAGAAGTAAAAAAATTTAACTTTTGATTTTTGTTCCAAACTTATTTTTGGACTAAAAAATTATTTCAAAAATAGAAAAATGAAATTGCGTCACCAAATGAATTTTTGGAATAGAATTTATGTTTCAAAAATTTTGTCAGACCCTAACTGTTGTGCATTTCTGTCGTGGAAAAAGAGTATTGTATAATTCTTTTTTACATGAAATTCTCTCTCCACCAAGCTTTTTGCAGAGGCCCTTAGTGCTTATCCAAATAGTATAACTCGTAGAATTCTATTTTTTCCCAAAATTCTAAAGAAAAAAGTAGGGTTAGTAATTACTTGAACTCAATTTTTTTTCCTATTGATTTGGTATTGCAGTTAAATGATTAATTTTTCTGGATAGTACTTGAGCAGGCAAGATGGTACATGATTGCATTGAAGAAAGACCTGCAGAATAGGAACCATGTGCAAACAGGGTAGTGATAAATGATGTGGTCCCAATGAAGCTTTTCTAGGCAAGATTGACTCTAAGTTAATCTGAGAGAGAGAGAGAGAGAGAGAGAGAGAGGGTCTAGGAAGGAAAGGTTTAATGTTAGAGCAGGAACTTGTCTCCATATCAAATCAAGAACTTTGTCTCCGTATCAAAATCATCATCCCTCCTTTGTCTGCTTGTCCCCATTCGAAGATTAGTCTTGTGGACTAGGATCATCTCTCTCTCTCTCTCAAAAGAGGCCACACATTCTCATTGAGATCTTTTACTATTTTTGTGCCCACATTCTCATGATTGGTCCTGTGATTGAATTGAACAGAAAGAGCAATAATGAGCTGATCTTCTCTAGCCCTTCTTTCCACTTTGGAAGATGATTCATTACCCTGACTTCGACATGGCTCGCAGAACTGTAGTGGAGCCGACATGAAAACCTGAACTTCGATTTACTGATAAAATTTCATGAGTACTCTACTCTGCATCTTGATGTGGTGCATGGTGTTATCAAAAGGGTATGTCGAGCTATCCTGCGAGTTCCATCTGAGGCTTCGCTTAGTGGGAATGGACATGATAAACTCATTCAGCAGCGCCTAAACGTTAGCTGAGGGTTTTCTTGGTTTGATCACCAGACGGACAAAGCCTCGGTGCTCGACGAGGTGATCGAGTATCTGAAACAGCTCCAGGCGCAAGTTCAGATGGTGAGCAGGATGAACATGCAGCCGATGATGATGCCGATGGCGATGCCGATGGCGATGCAGCAGCAGCTTCAGATGCCGATGATGGGCCCGATGGGGATGGGGTTGGGAATGGTGGGGATGGGGATGCCCGGGATGGGCATGATGGACATGAACGCCCTCGGCCGCTCCAACCTCGCCAGCATCCCTCCCGTCCTCCACCCTGCCGCCGCCGCCTTCATGCCCATCAGTTCTTGGGACGGCGACCGGGGATCCGCTGCTGCTCCTATGGTCATGCCCGACCCGCTGTCGGCGTTCCTCGCTTCCCAGTCACAGGTACCATAAGTTTCCACCGGAGAAAAGCACTAGTTTAGTTAATCAAAAACTGACGAACATTCTCTTTTGGGGCCAGCAAAATTTAAATGAACGTTTATTTTATTAACCTTACTAAAAGAATCATTCTTTATAGAGTATTGTCAAGTGGAAAAGTTTATAGTTTATTCATAGAATATACTAGCGTTAATCAACTCTTAACCTATTCTTGCGTGCATTTAATGTGGGAGCATTGCTGAAAATTTCTGGAGGTCAAGTATACTTTGGCTTACTTTTGGGTAGATGGAAGATAGCCTATCAGCTCATTAATGGACCGACAAGTATCAATTTGGAAGCTTTGAAACATAGAGATCATTCATACATATGATATGCCTTTATACATAGTGACGAACAGTTATTAATTAAATGAAGACCAGACAAGATGTGAGATTTGGCGTGCGAAAATGAAATGAGGGTGTTTATCATTGCGCGCTTTTTTGGGATAAAAGATTTACTGAACATGTTCTAAAGAATATACTAACTTACTTAGCAACCAAATAGAGATTTATACTTCGAAAATGAAGCATTTCTTACTGCATATACTTAACAAGTATCCCGAGGACACTACTTTCAGAAGATCAAATCATTATACGTAGCTAACGATGAACAAACTTGCGATGATTGTGATTTTTTTTACACATGCAGTTTACAAACTAAACTTATAGACAATAATGGATATTGATGTGAATAAATTATTTTTTTTTACCTAGCAACTTGTGTGTTTATAGTTGCTAATTTTTGCCAAATTGAACACTTATTGCAGCCAATGACGTTGGATGCCTACAGCAGGATCGCAGCCATGTACCAGCAGATGCATCAACCACCAGCTTCCACTTCCAAGAACTGAACTAATTCCTCAAGCAAGTTGCTTTTTTGACTGTGTCTTGGATAAGTTCGCAATCGCAAGCGAGTGCTGTAACATTTTTCTTTTTCTAGTCTAGTATACTATTGAAGCACGTGAGATAATTTAGTTTAATAGCCTTTCTTTTCGTGCTTTCGTGTCCCCAGCTAGATAAAAGATTCTTTATATGTGTGTGTATGTAAGTATATATATGAGGAAATTATATGTATATAGTTATGTCCCTTCCCTTTTGTTATTACTGTTAATTTAATTTGACTTTATGTTGGGGATAATGGTTCATATATTAACATATTAAATATCTGCGGGTTGAGATCCTCTAATGTTGAGGGGCAGATTTACATGGTGGAGTTACCTTTTAAATGTGACTCAATTTGCCATCACATGCTAAGAAATCTACACAAAGAAATTCAGGGGATAATTACCAAAAAAGTCATAAATATATTGCAATTGTGCTAATTCAATCCAAAACTTTTTTTATTGCTAGTCTAGTTTTAAACATTTTGCAATTGTTCTAGTTTAATCCATCCAGCGAATTTTGGCTGATCGGCGACAGAATATTTTAATATATATTTTATTTTTTTATTAATTTTTTTCTTTTTCTCTCTTTTTTTTCCCTCCCCTCCCCTTCCTCTTCCTCCACCCAGTCGCCAAGCTCTGGCGATCGCCTAGCGAGGATGACCTCGCCAGCTATTGGGTGAGGTCGGGCCTCGCCCAGCCATGGTGAGGTCGAGCCTCATCGAGTGATGGCGAGAGCCTTGCCATGGTTGGGACGAGGTCGTCCTTGCTGGCTGTCGCCTTTGGCCGGTCGTCAGAGCTTAGTGACCGACTGGAGGAAGAAGAAGGGGAATAAAGTATTAAAATATTCTGTCGCCAGCGTCCATGTTAGCGCCGGCCGGCTAAAATTTGCTGGATGGATTGAACTAGAATAATTACAAAAGGTTTAAGACTAAACTGGCAAAAAAAAGCTTATGACTGAATTAACACAATTGCAATAAATTTAGGATTTTTTTGATAATTTTCCCAAAAATCCAGACCCCATTTCATCAATCGCTCTTTTCACCCTTGTAGCACCTCGAATTTTGCGAGCTAAGGTCGTTGGCTAGCAACGCCTCAATTCCAAGGATCTTCCCAAATCCTAAGTGCTAGTTATCATGATAATGAATCTATATATTGAAATAGAGAGTAAAGTTGTTACAAATCAATTTAGATAAATCTAGATTGATGGGATACCTAAACCCTCAAGTAGTGTAGGAGAAGTTAAACTACCTAAGTGCACTTGTAAGGGAAGAACTGGTCTGATAAAACCTAGAGATCTTAGGTTCGGGGGTACGATTACGCGTGAGATAGACTAGCATTCCACAATGCTCTTACGATATTGTAGCCCTATTTTTTTGTTGTTGTTGTTGTTGCTAAGTCTAAGTCATTTATCAATCAATCTCCTAAGTATGCAGGATGTTTTGTTAAATATTCAAAATGTCGCCAATGCATAGTGACGTTATTGATTAATGAAACCGTTCTTTTTGTGTAGTGGTATGACTTCAGATGTGTGTAAAAGTATGTATGCAAAATTCATTATGACGTGTAATGAACATGCATCGTTCAGTGTGGAATTCAAGCATAACGATTAAGATGACATATCATGACAATATTTACACGCGGCATGTCATGGAAAATTTAAATGCAAACATGACAGAAAATGGCATGATATGACAACATGCACATGCACCATGACATGATAAATTCATATACAAATGTGATTAGGAATTGACATGACATGACAAATAAAAAAATACTACGCGAGAATGACATGTCATAGCAATAATCACACAAAATATGACATGTCAAATTCATGATTTAAATATCATGAAAAAAATGACATGGCAATAATTAGCTAACACCGGAGAGTTGGAAAGATCTTGTACTCCGCGTTGCCTCTTTAGCTTCACCCATGTCTTGAGCCAATCCATCACGTAGCTTGCTCGTGGAATGTGATGGTGAAGGTGTCTTAATGTTTAATCGGCTTGGTTCCTGCCTTTCATCATCACACCACGTCACTGCCGACGTATAGCAATGTCAATTAATGACAATACAATTAATTGTCACAGATGTCAAGACCATATTAGATACAAAATACTCTTAAATACAAGTGAACATGACCTGTTAAATTTTTTTTAAAGTAGTCAAGAAAATCCTAGACAAAAGAAGAATTATATCACCATGGCCTCCTCCTCGGCCGGGCGTGCCTAGAGAACCTTCTGTCCAAGCGTGGGTGGACGGTCGCGGCACGGTGGAATGATGAGCCGGGGTCCAACGGCGACAAATGGCAGGTCATGTGGAGAGAGAGAGAGAGAAAAGGGAGGGAAATCGGGCAGGGTTGGGTTTGACTTTTCTTTTGCCTATTTCACTAGTTAAGCATCTTTAAGTTTACAACTCAGCTGCTTTTAAGTACGTAATTGCCGATTGATAATCAATAAATTCCTCGGACGGAGAAAAACATGACCCTTGAATAGGGTTTGGTCCGTAGATTCCACAGATGGTTTACGGCTAATTTTAGTGTTTTCATCCCGCACGTGTATTAGGACGGACGACCCCATTTTTGGGTGATGATTAAGCTGGAGAAATTATATCGAGTGCCAGCATTTTAATCCACAGGAGGACAGTGTGCGTCGAGCACATTAATAATGGAACAGCCTCGGCAGACATCGAACGTGCAATGTATGCAAAAAGACAAGCACGCCGATGATTGGATCATCAGTTGTCGACTTGGTCCAAGCGAAACCACACGTTCCTCCCCAAGACCTTTGGTGCTGTCTATCTTTGGATAGATCCTACATTATTCACGACATTTTCCTTCTGATGTAGAATATGACATTTACGACATGCGACCCTTGAATTTGATGTGCAATGTTCATTATCTCTCGACGTGGTCATATCTTGCTAGTAAATACTAGGGGCCACCATCACATCTAAATAATTATCATCACACCGTCTTGCTCTATAATTGCTTAAATAGCTGAATTTGATTTATTTTGGGCGTGCATAATAACTATTATGTTTTTTTATTTCTATTTCAAAAATAGATTTGAAACATGTTTAGAATAGAAAACTGTTTGGTAACGTAATTTCATTTTTTTTAATTTTCTAGAATAAATTTTTAGTTCGGAAATAGGTATGGAACAGAAGTGTGATATAAAATTTTTATACTTTTCTATTTATGGAATAAAAATGGAAATAAAAAAAAGTTTCTTTCTCTTTCTCTTTCTCCTCTCTCTCTTCACGACTCGCTATCCTCTCTCTCTCTCAATTCCCCGCCTTCTCCCTCCCTTCCATCGCCATTAGGAAAGTAGAAATTTTATACTATTATCAAACAAATTTTTGTTCCGAAAACAAAAATTTTGTCTCGTTATCAAACACATTTCTCTATTCAGTTGCTCAGAAACTCGTTTAGGAAATAGTAATAGAAAAATTTATTTCAGGCCAGAAATTGATTCCAAAAACAAAATGGTTATCATTCGCGCCCTTAATGAATTTGGTTTTCCTCTTTTAAGCTAGGGGTGAGCGGTTCCATTTCGTACAGCTTTCTCATTTTCTAGAACCCGGAACCTATATTGTCATAGGTTCTAAAGTCTATTTAGGTTCTACCTGTAATATTAATTAAACAATTGTAGTGAATCATCATTTTTAATGACCATCGATTGTTACTATATCCATTGACCACAACTCATATTTAAACACATGAAAAATATTAAACATTGACAAAGTAAAAGTCTCAATCATCAATATCGTTAGAAATGGAAGCTTAAATTAGTGATTTTAGATTATATATTCATCATTGAATGTCATGGAATATCGAAAGATCACGCGAAGACATAGACAAAGAAAAATACAAAAACTTGTTTCAACTTCCATCTACCTAGAATTTGAAACTTACCTGTTGAAATAGGTTTTTCAATTTTTGAAACCTGAAACATACCCTGCATACCTTGAAACCTGGAACCAGATAGGTTTCTACTACTGCGATTCTCAGATTCCAAATTTTACTCTGGAACCATGCTCACCTTTACTTCAACCTACAAAGATGTTGCATCTGGAAATTTGGAAGATTTTTGACGTATTATCTCGTACTCTTCTCAGCTTTCACTACAAACTTCTTGTCATGATGAAATTAGATTATTAATTAATCAATTGACTGGTTGATTATATTTTTTTAAGAATAGTGCAAAGAATGGCCAAAAAAACTATCTGGTCAACAGGGTCGTGTTACTAATTCTCAAACGGTGCTTACATAACATGACAATGATTGGTACATTGGCATGCTTGGGGGCTTGTTAACTAAATACTTTCAAAAGAAACTGTGGTGGTTAGATATAGCTTTGTGCATACAATAGTTTGATTTTCATCGAAGCCCCTCCGCCCCCCTTGCAGTGTCATGGACTTTCATCCATAGGGTTATTTTTCGAATTTCCTCCTGTTTAATAGGTTTACAGCATTTGTCTGTCCTTTTCGATTTTCCAGACAGCTTTTGATCATTATTTCAGAAATACAGAAAAGATGGAGCTTTCCCTAGGTTTTCCTCCTGAAAACAAACGCTTACCTGAGTGCGTGTTTGGGGGTTAGATTGTCCGTGTTAGCCTACCGTTTGCTGTCAATTCATGTCGTGTCAAATCGTGATAAAGGCATAACGAGAATATGGTTAATATCAATATGACACGTGTTATAAACATGCCAAATCGCCGCAACACACCTAATAAAAGCATGTCAGACAATTATCAAGCTTGTTATTATGTTTAATGTCGACATGATAAGATAATTAACCTGTTTACAATAATAAACGCATAAAACTTGTGTTAACACGATTAACGAGTTTCAACATGTTTACGGAGAATATGAGTAATTTTACTTTGCATTAAATCTAAATGCATTATTGAGTTACTTTTCTTTTTGTTCAGTGATATTTTATCCCTAAATGCGATTTTATTTAGCAATTTACAATATTTGAACGATATTATAAAGATAGAAATACAAAATTCTTCAAACATAATTTAACAATAGGTATAAATATGTTGAAAATAGTCAAGCATTAACATCCGATTGAGTTGATAACTAGAAAACGAATTTTGGATACCAATACGCATGACAAATTCGTTGCCTTAGGCATGTTTTGTTTTGTTTTTGTCTTTTTCAATCAAGGCGATGAAAAAGTAATTCCGTCGCATTTGCTTAGACCTTAGGCACTAAAATTACATTTTCTTATCTCCCTTCTCATATCAAAAGCGACGAAAATAAAAATTCATCCGTTGCTTATTAAAACAGTTAGGGGTAAGCAATTTCATGGTCAGTCTAGATTTCACCTAAAATCTGAAACCTACTTGTCGAAACTGTTTTTCCATCTTTTGGAATCTGACACCTACCATGCATATCATAAAACTTGAAATCTACTCTGTCACATGTTTCAAGGTCAATTTAGGTTCCACTTGTATTTTTTATTGAACAATTGCAGTGAATCATCACCTCTAATGACCACAATTTACCGTTACAATCTGCTGACCACAACTCATATTTAGACACACGAAAGATATGAAATATTAACAAAGTAAAAATCTTAATTATGGATATCACAAAAAATGAAAGCTCAAATTAATGATTTCATATTACACACTCATCATTAGACGCTATGGAATACCACAGGGTCACGTAAATATATAGAACAAGAAAAACACAAAGAGTTGTTTCAGGTTCCAGCCCATCTCAACCAATTTTACAATTTTCGGAACTTGAAACCTACCTTATAAACCCTAGAAACTAGAACCGGATCGGTTCCCATCGGTACGGTTCTTTGGTTCCCGATTCTACAGTGGAACCATGCTTACCCCTAAAAATAGTGACGAAGTCTTGCTTTGGTCGCCAAAGGTTTGATGTGGTGTAATCAACCATGACGGAAATAGTCATCGCTGGAGATTTTCATTGTCAAAACGCTGATTTTTTCTTGTAGTGATTTCTCTGGACATGTTGGCTTGAATAATTGTGAGGATCAATTCTCTAAAAGAAATCCCAATTTTAGATCTAATCCTGCCCCGAACTTTTTTTTGTCTAAAAAAGATCATCAACTTTCACTCTAGTCTCAAATCTGTCTATGCATCCAAAAATTGCCTCTGGTTTCTTCAAAATTATCAACACCAGGAGGCTGCTGCTGCTCCATACAAAGGTGATTATGTTGATGAAGATGCAGCTTCTAATAATGGACCTCTAACTAGCTGTGATATTGGTTTTGTTGAAGAAACTAATGGCGATTTTTGAATGAGTGGGCAAATTTGGGATTAGAGTGAAACTTGTGAATTTTTTTGACGAAGAAAGTCCAGGGTAGAATTGAGATTTGACTTAAAATTGAGAATATTTTAAGGAAATAAGACCACAACTATGGGATCCTCCACCTTCCGAGTGGATTAAACTGAATGTTGATGGGCCTCTAAAGACAACCTAAGACTTGTTGGTACAGGGTGTTTATTTAGAAACAAAGGGGGTAATTGGCTTGGTGGTTTTGCTGCATTCATATAAAAATGTTCTTCGACCCAAGCAGAACTTTGGGCTTTGTGATTGGGAATCAAATTCGCAAAACAACGTGGTTTTCATAAGATCATCATTGAGATTGACTCAAAAGCCATCACTAATCTTGTTAGTCTAGAGCATATGAATGATAATGCTAGCCTTGCTTTGTTTAAAATTATTAGGAGACTCATGCGCTCTCACTTTGAATTTAAAGTGCAATATAACTTTTGGGAAGGAAATCGTTGTGCTAATTGGTTTGCTAATCTTGGAATCGATAAGCGCTTGTATACTAGTTTCTTTTCTTTATCTCATACAGAGTTACTTTATGTTTTAATAGGTGATAAATTATGGATAGTAGATTTACGATGTTAAATTTTTGTACTCGGCTTTAGCATTTTTTTATAAAAAAAAGTTGGATTATTTGTAGTTTTTATTTGTAGTTGGATTAGCAACTGCCGTATGTGGATTACGGCCAATTAACACAAGTAAATCCAATGCTCAAATCAACTTCCTTTGGGAAAATTATCCAAAAAGTTGTAACTTCTTGTACTTTGGCCAATTCAGTTTTAAACTTTTCAATTTTATCAATTGAGTCCTAAACCTTTCAACGATATGCTAATTGAATCTATTTGGCCAATTTTGGCTGGTTGTCTTACGTGACACTGCCGACGTTGATATAGGCACTTTTTGTACTTTTTAAAAAATATTTTTGACTTTTTTGTGCCGTGCAAGCGATCGCTGGGGGGTGGGTGGGGTCGCGAAGGCCCTTGGAGAAACTCTCGATTTTTTTGACATTGCGAGGGCAAAATTGTAAATCATGAAATTGAGAATTAAATAGAGATCCTCGTAAGAATTGCAGTTACTTTTACTGGTTATGTACGTCTATGTTGAACTTCGAAAGGAACCAAAAAGCCTCTCTCACCACCATTCACTCTCACGAGGGAAGGAATGAAGTGATTGCGGGAAGACGATAAGGGTGGTCGGATGATTGGAGGGCGAGAGGAACGCTTGGACGCGATGCTCACCACATGCTTTGGGTTGTCTGAATATCGAGGGTTTATGTGAATCCCAGGAGTTGTCATCGTTATTTTGATTTTTTGGAACTTCCATAAATTTAAGGATAAAAGCCACAAAAACTCTCAAACTATATTCAATATGAGACATTTACTATAATTTTTTTTTCTATGATATCAAAAATCACAAACTTATATTTGTGCGATACATTTAACCTCCATTTTGTCGATAAGAATGGCTAAAAATCTGCCTAGATGGACATTGAAAACAAACGGTGTTAACATGGTGTTCACGTTGAGTGAAATAAAACGACATTATTCTGACTTAAAAAATCATTTGAAGGAACTTGAAAGAGGGTATATGTGTTATATAGATACAAGTTTATGATTTTTCATGTTACAAGAAAAAATTTATGGTAAATGTGTTACAATGAGTATCACAAAAAATTCATGATAAATATGTCACAGTGAGTATAATTTGAATTTTTTTTTCTTTAAATTCAATGATGACCATCGTTAAAAGTCACACTGTTCATTGAAAGCCACAAAAAGGCCAAGAAAGCTCCCGTTTTCAATGGGATTCGTGGAGTTATTTCTTCGACTTTGTTCTCTAGGAGGTGCGCATATGAAAACTTTCGGAGAGTCGACCGATGGTATAGCGGTTTGATTGGAATGCCAAAGATCATATGTTCGAAAATCATCATAATATCGGCCGTCGATCTCTTAAACATATATCTTTTACTCTATACATAATGGACGGGATGATGTGTGCGTTATAAGAATATGCATATTTTCGTAAGGAGATATTCCACGTGGCATGAAGCGCCAAAAGAGCTTCGATGAGAGATCCACTTCACGTCTTTGTCTCCCAAAATTTTGTCCACCTAATTTGTTAGATTGAAGTGGATAAGCTCACTTTGTGATTGTTTGTCGATGATCAAATGGCACACTATGACATTTTTATTAATTTTTTAAAATAAGTAATACCCTTTTATTAAGAGAATTGTTGTGCAAACCTAGACACTTTATTATATTAATAAAATTATTATATTACTTTAAAAACATGTACCTTCCCAAATGATATGTTGCTCTTCTCCATAAACTATTTTTTTCCTAATCTCTTTTGTGTGTTTGATTATTTTAGAAGATCGGGTAACCCATTGTGTCTGTTATTCTTTTTTGGCTGGTTATGCCAAATTTTTTCTCGTTGTCATAGGTCTTGTAGATACCAATCACGTAACACGAGAAACCCTGCTGAGGACCATTATTTGACCCACTTAAGAGTGCAAAGTTGTCCAAAAAGTTTTAAATTTATTATACAATAACTAATTCAATCCTAAATTTTTTTATTGTGCCAATTTAATCTTAAACTTATTGTACGATAGACAATTCAGTCTTAAACTTTTCAATTGTGTCAATTTAATCTTAAACTTTTTGATAATTTATCAATTTAGTCATTTCAGCTAATTTTGATCAGAAATCGCTGATGTGACAGTCCAGTTAGTGCCGGTCGTTTTACGTGATATGACTAGCGTTGACGTATATAATTTTTGTAATTTATTAAAATTTTCTGGTTTTTTTTTCTCTCTCTTTTTTCCTTTTCCACTATTTCCCTCGGTCTCCCACTAGGCCTTGGCCATGGTCGACGGCGGTCGCCGTGCCACATAGGATGGCTGACGCTGACTAAACCGCAACGTCAGCGATTTTTGATCAAAATTAATCTAAAGGGCTATATTGTTAAATTGTTAAAATGTTTATAACTAAATTGACAAATCATCAACAATTTAGAATAAATTGGCACAATCAAAATGTTTAGAATTGACACAATTGAAAAGTTATAACTATTATTGGCTGTCGTGCAATAGATTTAGGATTTTTTGGATAATCATCCCATCCCCTCCCAAGATTACTAATTAACGAAATCATTCTTAATTTTCTATTCGGTGTAGGATGGTGTTTGATTGCTCTAGAAATTGAAGCTATTAGATGAATGCATAAAAAAAATGTTTAAAAAGAAAACAAAGCAAGATGGAGAATTGTAGCATCGCCATCTACATCTTTGACCACATCAGTCGTCACCATAGTTGCTGGCAACATCTCTCTCTGCACGAGTCCCAACCCTAAGAATGGCCCCAAGCCTCCACCGATGCCACCGTCGTCGATTACCTCCACCTCCAATTGACAGACCATGACCACCCGACTCCTCGCCGGATATTCCTAGACTAGGACAGGATTTAAGGTACCCCAATACTGGCATTGCTACTGGTCCACAGGACCACATCGGAAAGTAATGATATAGATTAACCCAACAAAATATCAGTATTTCCGCCAAGAAAATTAGGGGATATTTAATGTAGATTTTTTTTTTTTGCTGGTAGTGGTACATCGACGGCCATGAAATATTTCGATGGTCCAAAGATTAAGAGTCCTCGGCAATGGAATCTCTATTCGAGATCATTTTTGTCCCGTGTTGATAAATATCACATTGATTCTATCTTCTTTTTTCTTAAAAGCTTATCCATTCGTTGTTTCATTTTTACTCTTTATTATTTTTGAAAAAAAGCCACAAAAAATCTCAAACTTTGCCCTCTATAATACATTTATAAAAAAAAAAAAATTGTGACACCAAAAATCCCAAACTTATACTTGTGCGGCATATTTACTCAATTTGAAATAAAAAGACATATTTACCCCTAAGCTTTTTTTATTTTTTATTTAATAGAATATTAAAAAATATTTTTTAAAAAAGGAGGAGGAATCAAGGGCAAGGGCGATAGCCCTCGCCGCCCTCGTCGCCGGAGAGGGCTGGCGGGGTCGCTGGGGCCTCGGCGAGGCTCACCGGCCCTTGCCTAGCGCTGGCGACCCTTGGCGAGGCTAGCAACCCTTGTCTAGATCTGGGCAAGGGTTGTCGGCCCTCGCCGAGGCCCCGATGGCCCCCGCCAACCCTCACCCAGCGTTGGCGACCCTCGCTGAGGTTGGCAACCCTCACCTAGATCTGGGCGAGGGTCGCCGGCCCTCGCCGAGGCCACGACGACCCCCGCCGGCCCTCTTCGGTGACGGGGGCGGCAGCGGCGAGGGCTACCACCCTTGCCCCTGAATCCTCCCTTTTTAAATATTTTTGAATATTCTATTTAATAAAAAGGTAAAAGGCGAAAATGCCCTTGAGTCAGATAATTTTTTAGGGTAAATGTGTCACACGGATAAAAGTTTGGGGTTTTTGGTATTATAAAAAAAAATTTGGGGTAAATGTGTCATAGAGGACAAAATTTGATATTTTTGGTGTCACAAAAAAGCTTGAAGTAAATGTGTCACAAATTGCAAAGTTTGGGATTTTTGGTGGCATTCATCTTTTTTTTTTAATCCTTTTTTGGGCTTCGTAGACATCATTAGACTAATCACGACCCATTTTAGGATTCGGAGGTAATCACTTCCTCTTCTTTTTCTTTTTTCGATGTGATTTTGGAAGATTGGTAAATGGTGTGGTAATTAAGAATTATCACATGGACCCGACGCGTGCACCGGTCCATCCGCATCGTCGGATGCAGCGAGTCTGCTCCTGAGTTCGGTGTGTCCCGCCATATAGAATGGAATAGACATTGCAAGTCGATGAAAAAGCTGAGGCATTCTATAATGCAAAGGCCACAATTTTTATATTCATTTTCAATTGATTTTTCATTGATTTTTTCCGCTTGAGCATCTCTCGAATGCATGTCTCCTCAATCATGGAATTTCATACCCATGTTCTTCGCGTACCGGGCGAGCCCACTACAGTCGGGTTTTAGGCCTGAGCAAAGATGGAAAACAGGGCGATACTGTGATGCATTGGGCCTGTGTTGGGCTCGTGTAAGTAGGGCAGGAGCTAGGCACCTCCTCCTTGATTCTTATAGGTTTATTTTATCGACCTTTGATTGTGTGATTTTGATAATCCAGTGGTACGAGCGTAATATCCCAACCACCTAGAAGCCCATGAAATATCCTATGGAATGTCTTATGCAAATACTATTGGTAAGAACACCGCCTCACACAAAGTCAAAGCTATCACTATCTCGACTCAGAAATCTCTTCTTTTGCCTATTTTCTCTCTCTTAATTTGAATGCAAAGTTCAGGAAAGTTATCTAAAAGGTCATAAATTTATTGTACGGCGGCCAATCCAATTCTAAATCTTTCAATAGTTTCAATTTAGTCATAAACCTTTCAATTGTGTCAATTTAAACCTAAATATTTTTTGTCATTTGCCAAATTTAGTCGTAAGCCTTTTGGTGATTTGCCAATTTAGTAATTCCAGCCAGTTTTGGCAGGTCAGGCGTCCTACGTGGCTTGGTTAGTGGGCTTGCCGGCCCGGCATTGATATCGACAATTTTTTCAATTTTTAATTTTTTTAATAAACATATTTCTTGCCAATTTAGTCAAGCTCAACTCCGGCTCGGTTCTGCAGGCTCCGTTCTCGATCAGGCTCACCGCCATGGAGTCATGTATGACTGTGGTAGCCGAGAACTCTTCTCGGTCGGATGGAAGCTGAGCAAGACTTATCGATTGGCTGTGAACTTTTAGCCTAATATATTATTTTGCTTTTTGGCAATCTTTTAGTGGCTAATCAGAGTAAATTGTAGCTCTCTTCTCATTGAAAATAAGATCCAAATTAATGGTAACATAACATATAGTTCAGGAAGAAATCGGCAAATTAAATTTAAAGAAGTGAAAGCAAAGTTGCCTCATCATTTGGGTAATAGACCTAGTCGTTTTATTCATTATCTGGAGCCCCGCACATGAAAACACCTTAGGTTCGAGGCAACTGCTTTGATTCCAGGCGAATCAGATTTTTTCTTTTGGGGCTATGGGGTGACTGGAGTTCAATAATTATTCTTCATACATTAGGGCTTCGTTTATTTCGCGAAAAATAAATGATTCGAATATATTTTCTTAAAAATAATTGCTTGTATTTCTTGAAATAATTAGCAAATGAAAAAAGTTTTCATTATCAACAACACTTTATGTCTATAAATTATTTTTATAAACAATGAAAATAATTTTCATTCGTTCATTTTTGTAAATAATAGAAGCGATCATTTTTAGAAAAATAATTTTCAAATAATTTATATTTCATAAAACAAAAGGGAGATTAGGTTTCCTTATTTTTCTTTGAATTTTGAGAAAATTATTAGATGTCTTTTTTTTTTTCCTTTTAACCGTTGCTAGATTTACTGGACTCCAGCAAATTGTCCAGGGAAGACTTTTTTCATACTCTTTTTTTTTTTTTTGGCTAAACAGATTCTTTTTTAAGTTAACCGACAAAATATCCTTAGAATCTATGTCCAATATTCATTTACATTACTATATATCTCTCTCTACCTACATAATTTCATCACCCATTAGAAGAATTGACATCCTCACCCAATTGGCATAATTTCATCACTCGTTCTTCGCATAATTTGAAGTGCAGTTACGAACTTTCATGTAAATATTATATAATTTTAAATTTTTTTATTTAAATTCCTAAATAAAATAAGTTAACACTATTGACATATAACTGCGAAATTCTAATGATAACGATTGCATGTGAATACTGCTTATTCATGATCGTGAATTCACTACTTACAAGTAAGACAATAGTTTTTTAATATCTTTTTATAACTAATCGACTCATTAAAGTTAACATGGGGTATCGTTTTTTATCCCTTTATTATTGTGACAAAACATGGATGGTCCTCGAATTAATTATTAATCTCCCAACTCTAAATTTGTCATGTATCCTTACATATAAATGTAATTTGGAAAAATTGTCAAAAAAGTTTTAAAACTATTGCACTTTTTCCAATTAAATCCTAAATCTTTTAATTTTCCAATTGAGTCCATTGACCGGAAATTGCTGACGTGGCAGTCTAGTTAGCGTTGGCCGTCCTACATGGCACGATCGGTGCTGAAGTACATAGGACGGCTAGTGCAATGTGGACAATTTTGAATAGTTTTTCAAAAATTTTTTTATTATTATTGATCATTTTTCCTTTTTGGTTCAAAGGGATGTCGGTCCTAGATCTAGGGAGGGTTGGCGACCCCCATTGACCCCTAGGTTAGGGCTATGAAGCCCTCGTCGGCCGAAGGCGAGGGCTAGTGAGCCCTTGCCAGATCTAGCGAGGGCTAGAGAGGGTGGGCGAAGGTTGCAAGGGCTCCTTAGATCTGACAAGGCGAGGGCGTGGCGACCCTCACCAGCCTCAACAAGGGGCCGCAACCCCTTAATAGCGGGTGGTGAGGGCTTCGCGGCCCTCGCCTGGTTGCCGGCCATTAGAACCAAAAAAGAAAAAAAAAAAAAAGAGAAAAGAAAAGAAAAGTATAAAATAATAAGAAAAATTCAAAAAATATTTTAAAAAATAAAAATTATTCTCGTTAGCGTCAGCCATGCCACGCAGGATAGCTGGCTCTCACGTCAGCGATTTCTAGTCAAAATTGGCTGGATAGACTCAATTAGTAAAACCTAAAAATGTTTAGGATTCAATTAGCAAAATTAAAAATGTTTAAAACTAAATTGGCAAAAGTGCAATAGATTTAGGACTTTCTGGACAATTTTTTCAAAGGTAATTTATCATTGGTTGATAAAAGGGTCCTAAAATATATTGATATACGTATATAAAAACATCTAAACTTGCACTTTAAATATGCATTGAGATTTACAGAGAGTGCTACATATATTGAAGAATTATAAAATTATTAACTAAGCTACAGTATCAACTTTTCAATGTAATAAATAAATTGATAATGTTGTGATTGTTAAATTTTTTGTTCCCGTGATAACAAGTGGGTTAATATACTAGTACAAATTAATTGAAGAAAGTCAAATTTCATTGGGGGCAACTTTTATGGACATGAAAGCTTGGTCTCAAACGGTCTCACGTGCGGTTGGGTCACTTACAAATCGGGCCCGAATTACAGAAAATTCTTGTATATATCAGGATCCACTTAATCATGTTTATTTTCACAATTGATCTTGTGAATTATTCATATGAGATATACTATGGAATCCATGTGATCGAGGATGGAGATCGATCGAGGTAGATCCAAGTCCATACAAGACTTGCCTCAAAATAACTGTACAGGTGTCTCAAAAGGGAGTGAAATTTAGTCTTGATCATTCACAAGATGAGATCAATCATGATAATTGATCATGCGGATTTTAGGTGCGCCTCACACAAGGGTCCACATAATTAACACCGAGATATATAGATCTAGTTTCTTGATCCCGAGACTAGACAAGCTTTTTCTCCAAAATGGGGGAAAGATATATTTTAGGTGTACCAGGTATAAGCGAATCCCGTGCACTTATAGCCATTGACTTTGATGGACCCAACATGTACTTGCATGATCTAAGGTTGTGGTGCAGTGAATTCACACATATTGGCGCGTCAGATAAGAAATCACGAACTCGACACGTAGTGACGCAGAAAGGTTTCTTGCATTTAGCAGTCAGTGCCACGCGAAGTCGTGAAGAGAGCAAAGTAGAGTCGTGATGAGGACATATAGAGAAGTGGAGTCGTGAAGAGAGCCGAGCAGAGTAATGAAGAGGATATATAGAGAAGTGGAGTCATGAAGAGAGAAGGGAGCACGGTAGAGCGACAATGTTTCTCAGAAACAGATAGAAAAAGGAGAAGTAAACGGAGAGAGGGGGAAGAAGGTTTTTCCAAAACTTCTGACAGGTGAGCCGGAGTGATGCGTGTCGCGCTCTGAGTGGAATGTCTCCCACCTGAGTTGGCAAGACTGTCTCAGCCAATATTTTCTCCGTTTTGAGCAGAGTAAACGCGAGGCAGAGGACAAGGAGAAGAGACCATTTGGCATCGTTTTCAAAGACCAAGAAATTCAAGGAAACCCTAGTTTGTTTTGATTGTACAGGACGCGGGAACTGCTCTTGGGTCGCAGACATATGGTGGGGACGATCCCTAGCCGGCCCGTCAATGGGTCCCTTTGTTTTTTGCACTAAATTCGTTTTCCCTCTGAGTGGGTTCTTATAAAAGTGGCCGCTTTCTGCTTGCATTTGCGTTCTGAGCACTAGTGGAACGTAAAGCTTCAACGTTTTCAATTTCTTTTTACTTCACAGTCTTGTGCTTCGTTTTTCCTAGAATTGAATTGATTTCTGTGTTCTCGATTCGTACTTGCCGTATCAGTTCTTGTTGATGCTGGTGAGATCTCCTTTTACCTCCTTTTTGTTAGTATTATAGAAAATTCTTGTATATATCAGATCCACCGAATCATGTTTACCTTCGCTGTTGTTCATGTGAATGATTCACATGAGATTTATATGGAATCCACGTGATCGATAATGGAGACTGATCAAGGTAAACCCAAGTCTAGACAAGACTAGCCCCAAAATAACTGTCTATCTAGGATCGAGTGATGTCTCAAAAGGGAGGGAGATTTTGTCTTGATCGTTCATCAGATGAGATGAATCACCATAATTGATCATGATATGTAGGTGGGCCTCAAATAAGGGGTCCACTTAATTAACGACCGAGATAGATCCAGTTTAGTAAACTCGGGACCAGGCAAGCTTTTTCTCCAAAATGGGGGAGAGAAATATTTTAGGTGTATCGGGTATGTGCGATCCTGTGCACTTAAAGCCATTGATTTTGATGGACTCAACATGTACTTGTTTGATCTAAGGTTGTGGTGTAGTGGACTCACATACTCGGCATATTAGAAAAAGAAATCGCGAATGCGACACGTGGCGACATGAAAGCGCTTCTTGCTTTTAGTAGTAAGTGCCACACAAGCAAGCTCTCTACTCAACTAATCACTGTCGCTCCCTAATTAAGCAAGTGAGTAGGTTTACATGAATGCTTTAATGCAAAGCAAACAAATGATGAGTGACTGATCAAAGACTAAACCCCACAGCACTGACGGAAGCAATGACATTGCTTAATCAAGAGATTACTGACTTAATCAGAACAATTAAGACCAAATTGAAGTACTCGGGTCCCACCATTGCGAAATCTCAACTCTTTGACGATCATTTGAGAAGCCCACGACGTAAGGCATTGATGAACACTTCTTTTTCAGTAAAAGATTTCGTATCTTGAACTTTTGCTGAATTTACAAAGATTACTCAGTCTCTTGAAGGAAAACAAGTTATGTATGGATAAACAACACTCTTCTTACACTTGGGCAAAAATATTTCATTTTTTTAAAATTTTACTTAATATCTTTTCCTTAGTCAGTTGATGATGTAACCTCTCAATTATCAGTGATACGCCAAAAATGAAAATATAATATCATATTCATGAAGATAAATATATGTAATTTTTTTTAAATTCGAGATAAAATAGCTATGAAATTAAATTACTATACGAGCAATGTTTTTACAAAGTCTTTTAGTTTAAATGGTCCTATATGCAGGTTTTATTATTTATAATACGATTGATGTAAACACTCGATGACATCATTCTAGACTCTATCAAAACTATCCTAGATTTTTCTCGTATGTTCAGGCTTTGATTGGGAGAGCCAAGGAAAGAAAATGCGCAGAGAAACTCCCACCAATTCAAAGTTTCCCCTCCATCTCATTCTCACAAAATTTCAATATAGCGTCCAGGTGGGTAAAAAATTGACACAAACAGTGTAATCCACCCATGATTTGAGGGTTGTATGACACACTCTCTCGCTAACGCTCAAATTCTAAGATGTATAAATCTGTTTGTGTAATGTTCACTTTTCGCCGGCGGTGTATGTTCTAATTTTTTTCTAAATTTAAATACTTTCTCTATTTTCTACTGCTTATCCAACCGATACCCTGAGCTTTATGCTCCTTATTATCTATCATTAAAGGAAGGTTAGCCATGACTATCAAGCGCTCTTACAAATGGTGCGACATAAGCATTGAAACGATAATTATCATAAATGCCTGTCACACAGATGTTTGTGCTCAGGACACTAGAAGTGTTAAAAGTTTCTTACGATGCTTACTTTGGTACAAAAAGTTTTTTTTATCGGATTTCTTAGGCGTCACTTTTAATAAAAACGATCACTTTAGTGCCAACTTTGATTTAGATTGCTGGAAATCCAAACTGGCTATATTTTATTAATTTCTTTGACCGAAGTGACTTGCCAGCATGCCCAGTTAGCATATATACCCATAAACGACGTGGTCTACATGTTTTGCTTCAAATATAAACCATAAATTGACAATTCAACCAATTTTTCAAATATAAATCCTAAATCAAAATCCTAATTCGATTTTCCCCCCAAAATTAATAGCTCAATCTTGCAAATGGGGAGCAGGAGCATGATGAGCAGCTCAAATTCGTTTCAACAAAGTGAAGAAGGAGCTGAATATTATTGTTATTGTGGGCTTACCAGCCGAAAGGTTCGTGCAAGAGATTCTAAAGCTCGAGGAGTTTTTGAACGATCCGTGGGGGATTAGGGCTCAGGAGAGCGCTGGTACCCTGCAGGTCATGGTCCCAATGTTGTTTCGCTGCCTTCGCCGCAACCTATGGCCATGGTTGATGTGCTTAGGATCGTCGGTGATGGCGCCAGTGGTGCTTGTGCTGATGGAGTGAATGATGTGTTGGCCATTGTGTCGGCATAGGCTCTGTGTTGCAGAAGAAAGTTGCCGCCACTATGGTCGCAGCCAAGGACTATGCTCGACGATTTGAATCTAGTGACCTTGCGGTAAGGTCACCTCTCAGTTTAAAAGAATTGCTCGTGTGGCGTCGTTTCAAAAGCCCATGTTTTGACTCGTTTTTAATATAAATATGCCTAGTCAGATTAAACTCTTTATTATATAAAAGCCATGTAATATTTTTGACCGTCGTTGGAGGCACTTAAGTAATTATTTTTTCTCCGATTTGGTATTTAAATGAGCCGGCGAAAAGTTTTGGCACAAAAGTGAGTGCCATATGAAACTTTGGACACTTTTAGTGTCCTTATGCCTGCCCGTTGTTTGTGTCATTACCTTTGAGATATGAAAAATTATTTACAATGTTTTTCTTAAATTTTCTGCTTGGGAAGATATGAAAAACGGGAGGAATTAAAGTGGGGCCATTAGGAACGGAGAAGGAGGAGAAGCATAAGGAGCTAGCACACTAAATGGAGAAATCTGGGCGGTTGCCTCTTCTACTTCTGAGTATATTTCATAGTGAGATATAGTTCTCTTTTTGACTTAATTTGAATATATATACATATATAGATATATTATATATTTCAGATACTTTATCTTTATTGGTTTGTCCATTCAAATTTAAAATCAACGAGATAAGTTCAAAGAGATAAATGTTTGCAAAGGATAATAAGAACTTATTTCAAGATACTTTATCTTTGTTTATTATATTGGTAGGATACATTTGAAGATGCTTTCTCTTTAAATTCAAATTTAATAAGTTATAGAAGTTTGAGGATGGCAAACCATTGAACTAATGCTAATTGGTTGAATATGGGGTATGTGGCACAATTATTGCATGTGGCTTGCCAAGTAGCACTCACAAATGTAAAATCAAGTGCCACGTGGCGAGTACAGCACATGAGCGAGCGCTCTCTTAGTTTTGACTTTAACTATATTAAAATAGAAACAAAATAATACTGATTCCAAATGTAATTGGACAAGCAAAATTTGTTAATAAGACTAACATGCATAAAATTTACCAAGAAGTGGGCCAATTCAAGTTTAAATACTCTTATCCTGACTTTAACTTTAAAATACTTAAATAGGATTAAACAAATTGAATTAACTATAAACTACAATTTATTCGATTCATTTATTGATATATAGTAATGAAATATACTTCCTTTTTTCCATTTTTTTTATCGAATTATAATTGTAAGAATTTTTAGATAAACTATGCTAATATTTTATTCATGATAATTCTCATTGGTTATTACGATGAATGGAACTCATGAGGGCGATGATGATGAACGTGAAAAGGCAAGTGAAGTGAAATTGAACGAGGAAAGGAAGATTCCGAAAAAAAAAAAAACAAGGAAAGTAAGATCGAAATTAGATCAGTAACAAGTTAAGAAAAAAGATACTTAGATGTAATTAACCCTATAATTAAAATCTATAAGATTAAATAATTTATTGACATATGAAAAATATATACTTTTTTTTTATCCTTTTTATTTCGAAAATCACATACTTAATTTCGTCGAGAGTAATGTTTCAAATTAGTTGTATCGAGGGTTTAGAAATGGAAGTTTAGATGAGATACATTTAAAATAATAGTGAATTTTATAAAACAGGCTGACTTTTAAATGTGTTGAGGGTATAATTGAAAGTTAAAATTTGTTTCAGATTAGAAGTGTTTTAGGGTAAAATAAAAAACTTGAAAAGTCTAGAAATAGGCTGATTTTTCGAACATATATATAGGTAGGATAGATATACATATATGACATGAATGCTGCATGCCTCTTATTTAATATCACCCTATCTGATATGCTTTTGCCTAAGGAGAAATGCTAAGGTCATAAAATACAAGTCATTTTCTAATAACTTAAATTGCGGGTGTCGTTGTATAACCACAATTTTGGAACTTCTTCCTCATTATACCAAACTATCAAAGAGATGAAATGGCCAATCTATTTAATTATGAACGACTCAATAAGATTTCTCGGAAATTATTAGACAATTTCCATGGAAATTTAAGCTTTCGGGGACAAAATTTATATAGTAAATATGAACCATGAAAATTTATTAGTTCTATCTGTAATGTTGGGGGATTTCCCTAAGCTTCCATACTTCATATGATAACTAATACTTGCCTTTTACACCCCAAAAAAAAAAAAAAATCCTTGAAAGGGAAACAACAATTGATATCAAATTATATCGTAATCGATGATCATTGTTTAATCAATGAATTATAAGTAAATCATACACTAGTAATCGAAACGTTTTCCATACTTGGAAAAGCTAATGGAAGGGCAGAGAACTCGGGAATCACGTGGCTTCCTTCAGTGACAAATACCAGAGGTTTCCTTACATCATCACATGTCTTAAGACATATAGCAATGAGCTACCTAAATTACCTCCCAAGTGATTTTGACCCATTCCATGCCTCATTCTATCATTGGTAAAAAAACTAAAATTATACAAATGAACGTTTCGTTTCACTTCTCGAGCCAATGTGGACCATGAATAATTTAGTAGGAGAGACCAAAAGAATAGTTTCTAGGAAAGCCAAAATTAGGCCAACAAAGTCATCCTTAAACTTGCAATTAAGAGAGATTAGAGGAAAATATGGAAAAAATTGTTATTGTTATTGTTGTTGTTATTATTATGATTAATTCTTGTTTTTGTGGAAAAGCGGCTTGAGCCAACCGACAGACAAGGAGGAGCATGAGTTCAATTCTCTCAGTTTACTTGGCTTGGAATGGAAGGGACATGAATAGGTGTGGCAGTTAGAACCAACTCACTCTCTCACTGACTCAACTCCCTCTCACTCACTGATCATTATCCCGTTTTAGTTTCTTTGACTGGGGACGCACGGTCCGCCGCAAAACACGCCCCCCCAACAACTCATCCCTTCGCCCCCCGTTTGCGGCGGCGCCACCACCCCCACGGTCGTGGAAAAAGTCATCCACCACCACCCTCCCCCCCTCGCCCTCCACTTGTCACCACCACCAGCCCCCCTTCCAAACACCCTCGATCGTTCTTGTTGCCTCTCTCTCTCTCTCTCTCCCCTTCCGTCCACACAACCACAACTAAAAACTAGGACTAGCATTGCTTCACCATACAACCTCACAACCACTTTCACTATACAAAGAACAAACTCCAACCCATCTTTTCCCTTTGTCTCAATCTTAACCACAAAAAGCTCTTGCCTTTCCATCTCTTTCCAACACACACCTCCATCTTCATCCTCGTCATCTTCATCATCACCATTCTTACTCCTGGTTTCGCCTTTCTTTTTTTTGGGTTTGCATCTTTATTTGGGATCAATCGAGTTTTCCTGATGGCATTGATCGTCGACCAACAATTGAATTTCAAGCACTTTTGCAAGATTTGCAAGAAGGGTTTCATGTGCGGGAGAGCCCTCGGAGGCCACATGAGGGCCCACGGGATTGGCGACGAGGGCGGGCATACGGACGACGAGGACCCCGGGAGCAACTGGGAGGACAAGAACATCGGGGACAACGTGCCGCCCGGCAGCAAGCGCATGTACGGGCTGCGGGCCAACCCTAATCGGCTCAAGAGCTGCCGCGCTTGCGAGAACTGCGGCAAGGAGTTCTCCTCGTGGAAGTCGTTTCTTGAGCACGGCAAGTGTGGCGCGGGTTCGGAGGACATCGGCGACTCGTACTCGTCATCCCCAGAGTCCGAGGACGACGAGGATGGGGCCTCGAGGAGGCGGGGGTGCAAGTGGTCTAAAAGGAAAAGGTCCTTGAGAGTGAAGGTTGATAATATTAACTCCAATTGCCCATCAAGTGAGGAGGAAGACCTAGCAAATTGCCTAATGATGTTGTCTAATGGCACGGTGGACCCGTCTTCGGTGGAGCCGGAGGAGTCGTGCGCATCAGCGAGCAAGGATGAGGAGCGCCGGAGGCCGATAAGTTTCATAGCTCCTCTTGCCTACAGATCACCACCCACCACGGACAAGGCAAAAGGGGTGATCCCCAACAAAGGCCAGGGCGTTTTTGAGTGCAAAGCATGCAAGAAAGTGTTTAATTCCCACCAAGCATTGGGAGGCCATAGGGCAAGCCACAAGAAGGTCAAGGGGTGCTTTGCCGCGAGGCTTGACCACGCGTACGACTGGGTACCCGACGAGGACGCCATCATACAAGACGAGTTCTTCTCCACGAAGTCCATGGCATCGAATTCGCCGTTCGACCACGGCCTCAGTTCCTCAATGCCGTCCACTTCGAAGCGGAAGTCGAAGGTGCACGAGTGCTCAATATGCCATCGGGTCTTCTCTTCGGGCCAGGCACTGGGCGGGCACAAGAGATGCCACTGGATAACGTCAAACCCGGCAGATGCGCCCTCGCTCGCAAAGTTGCAACGCTTGCATGAACAGATGGAGCAAATCCAGCAAATGCCTCGCAAGTTCATTGACCCCGACGACCCGCTCACCCTGAAGCTCGACTTGAACCTCCCGGCACCATCCGACGACCTCCGGCGGGACCCGATGAACAACCCTGCTGCCAGGTTCACTCGAGTGTCTGCGGAGATGTACTTGCAGTCATGGCTGGGGCTGCATCCTAAGGAGAGGGAACATAATAATCAGCACTTGGAAGAGAATGACTTCAACAGCAACAGGAATGATAATGAAAAGAACAATAATACTATAGAAAATAATTATAATGATGATAGTAACATCGCAACCACTCATAGTGCAGTCGACGATGAAGCAGAGAGTAAGGTGAAGCTAGCAAAGTTGAGTGAACTCAAGGATGTGAACATCAGTGGAGGGTCTTCTTCATGGTTGCAGGTGGGAATTGGTTCAACAACTGGTGAAGAAGCAACAAAGTGAGGATTTTTTTTTTCAGCCCTCCAGTTATTTATGATCTTGATTTCTTACCCTTCATTTTTTATGTAAGTACAAACAGTTCAATTTACAAGTACACAAGTTGACCATTTGATAAGTTATTTGTTAATTCTTCCCCGATGTAAATTAACGGAAACATAATTGTGGTCATAATAGAAAGAGAAGTTGGTCATTCCACGTTGCATATTCTTGTTCATTATGTGCTTATTTGCTGCATTGTATGATAAATCATTGTGTCGTGTTCTTCTTTGTTTGTTTCTGTTTTTTTTTGTGGGGGGCATAAAATTTACTGTTAATCTTATAGACAATTTTATGATCATTTTTTAGTTTCTGCAAACAATACTAGCATGCATACTGCCATGTATGCATCCTTATATATGTCCAAATATGAATTAAACCCTCAATGTGAATGCATGCGGGGCGAATGTACGTATTTGCAATGTCTAAGGATATCAAACTTTTTGCACTCGAGAAGGATAAAAAGAAAGGGGGTTCATGAGCGTTTGAAGTTGATATCCACCTTAACCTTTGCAAGGTTTGTACTTTTGGCATTGGTTGTTAGTTGTGCGGGACACAAATCCAAGCTCAAAATCCAACATCAAGGTCGCCAGGTCAGACCCATTTTGCATAGCGACCCAATCAATGGTTCTATGAATGATCACGTGTCTTTATTAACTTTACACCCGGACAAAATAAATGCACAACAATCTTGTTAATAACTTGAATACCCTAGTTAATAATGACAAAAACATTTCCTATGCTGCGGCACAAGATAAAAACCTGATCTAGCTCAGTAGGGGTGATTCAAGAAAGACAGTAAGCCAGCGTATTTAGTTGGGCATATTTTCATTGGGAAAGTTGCAAATTTAGTCGTAAATCTATTACAAGTTACATTACTTGTAACTAGGTCGTAACCAGGAGGCTTCCCTTGGATCCTTGGTGTCTATTACGAGTGTACCTCAACAAGAAAAGAGAGTTTCCTCCCACAAGGGCCTCCAGCACCTGTTTGGTAACCCAGCGGGCTGCCCGAATGCGTTCTTTAGTTTAACATACCGCTGCTTGCACGCTCTGTACCCCTTAATTTGTATTTTTTTTTTTCTGCCTTGTCCTCTGCAGTACTTTCCAGTTATTTTACATCTAGATAATCTTGAGGCCCAGGCGAGGATCTAGATGAAGCATTTTAAGGACTTGCTTAGGTCCAAGGACACATTTTCATTGGGAAAGTTGCAAATTTAGCCATAAATCTATTGTACAAATTTGAGTTCAATCCTAAGCCTTTCAATTGAACGAATGTGACCAAAACCTTTTAGTGAAAATGCAATCAAGCTCTCTTGGTTATATCTTGCTTCAAATTTCTAATGTGGTTGTTCAGTTATTGTTGGCCGTTCTATGTGTCGTTATCGTTGATTTGATGTGGATAGATTTACTTGAAACGACACTGTTTTGCTTAATTTTCTAATTTTCTAATTTTTTTTTCTTCTAGACAAGAGAGGGTATTTAAGTTTTCTTAGTAGGGTTGATGTGGCAAACTTATAGTTTTGAAAATAGAATTATTTTGTTGTCCCAATGTCCTAAAGAAATCCCAAATTTTTGCTCTAGTATCAATTCTAACCCAAAAGTTTTTCTTGTCTCAAGAAAAATGACCACCAGACAAAAAAAAAAAAGAAAAATCACGAACTTTCACTCAAGTTCCAAATCTTTCCCCTTTAACTTATCGTTCAAAACCATCATTAAGGGTATGTTTGGTAACGATTATGATTCTCTAATTCTGCTCCCGGCAGCAGAATCTCATTTGGTAAAAAAAATGATTCTGATCCCAAACAGTATTCCCAAAATCAGTTTTAAAGCGTAAATAAGAATCATAAAAAAGATGATTCTTTGTTCTAGAATCACTTTTAAGAAATAAAGGAAAAATTGTCAAAAAAACCTAAACCTATTGCACTTTTGCCAATTCAATCTTTTTGGCCAGTTGACACTGATGTGGATAATTTTTAATAATTTTTTTTTATTTTT
>BCNH02000004.1:10488539-10516224 GCA_001662345.2 Metrosideros polymorpha var. glaberrima | reverse complement strand
TGGCCGGCCGACATTGATGTGGATAATTTTTAATAATATTTTATTTTTAATTTTTTTGGCCGGTCGGCCGAAAGTTACAAGATGTAATTATTTGACTTTAATGAAAAAATTAGGAAGATAAATTGTTTCTGGGAACAAAAACTATATGCAGTTACTAAACATGTTTTTATTCCAGGAATAGAAATTTTGTGCAGTTACCAAACACGTCTCCGATTCTCTAAAACTTATTCAGGAATCAGAATCAGAAAGAATCACTTCTGAATAGAATCATTTTTTTGGATCAGAATCGTTACCAAATAGACCATAATTGTCCAACATGGCAATTCCATGTGTTCATCATCTCTGCATTACCGTTGACATGGATTTAAGGAAAAAACTCTCTATTCATCGTCTTCTTTGCAGGAACTTATTAGGTCACAGCTTTACCGGTGCTCACCCATTGCCACCAAACCTCCGATGAGCCCTCCACAACATTTGGCAGTAGTCGGAATCATCTCTAGCAAGTTCGGCCAAGACTCCTATTTTCAATTCTAGTTTTTCAAGTTCGAAAAAGCTATTTTTATTCACTGAAAAAATTGTCAAAATGATCTTTAATCTATTACAATTGTGCCAATTTAGTTCTATGTTTTTTTTTTCAATTCAGTCTTAAACCTTTTACATTTGTGCCGATTCAGTCTATTCATCGCCAGTGCTGATATGGACTTTTTAAATAATATTTTATTAATTTTTTTGAATTTTCTAAATAATTTTTAGGGAAAATTTCAAAGAAGGGCCTGAAGTACCTTTATTTTCTCAAATAAGAATCTGAAGTGGATATTATTTCAAATAAAAGCCTAAAGTGACCAAATTGTTTCAAATAAGAGCTTGACTTTGCTAGTTGAAGGGCGGCTGTTTCGTCATTTACCCTTTTTTGAATTTTTTCTTTTTCTTTTCTTTTCCTTTTCCTTTCCTTTTTTTTTTTTTTCCTTTTTCCCTTTCCTTCTTCACTCCACTGAACCTCGTCGATTGCCGACAGAGGTGTTGGACTCTGGCGAGGTCAGGTGAGGGCGTGGGTGGCCCTCGCCAACATTGGCGCGGGCAAGCCTCGCCCTCGTCTAAGGCCGACGGGTCGCTAGCAAGGATGGCTAGGGATGGGAGGGAAGAGGGAAGAGGGAAGAGGGAAAAGGAAAAAATAAAAAATAAAGAAAAAATAAAGAAAAGTAAAAAATTTAAAAACATATATTTATAATTTTTTTACTAAAATATCCATTCTCCGATGGTTGGAATAATCATTGGCCGGCTAGGCCCTTATTTGAAATGATTTGGCCACTTCAGGCCCTTATTTGAGAAAATGAGGACACTTTAAACATTTATTTGGAAATTTTCCTAATTTTTATATATATATTTTTTGGACTTAAGTCTAGGCGGTAGTGGGAGAGGGTCGTAACACCCTCGCCTGGCCAGATATGGCGAGGGGTAGTGATGCCCTCACCTAGTGTTGGCAAGGGCGTCTGGGCCCTTGTCGGCCCTAAGTCCAGAATAAAAAAAAACTAAAGAAAAGAATAAAAGTATAAAAAATTCAAAAAACTAATAAATTGTTGTTAAAAAAGTCCACATCAGCATCGATAAATGGACTGAATTGGCACAAATGCAAAAGGTTTATGACTAAATTGGTACAATTGTAATAGGTTTATAACTTTTTTGACAAATTTTCCTTTATTGGCCACCACCTTTGCTTAGCCATCCACCAAGGTTTGTTGACCCATTTCATGCCCATACAGCAATGAAAGGATCCCAAGCTCATTTTTCTCACTTTGTGGCCTATGGTCGACCTTCATAATGGAGGTTGCCACTTGCGATTGAGTTGCGTGATGTCACTTTTGAGATCATGCTACATATAACTAAGGTGGTGTGAATTAGATTTGAGGTTGCTCAACCCAGATTTGAGCTTGAGCACCCCCATTAATGGAGGTTGCGCAAATGGTTGTGACTTGCGTTGGATATTTGTGCTCATTTACATCAAGTCATTCGTGTCGAGCATGCTATTCTCGCTAACCCCAAGCATCTTTGCAATGGAAGTGATCGAATCGCCCCAAATCACCAGGTATAGGAACAAATGCTTGCACTTGGCTAAGCTTTGGTTAGTTATCGGTAGAGGTGTCAAAATGGGTTGAAGCCCTACTTTTTAACTAATATTTTATGGATTGGATTATATATTGTCACAATATGGGCTGATGGAAAGCTTAATGAACTGAATTGGTACAATTGTAATAGGTTTGGTGAAGATGTTCCCAGGTTGCTCTGTTGTCCTTATTCCCTTGTCTTGATCACTCCATCCTGGATTTTATCTTTAATGAAATGACAATCAACTTCTATATGCTTCGTTCTTTCGTGAAAAACTGGATTTACTATGAGTTTAAGTGCAGCATCGTTGTCACAAAATAGGATTGTTGGTTCCTTTACCCATACACCGAGATCTCTAAGCAATCCTCTTATCTAGACAATTTCATAGCTAGTCTTCGCCATTGCTCAATATTTCACCTAGTGGATGATATTGAAACAGTTGATTGTTTCTTCGTTTTCCATGAGACTAGTGAATTTCCTAATTCGATACAGAATCCTGTAATTGATTTTCTTCTCATAGGGCAAGTAGCATAATCTATGTCACAATATGCTGTCATTTCCACGTTGTTATCTCGAGACAATAGTATTCTCAATCCCGGACATCCTTTCAAATACTTCACTACTTTCAACACAACATTCATGTGAGACTATTTTGGGTCATGCATGAACTAACTGAGAATTTGTACTACATAGCATATATCGGGCCTAGTTATGGTGAGGTAGATAAGCTTCCCAACAAGTCTCTGATATGTAGAGGGATCCTTGAGTAAATGATCCTCATTCATTGGTGACAATCCCTTATCATATTCAGCCGTCATTAACTTAGCATTATGCTAAATTGCAATGACAGCTAGTGTGGAACCCGATAGTCCTACTATTGACATGATTTTTAGGAAAAATTTGCGTTGACTGAGACAAATTCATTTATCTGATTATGCAATTTCAATCCCAAGAAAATATCTAGGGGATCCCGAATCTTTAATGTGAAAAGTGGAATGGAGGTACTATTTAAATTCCTTGATGGCAGATTCATCATTTCCCATAATGAGTATATCATCAACATATATTAGTAAATAAATGGATGATGTACCTCGACTCCATGTGAATAAGGCATAGTCGTGTCTTAATTGCTTGAATTTTGCAGCTATGAGTGCTTTGGTAAATTTAGCATACCATTGACGAGAAGCCTGTTTGAGTCCATATAGGGATTTGTAGAGACGACATACTCGATTCTCCCCCTGTCTGCATAAAATCGATGGAAGATCCATATAGATTTCCTCTTCTAAGTCTTCCTGAAGAAATGCATTGTGAACATCCATATGATGTAAAGGCCAATCACGGAGAGCAGCAATGGAGAGAAAAGAACCCTTTTGCTATAAACATTAACTTCCTTTGCTACCAAGGAAAATGTCTCCTGATAATTGAAGCCAATCGCTGTGTGAACCATTTTGCTACTAGTCTTGCCTTATAGCACTCAATGGAACCATATGCTTTGTATTTGATTTTGTACACCCACTTACACCCAATGGGCCGTCGGTAGGGTGGTAAAGGAACGAAATCCTAGGTCTTATTCTCCATTAGAGCTTGTAGCTCATCTGCCATGGCTTGTTGCCAACTGGGATCTTTGATGGCCTCGTTGTACGGGGGCGGTTCTTGTTCCTCAAATATTCTACTAATTCAGCACATATAACCTGGTGATAGATGAGCAAAGTTAACATAAGAGGCGATGGGATAGTATGTACCAGATGAGTTCAAAGCATAACAAATATAGTCCTTCATCTATGTGGATAGTCGTGTTGCGCAGCCTGAATGTCTAGGAGGAGCAGGATCAGACTAATCAATATCGAGTGGCCCATGAGAGGTATGATCTAGAGGACTTGATGAAGGAGCCATAAAATCCTTTGATAATAAAATTGGTGTCTTGCTATTCATTTCCAACGACAAACTAGAATTAATTCCAGATGCAAGAGGTGCCATGATAGATGACATATGAGAAACCATAACAAGCTGCGAAGGTGATAAATCTTCCTCACTCAAGAACGAACGACGACTGGTAGTGTCTTCCAATTGTTCCTCATCTTGGAAAGGGAAAATATCTTCATGGAAACTAACATCCTTGCTAACGAAAAATCGTCCAGTCGACGAATTAAGAACCCGATATCCCTTTTGAAGAGTAGGGTATCCCATAAATATGCACTTAAGGGTACGGGGACCCAATTTGCCCCAAGGGCCCATAGTAGATGCATAACATAAGAATCCAAAGACACGGAAGTGACGATTATCTAGTCTTTTACCAAAGATTAGCTCAAAAGGAGTTTGTTCATTTAGGATTCGAGTTGACATCTGATTGATTAAATAGGCTGCTATGACCACACAATCTCCCCAGAATGTTTCAGGAATGGAAGCTTGGTATTTGATGGCACGAGCAACTTCTAAGAGGTGATGATGTTTTCTCTCGACAGCCCCGTTTTCTTGGGGTGTGTAGACATAGGAACTCTCATGAAGTATGCCATTCAAGGTGAAAAATGATATGCTGGATAGATTTATGAAATTGATTTTTTTATCAAGGTAAGAAAATTCTTAAGATGGGAAAGGACTTAGGCTTTGAATTGCATGAGGAAACTCAAGTTGCACATGTATAGTCATCCACGACTATGAGAAAAAATCGGGACCCGTCACGATGCGGATTATGATATGGTCCCCAAATGTCCATATGTAAAAGAACAAAAGCATTATTCGCACGCGATGTGCTTTGAGGGAAAGGTAGTCGCGATTGTTTAGCCAATGGACAAATAGAGCACTTTGGATAAGGAAAATAAGCACTGTGACCCAAACATTGATGAGACAAAGAAACATTATTACTTACATTGGCATTACGCAAGGTGCCCTTATTCAATGGGAAATAGTAAAAATCAAGATTTTTGGGTAGTGTAGCCCAAAAATAAAAGTCCATCATGATTATTACCTAAGCTAACCGGTTTCCTAGTTGAAAGGTCCTAAAAGGAATATACATCAGAATAAAAAATAATTTGATAGGAATTGTCCTCACAAAGTTTGGAGATGGAAATGAGATTGAATTGAAATTCGAGAATGAGAAGGACGTTTTTCAGTGTGATGAATGGATTGAGACGAACATTTTCAATTTTAGTAATGAAGGTGTCACTTCCATTTGGAAGGTGAACTGAAGTTTGATGAGGGAATTTATGAATATAGGAAACAAAACGTTCATCGCAAACTATGTGATCACTAGCACTTGAATCAATAATCCATGCTTAAGTTGAAATAGAGCTCATTAAGCAATATGATATACCTACATAGCTGGCCGTTTTATCTTGGGTGCCCAACTAGCTTAGAGCTCTCATGATTTCTTGGAATTGATCGTGATTGATAGCCTGGTTATCCTTAGCATGAACTGCAACTGACATTCTCATTCTTTCCTTTCTTTGTCTACCGACTTCCCATTCAATTTCCAATGATTTTTCTTAGTATGATAAGAACGTTTGCAATAATCGCAAAATTTACCTTTTCCTTTGTTGGTAGGATTTGGATGATGTGGCCGAATCTCAATTGTTGGATGCCTTCCATGTGGGTGCTGATGTGGCATGATATGAGCCGTCTGATTTGGGTGCGGCAAGGATTACAGATGGACTATTAGATCACATGGCATGTCTTGAGCCATCTGATTCGGATGACACGATCAAATCGTGTTGGCCAGTTCTGAAGAAAGAAAGGAGATCGTCTTCCTTGCTTGAGAACCCTAGTGTTGTGCCCAAGCAAGCGAGATCTCCATGATCGGACCTCGTCGCACCGTGCCATTGTTCTTGCGTTGCCTTCGCTGCAAGAACAACGTGGTCACCGACCTTTGGATACTCTGTGGAAGCAAGTCGCTGGGATTCTTCTTGAACGGCGAGTTGATAGATCCGTTCGAGCGAGGGAATGGGATCCATGACGAGAATCTGACTTTGAAAAGACAAATAGCTTTCGTTTAGTATAAGTAGGAACTTGGTTACATTCTCTTGTTTGTTGATTGCTTGGTATTGCGCTAGGGTAGCTTCAAGTCCTTCGAGTTTTTCCTTGGCCATTTCCAGTTCATTCCAAAGGGCCGACAATCGGTTGAAGATAGTGGTGATCGAGAGGTTGCCCTATTTTAGCTCCGATAGGGCCTAAGTTATCCCAAAAATTTTGGCCCTATCAAGCTTACCGTACATTTCTCAAATATTTTCCTAGATTTTCTTTGCGTCTTTAGTTGGAGGAAGTCCAGTGGCAACCTCTTAGGTGAGGCAGTTGTCGATCCATGTTCGGACAAGTTGGTTGCACTTCCTCCAATGTCATGCAAGGTGCTCGTCAGATGGTGTCGGCACGGTGTCGTCAATAAATCCATCTTTATCCTTTGTTATTAGGGCATATCGGAGCTCTCGGGACCAAACGAACTAGTTCTCTAATCCCGAGAGTTGTTGCGCAATAAGGTGCAATTTTGGTCCATCGGCAGCTGAGGTGTAGAGAGGATGACTTGGTTTCGACCGACCTCCCATGATACCTGCAAAGGGAAAGAGACTGGGGCTAAAAGCTGGAGCTAGGTTTGCCCTAAAACCCGATGGACCCTAACCGGTTTGGTTTGGAAAATGCCAACCCGATCCATGGACCCATTGGACGTATGTGCCCGGGAAAAATTGCCATGAATAAGCTTGAATGGATCTAATCCCGAAAAAAAATTGCCCTAGAATTGGTTGAATCGGGTTTGATTATCTATGTTGTTCTTCCTCCGTCTGGTTTTCTGCGATCATGTTGGATGTATCTAGGTGTGGATCTTAAAGTGGGTCATTGGAGGGATTTTAAGGGTCATTTGATGTGCCAGAGGTTGAATTATGATTCCTAGGCATCTTTTCCTTGCAGGCTAAAGAACGATGTGCAGAAGCTAGTTTAGAGAACTGTGCTATGATACCATGTCACAATATGGGCTGATGGAAAGCTAAATGGAGGAAAAAGTATATTGCTTTCTCATATTGAAACTGTATGAGTTCAACCCTATTTATTGTACATGAAGTCTAATAAATCTAGATAAGAAATATATAGAAAAGGGAAAAAAAAACGATTCCTTGATATACAATATTCCAGTAAATCAATTAAGGATAATTATATCAATTATACGATATCAATCAGTGCCAAAGATATCTTCATCATATCAATCTGGGGCTGCATTATCTCTAACATATATGAATTAGCCAACTTTCAAAAAATGGGTTATTATGGGTTTGAGCTATAAAGCCCAATTAAATGTGGATTTTAATGGGTCTAGATTTTTACTCAGACCCAACCTGCCTGGAAGAGTGTGGCTTAGAGCTAAGATGACGCAAATCGCTTCGTGAGTCGGGACAAACCTGCTCGGCCAGCACTCCGCCGAAAGAAACCAAGACAATCACCTAAGTCGGCAATCTCCACTCGTAAGCCACCCTCTACTTGGAGGTCAGTCCTCACTGATTTGTTTGTGTATTCGAAGTTCGATTTTTTTTTTTTTGGGAACTGGGGGTGTGGGGGACGCCTTGTGCCAGGTTATGAGAGAATATTTCGCTAGAAGTTACGAGCAACTAGTTCCCTCAAAGGGTGAATTTGAGCTATTTGTAGAGTAGTGGTCTTTATTTTTTCATGAGTACTCTTTGACTTTACATAAGGCTAGGCCACCAGCAAGCGTTTGATGTGGTGTTCGATAATAAAATAGTATGCTATCTTTTCTCTCAATATTTACAACTATGTTTTCTCTTAACTAATTAGTTGGCATGTCAAGATCTAACCATAATTAAGAAGAAGAATGTTCAATTACTAAATGATTTCAGAGATGAAGAGTTGCATCCTTAGTTCATGACATGAAGAGTTGCATCCATCCTTGTACTTGGAAAGGTGTGTGATTTTGGTCCCAATATTATGCTTCATGGTGATGTTAGTCTTTGTACTACTATTTTAAAGACAATTGAAGTACATTTTTTCATTGCTAACAATTAAATATTTGAATCCACCTTCACGCTCTTGTCCATGATCTGATCCCCAAGCTCTCTCACTAACTTGACGAGCCGGTCCATGGAGTCACCTATTCTTCAAAGGCAATAATTTGAAAATGGATCCCTAGTCAGGCCGAGTATGAGTCGTTAAATTTGTATTGCATAAAAATATGTCAAAACAGATTAAATGGATCAATTTGGGTCAGACTATTTTCGATCTGACCCACCTATTTGATGGGCCTATTTGTCCGACATACGCATCGAAACAATTAGATTGATCCCCTTCTCGAGTTCCGAGAGTCATACGGATTCCGCCACGAGAGCCTAGCATGTGGTGAACCCCCGATAGGTGTTGTTGGCGATGATTAGAGTGTCGGGAGTGATGAGATTATTGATGGCGGCCATTTTGGTGATGTAGGGCTGGGAGTTGAGGAGTTAGGAGATAGAGAAGAGGGAGGCGTAGACGACCGTGGATCGGAAGGGGAAATGAATAGTCGTCTTTTATGGGTTTGCAATATTAATCTCAAGCCACAAATCTTTGCTGTCTATTCTCTTGATTTGAACTGACTTGGAGGAACTCCAGCACAATCCAAGAACCAAGGTAATTTGGTGGATCCATGGAAAGAAGACAATGAACAGAGAAAGTTAACGCCTTTAATCTACGTCTATGCTGATTTTGAACGGCAAGTTAACAGGAGTAGACTTGGAATTTGAGTAAAAGTTAGTGATTTTTCTTAAGACAAATATAAGAGTGAGTCAGAATTGTTAACGGATCTAAAGTTATGATTTTCTTAGGGAATTGGGCCTATTTTGTTGTTCGGGAGTAAACTTCTAAGCATGCTTATTGCATTTACCTAATCTTTTAAGTACGACGAAAACTGAGTTTTTTCCTTACAACACCGGCTCTCGACTTTTTAGGACCATTGTAAATTAGAATGATCTCCTTAGGGACCTCTCATACAAAGTCAATAGTGTGCAAGTTTTAGTGGATCAATATTACCAAAATAGAACTTGACGTAATGGTAAAGCTTAATAATGCTATTTGTATCTAAGCAAATTATTTCTCAAGTTAATAACTATAAAGGAATGTAATCAAGTCTAATTTCTGATATTATTTTCTGTTATTTTGGAGGATTTGGCTCAGGTTGGGTAGTGGGGTTGGCAGGTAAGGTGGTGGTGTGCTCGGATAAGAACTCATGGGTAGGACTTTGGTTGGGGACGGTGCCGGGGAGGAAATTAGAAGGAGCATGTGTGGGTTTGGTTTGGATAGGAATGTCAAGGGTGTGGTGTGGCTCATTTGGTTCGGGTGTGGCATTGAGAAGTGCATTCGTATCCAAGGGAGACAATACGAACCGAGGAGAGAGTCGCGATGTTACCTGCGGGCTTGGCAGAGGCGAAGCAGGAGCAGGCAGCGGCACAGACAGAATGGGTGGAGTTGGAGGATGTGAAACGGACTGACTGAGGATGGCGTAAGGGAAAAATGTTCTTCGAACACGACATGACAAGAGATGAAGAGACATTTGCTAAATGGGTCAAAACATTTGTAAGCACTTTGCGTCAAGCTATAACCGAGGAAAATACATGGACGAGACCGGGAATCCAATTTGGTATTGGTGTACGGACATAACTAAGGGTAGCATAGACATCCAAAGGTGCAGAGTTTGAGATAATTCGGTTTAGTGCCAAAGAGAGCATGATAGGGAGAGCGAAGATCTAGGGTGTTGGTTGGAAGACGATTAATGAGATAGCATGTGGTTTGAAAGGCATAACTCCAAAATTCGGATGGAAAGGCAGCTTTATGAAGGATTGAGAGACCGGTTTCAACAATATGTCGATGACAACGTTCAGCAATGCCATTGTGTTCGGGTGTGTGAGGAGGAGTGGTGAGATGAGATATACCATGCTTTATGAAAAAACTTTTGAGTTTAATGTATTCTCCTCCGCCATCAGAGTAAAAAGTTCGAATAGATTGTTGAAACTGTTTTTCCACAATTGGTTTGAATTGTTCAAAAACGGATGCAACATTAGATTTTTGACGTAATGGATATAACCAAATGTATCGAGTAAAGTGGTCAATGAAAATAACATAATACCGAAAGCCATCAATTGATAGAGTGGAAGCTAGACCCCAAACGTCAGAATAAATTAAATCAAGCAGATGACGACTAACAAGTGTGGAGAAATAAAAAGGCAACTTGTGACTCTTACTACATCGACAAGCGTCACAGGACAACTTATTATCTAAACTAGACTCATTATATGAAGGAAGCATAAAAGTCTTACTAATAAGACGCAAAATTTTGGAAGAGGGATGTCCTAAGCGATTGTGCCAATCTACCGTTCGAGCTTGTTCTCCAACCAAGGCCGTGGGATATTGTAACGGAGAGGGTAATCGGTACATTCCATCGCTAAGCGCTCCTCGGAGTATTGTCGCCCCCGTGCGAAGTTCCTTCACAACAAAATAAGAGGCAAAAAATTCAAGGGAAACTTGGTTAGAACAACAAAATTGCGATACCAAAAGTAAATTTTTGGTTATATGTGGAGCACACAAAACATTGGTTAGGCTGAATTTAGATTTTGGATAATGTAAAGTAGTGGAACCAGTGTGAGATATTTTCAAGCCTACACCATTACTAATGACAATTTCGTCGGGTCCTTCATAATCATTGTGTAGCGACAAGTTGGCGAGATTGTTTGTAACATGATGAGACGCTCCAGAGTCAACAATCCATCCTGAATCACGGCTAGCTTCAACTATATTCACCTCAGGTTCACGGCGGGTATCTCGAAAACAGTAGCACGTCTTAGCTAAGTGCCCGGGTTGATCACACAGTTGACACACAGTGCGAGAACCATATGAAGGGCCATCACGGCTACTGTTTCGGCCTTCATACCGGCCATCATTCCAACTAATTCTGCTATCATTTTGGCCTTCATTTCTATTGTGAAAACGGTTGTTTTTGTTGCGTCCATTGTTGCGGTAGGTGCCAGCAGACCGGTTGTATTGATTGGAGAAACGAGGACTATCCTTCACATGATTATTGCAGCTTGTGTAGTAAGCAGAAACAGGAGTTGTATCTCGGGCAGATTCTTCTTGTTGAAGGAAAATTTCATACGCAATTAGCTTATCATGAAGTTCTTCAAAGCTAATGGGATTTTCCCGAGCACGTATTGCAATGGATATCTCCTTAAACTCCGGTCCAAGTCCGCGAAGAACATGAATGACTAGATCGTCGTTGCTTAAGGGAGTATCGATGAGTGCCAATTCATCAGCAATTGACCTGATGTGTTGCAAAAATTCAGAGACGGATCTTGAGTGACGACGAACCAAGGACAATTGATCCTTCAGGTGCATAACCCATGAACGCGAGTTATTCGCGTATAAGTTGGTGAGTTTCACCCATGCTTCCTGCGAGGTTTGGCTTGACTAAATAAGAGGAACAATATTTTCGGAGACAGAGGCAAGGATGGCATGAAGAAGTAGATGGTCTTATCGGATCCAGCTAGTGTATGCGGGATTGACAATGGATGCAGTGCCGTCGTCGAGCATTGGAGGACACGGGCGAGTGCCATCAATGTAGCCCTTTAAATCGTATCCAATGAGCAAGGCATTGAACTGGGCCTTCCAAGAAGGGAAGTTGGTGGCCGTGAGCTTCAATGGCAATTGAGCGGTGGCTGAAAAAGAGATTAAACCAGCAGGAGCAGCAGAAACACCATTGGTTAAACTAGCAGGAGATCCTGTAGAGACGGCCATTGACGAGCAATAGAGAAAAAAAAAATTAAGATCGAGAGGAAGACTCGTGAGAGCAAATTAGATTAGCTCTGATACCATAAAAGATACTTGAAATTCTGTATATTGATGAATAACCATTGTTTACACTTTACATGACTTTATAGGAAAAGATACAGAATGTTGATTACTTAATTTAAGCAAAGAATCCTAAAATATATGTAACAAGAAAGGCAACAAAATAACAGAAAATAATATCAGAAATTAGACTTGATTACATTTCTTTATAATAACTACTCATCATTCCATCTATTTCACAATCAGAAGCACCATTATTGTAGATATAGCTCTTAAGTTGGAGGGTCTTTTTTTGTTTTTTTGTTTAAAGTTTCCAAAATAGTTCCTTAAATTTTGAAAATTTGGAAAAAAATTTGAGGGCCAAAACTTTATGGATGAAACTGGTTTTTAAGAAAACTGGGGCCAAAGCTTGATTTTGAAAAGTTGGGAATTGAGGCCTCCTCCAGGCAAGGATCGAACTCGAGCACAACCATTTGTTAATCGCACTGAGAATTGGTTGGACCAAACTAGCTGCACCTTAGGTTGACATGATGACCACACGAGCGTGATTAGACCAAACCCAAGCTTGTTATTTGGTTGGGCGCTTGAGTCGAGTTGTCATGTCTTATTAGAAATTGCTAGAAAAATTATGAAAAAGTCTTAAATCTATTTTACTTTTGTCAATTCAATCCTAAATCTTTTAAATTTACCAATTGAGTCCTTAAATTTTTGTATTTGTACCGATTCAGTTCTTTTCATCGACCTGCGTTGATGTGGCATCGCCAGCGCTAACGTAGACAACTTTTAATAATATTTTATTATTTTTTGAAATTTTTATTATTTTCCTTTTTGTTTCCTTCCTTCTTGTTCTTCCTCCAACCGGCTAGAGGAAGAAGAAGGCCAGTGAGGCTTCTTAGCCTCGGGCGAAGCTCACCTAGCGACGAGACGGCGTAGTTCCATGGCTAGGCGAGGTCGAGCCCAACCATGAACGGCAAGGCTTGACCTTGTCGTCTGACCGCTTGCCCTTGTTGAGGTCGAGCCTCGCCCTCACCCTTGCCATTGCTGGGCAAGCTATGCCAGCTCGCCGGCCTTCTTCTTCCTCCAGCTGACTAGAGGATGGAGAAAGAGGAAAGAAAAAAAAATCGAAAAAATTGAAAAAAAAAATATTATTAAAAAGTTATCTACGTCAGCACTGATCAGCCAGAAAGAATGAATTGGCACAAATGCAAAAGGTGCAGGACTCAATTGGTAAATTTAAAATGTTTATGATTGAATTGGCAAAAATTTAAAAGGTTTAGGACTTAATTGACAAATTTAAAAGGTTTAAGATTGAATTGACAAAACTATAATAGATTTAAGACTTTTTTGACAATTTCTTTTGAAATTGCCACCTCCATTATTTCTCAAAGTAGTTTATTTTTTTAATATGGTCCCTACTTTTGATGAAAAAGATTTGGGTGATCGCAAGTCACGTGAGTTCAACTCACATGCACTTTTGGATAAGAGGGGCCTCACATGTACCTCTTGGGTCTTAGGAGAAACAAAATAATAAAAGGCGGGTTAGAAGTAAGAATTTGTACCGAAGTGAGCCCCAACTTTAAATTTTAGTGGATTTACAGGCTCAGTACGAATACGGAGAACTTGTTTGAGGTTGTTTTGGGTCGCCATTCCACAATTTTTTTTTTTAATATTTCGATCCGATAATTTGCGTATTTTTCAGCCTATTTTATGCTTTCTTATTAATTTCCGATTTCTCTATTAGGTAGAGTTAGCTAGGCTTGCTAGTATAGATCCTTGTGATATTTCAGAGGAGAGGAGCTTTTGCCCATTTATCAAATGATTATATGGAGAGAGGATTTTTCTCCGAATTTGCGCCAACTGTGGTTTTTTGTTTCTAATTGTTCAATTCGCGTTGGCTTGGTCAAATTTGATATAATCACGAACCCTAAAAAACCAGGGGAAAAAGAAGGAAAAATCTATCGTCGAGATAACATTGCATGATCGCCCGTTGACACGAGAAAAATGACTAGTTAAGGTGGTCGCATAGAGCCGCATAAAGATGGTGAAAATACAAAATTCTCTTTGATGATAGTTAAGGTGGCCGTCATGTATAAGGATGTTAATATCTAGGTAATTTAGGTGATCGATGTTACCCTCGATAATTTAGGTCAAGTCGTAGATCATTTTATAAGATGGGATATCGGATCATTGATCTTGCCGAGCTGTCTATGGGCATCGAGTATTCCTTCGCTCAATTTCGTGTACGGCCCTAATCTGATATGTTATTTTGAATTGGAGAGTTCGGAGTTAAATGCGAATATAAATTGTTCTTTTGGTCGAAAATAATTGAAGTTTCATTAACTCGGCAAAAGTCTATTTACATCAGAAACTAAAATATCCAACATAGGTTTCAAGGGATAAAGTGGCCAATTGAGAGGGAGTTCTTTTTTTCGTTGAGCCTTGACCACCCAATTTGCTAGTTGATTTGCCTCTTTTGGACAATAGGATAAACTCACATAATCCAGATGGGCCAATTTAGTTATGCACTCATCTATCTAGGCCCAATGTTCCATGGGCTTGGTTCCCCTTCAACTAAACACTTGAAGAGCAAAGTACAATCAGATTGTACTCCAATCGTGTCTGCACGGGTGTTAGCTTTTTTCTTCAACCCTTCGACCAGATGGAGACCGTGCAGTAGGGTGAGGGTTTCGGCTGCAACTACTAATTCCGCATGAACCGAGCTTGCAAATCTGTCGATTACCGTCCCTCTATAGTCGCGCAGCACTCCAGCAACAGCCGAAGTCGATGAGCCTTCTAATTTTGACCCATCCAAGTTGAGCTTCAAGGAGTTCCTCACCAGTGGTTTCTAGGTTAGATCTGAACTGTTCTGGTGCTCTGTTTTGCTTTTCAAGTTTGGGTTCCATCTCATATAACTGGCTTGTTCTGTAAAAGCGAGGCCTAAGGTTCTACTTGGGTCTGGCCATCGCGAGTTGAAAATGAAAGCATTCCGCGATTTCCAGATTGACCACAAAATACCAGCTATATCATCTTTAGTCGCTAGGTTTGTTCTCACTTCGAAAGCTTATGTAACCCATTTGTCTAGGTGTGTGATGGGTAGGCCTGAATATTGTAGATTTAGCCTCGAATCCGCCCAAATATAGGTTGTCCATGGACAAAGAAGGATGAGATGCTCGATCGTTTCCGGTTCTTGTTTGCATAAGGGGTTAGGTATGATTTTGCTTCTGTATAGATTTTCTCTAGTAGGGAGTGCGTTTTGGCATGCACTCCATAGGAAATTCCAAATCTTGGGAGAAGTATTAAGTTTCCACAAATTTGTCCATAAGGCTCTCGGTACTTGAAATGAGGTGGTAGCTGCTACTGTTTATTGTTGTAGGCTAGCTAGATATAACTTGTTGTAGGCGCTTTTCACTGAGTATACCCCGGTTTTGTTCCCAGTCCACACTACTCGATCCTCCTCAGAGTTTTTGTTTAGTGGAACAGCTAGAACTTCGCTGACAATATCCTCATTGACGAGACACCACAGTTTCTATTCATTCCATGTCCTGCTATCCTTATCAATCAATTCATCCACTCTTTGGGGCTCGCCCTGGTTTGCCGGACCTCCAATTGTTCCTATTTGCAGCCACCTATCCTCTCTGATTTTGATTGATTTTCCATTTTCCACCACCCATCTCACTTATCCTTTAATGGAATCTCTTCCAACTAGCAAACTTTGCCACCCCCATGGTAGATGAGACTCCTTTTTGGCATTCCAAAGATCTCATTCTGGAAAGTACAAGCCTTTAAACAATTGATACCAAAGAGCCGAGGGGGATTGAGAGAGTCTCCAGGCCTGTTTCCCTAACATCACTTTATTAAAGGAAATTATATCACGAAAGCCCATACCACCATTGTCTTTTCTTATCTTAAGGATGTCCCATTTCTTCCAATGTATCCCTGCATGCGATTCTTTCCGATTCCACCAAAATGAAGCTATTCTCTGTTCAATCGCCCTACACACTGATAATGGGATTTTGAAAATGGACATGGCATATTGAGGCAAGGCTTGCACGACTATCTTAATTAGTGTCTCCTTTCTTGCTTTGGACAATAGCCTGTCTTTCCAACCTTCTAACTTCATATTCACCCTGGCTAGGACCCAAGCAAACATTTACTTCTTTGTTTGTCTCCCATCTGAAGGAATACCCAAATACTTACTAGTTTTATCAATCACAAGTACCCTAAGTTCTGAAGCCATATTCCTTTTCAAGCCTTATGGGCAGACTTTGCTAAAGAAAATTCGTGACTTGTTCAGATTTATGGCCTGTCCCGTGGCAAAACAATATTGATGCAACACTGCTGCTAAATCCTAACATTCGCTTATCTTCTTGTCTAAGAAAAATATAGCATCATCCGCAAATAACATGTGAGATAAGGTGGGACAAAATCTATTCAGCTTAATTCCTGTAATACTTCCATCTTCAATTCCTTTGTTCATAAGATGAGAGAGCACAATGGACATAATGATAAATAAGTAAGGAGAGAGGGGATCACCTTGTCGGATGCCTCTTGTGGGTTGGAAATAATCTAGAGGTTCACCATTAAACTCAATATTGAAGGTCACTGATTTTACACATGCCATAACCAAGGAGACCCATTTTTCACAGAAATCCAATTTTCCCATCAAAGCTTCCAGAAAACCTCATTCTACACGATCATATGCTTTTTGCATATCCAGTTTCAAAACAGCCTAGAACTTCTCCTTTTTTTTCTTGATTATTAACTGGTGAAGAACTTCCTGGACCATCAGAATATTGTCTTGGATTTGCCTTCTGCTCACAAAGGTGCTTTGTTCAATCACTATGATGTTTGGTAGCCAAGGTTTTAGGTGATTTGTGATAACTCTATTTTAGATAGAGTATCGTTTCTATTTTAAGCTTGATATTTGCTAAATTTTGATGAATTTTAGGTGAATTTATTTGCTACTCATGTAATTTTATTGGATTTTGTAGGAAGTATGACTTTCGGAGGCTATGGGACCATGCACACTATTTGCAAAACACGCCAGGACCATATGCGTAATTTTCCCATGTGTCTGTGCTGGAATTGCATATCAATCCCTGCGCCTCAATATCTTCCAAAATATTTCAGCATCTTCCAGAACATTTTGTCTTGAAGAAAAAGCCAGCCAAGATCAGAAATTTGGAGGATTTGACCATAATTGAGTCTAGGTTCAAAGAAAATCAAAAATAGGAATCTTAAGAAGAAAAATTCCTAATTTGGAGAGGAATCATATTCAAGACCTAATGGAAGGGCTGACCTAAGGAGAATTTTGGAGGCTATATGAACACTTCTTGTGCCGCAAATTTAAAAGAGAGAGAGAGGAGCCTTGAAGTCGACATCTTTGAGGGAGATTTTAGGTTTTCCTAGTTAGCATTTATTCTTCTATTTTTTTTAGTGGAGTTGGCGCATGTTAAAGTGAAAAAGAGGAGATAAACTTGAACCTCTTTGTGACTCAAGTTGGTGAATTTGTTTTAATTTAGCATTATGTTTTCTTTAATTTTTGTTATTAGTTTAGCTTTAATTATGTTCTAAATTTCTTTTGTTAGAGCTACAATGAATGTTAACCACGATTGATTGATTTTCAAGACTTGCTTGTGCAATATAATTGTTTTGATTGTGGCGTTTTCTATCATGATCTTAATGCTTTTAGAAGTCTGACCAACTTTTAAATGCTTTCTGATATATGCATGATATCGGGTGGAGATTGCATGTTGAGCATTAGTGATATTGAACCATAAATTAAATCTAGGTCAAGGTACACTAGGTTGTTTATGTGGTTGCGGTAGCAGATTTAGGTTGGAATTACTTAGATTGAATCCGGGAATTTCCACACGAACCTAATGCGCATAGGTAGTTTAAACTCACCTAAGGTTAGTGTGAGTTAATTTACCTAATTAGGGATTATTAGACCGAGGTTAGCTTGTAATTTAACTTAGGGAAATTTCACCAACACAATTGAAAATTAAGTTCGCATGACAAGTTAAGAGAGTTGATTATGAGTGGTTAAGTGAAGTTGGATGCTCCAACGCTTAGTGATCTTAGTTAAAATATTGATAAATTGACTTGTTAATTTTCAGTTTGCTTCAGATTAGATTTATTTTGAAATTTTGATTAGCTTTTGAATTCTTTAAGTTTCGACTCTTTTATAGTTTAGTCTTTAAATTGGTTTAGTTCATTTTTTATTTACCTTTTCAATTTGGTTAGTTAGATCTTTGGATTAATCACCATCCGTAAGTAATTGGATAATTAGAGACAATCCTTATGGGAACGATATTCACTCATCACTTTATTACTTGAAGATATTGTGCACTTGCAAATCACCTATCAATTTGCCATAACCTTAGAGATAATCTTGTATGCAAAATTACACAAGCTAATGGGGCGAAATTAGGACATGCTTTATGGGTTTGGAACTTTTAGAATTAGAGAAATATTGGTTCTATTGAAGTCATGATGAAGAGTAGCTGAATCAAAAAACCTTTTAACTTCCTGGAACACATCCCTTTTGATTTCCTCCCAGTGATGTTGAAAGAATTGGCCATTAAGACCATCGGGTCCCGGTGCTTTAGATGCTCCTAATTGGAAAACTGCATTCTCCACCTCTTCCATTGTAACCATTTTCACTAATGCTTCATTTGTATGCTTACTAACCAGAATTGGGTATTGGTCTAGTATTGGAGTGAAATTCCTTGAACCCTTGGAAGTGTAAAGAGCTTGGAAAACTGAGTTGTATGTTGCTTTAGGTATGAAAGATCACGACACCAGTCTTGGTCGTTGATTTTCAGCATGGCTATTCTATTTCTCTGTCTTCTTTGCACGGTGGTCGTGTGGGCATATTTCATATTTTTATCTCCTCATTTTAGCCATTGCATTCGTGACCTTATGCCCCAATATAGTTCCTCCTACCTCATAGTTTTTCAATTTATTCTTTGATTTTCTGCTGCAACTCATTGTTTGATTCCTTAAGTCCTTTGTTTATATGATCAGTCAATTGGCTCTTCAGGTTTTCTATTTGGTTAGCTGCATTAGAGAATCTCCTCTTACTCCATTTCTGTAAAGTGCCCATGTCTTCTTTAAGTTGACGCAACAAACCATCATTTTTGAAATGAGGGTCCTGCCATACTAGATTAACCACATCCCTGTATTGCTCATCTTCCACCCAAAAGGCTTCATATTTAAAGGCTCTCCTCCTCTTCCTTGTTTTAGGCTCCAAAGACAAGAGAATTGGGCTATGGTCAGAGCCTATTGCTGGTAAAGCCAATGCCTCAGCATTTGGGTAAGTGACTCTTCAGTGTATATTACAAAACACCATATCTAACCTTTATTTGACAAGGGCGTCCCCTTCCCTATTATTAGCCCAAGTAAAAGTGCATTCCTTACTTTCGACATCTATCAAGGAACATTCATGTAAGAAATCACGAAATGAGGCTAACCTGCAATAATCCGCTGCTTTCTTCCCCACTTTTTCCCAATAATAAAGTATCTCATTGAAGTCCCTCAAGCACACCTAAGGTAGGGTGTTGATTGAGCTAATGCCTCTCAACTTCTCCCAAAGGATTCTTCTCTCATTTAAATCCGTTGGCGCATATACAAAGGTAATTCTCATGGATGCTCCACCATTTTGAACAGTGCATATTAGATCTATGAACTCCCCCCTTGCATCCATCACCTCTATTGATAAATCATCATTCCACATTGCTACTAATCCACCCGTGATGCCTATTGGATTGACAATAACAGAATGCGAGAACTGGAGACGACGTATCGTGTGGTTCACTAACTCTTATTTTTTGTCTCAATTAGAAAAACGATAGTGGGCCTTTCTTGAACCACAAGGGTTCTTAGCGCCTGGAATGTCAGGGGTGTGCCCAACCCATAGCAATTCCAGCTCAGTATATTCACTTATCCCCCGGTGGTGTATCAGGGCTAGCCACCAAAGCCTATTCTTTTGAGCCATCCTCCAGCATAATAGGTGTATCCAGGAGTTGAGTCTCATCAAGAGCAGTAAACTCAGCTTCTTGAGAAGTTTGAGAGTTGTTATGCTTCATTTTTTTTTTTTGTAACCAGAGTTTTGGAAGTCTTCCAAATTTTCTTTGTGGGCTCAGACAGAAACTTGGAGAATTTGTTAGACCATGGGGAGTCTGAGAGAAGAAGTTGCGAGCCTTTTTTACGTTTTCCTCGAGTTGTCATTCCATCCTTCATAACTCCTTTGCCTTTCTCCTTTGAAGTTGCTAAGGGTTGGACTTCCATTGGGGTATACTAATTTTTAGCTTGAGTAGTTTCCAAGTCCTCTCCCAAGGCATCCTGGATTGGTGTCTCCGAAATAACTTCATCCTCCTCCGATTCTACACTCTCGTTCCCATTAAACAAGCTCCAAAAAGGACTAACCTCCCTTGCTTCCACTTTCAACCAGAATCCAAAGTTACTAGAAGTCTTTTTCCCGGGTTAAAGTTTCTTATATGGCACATCCTCGCAATTGGTTGTATAGTGACCAATCCTCCCACATGAGTAGCAAAAAAGGAGAAGGCGTTCATACTTAAAATCTACCCACATTTGGTCATCTTCAAAGTCCACGACTGCCCCTAGTTTTAGTGGGGATGAAAGGTCCAAGAGAACTTGAACTCTTCCCATTTTGCACAAGCTGCTCCCATTCACCTCCATTTTAAAATCTAGAACTTTCCCCATTTTAGACCCCAATTCCAGCAGCATATGCTTAGTTATGATAGCTAGAGGTAAGTCTCGCAATTGCACCCAAAAGGCACAATATGTAAAATCATATCGATAGTTTGGCACCTTAGGGTTTAACTGTTGGAGGACAAGCAAGTTGCTTGAGAAAGACCACGGACTTGCTTGTAAAACCCTTTCCTTATCTTTTTCCAAACTGAACATTAAGGAGAAAAGACTTGTCTCCAAAAAATCACACTACATTTTCAGTCTTCCATGCCTTTTTCATAATATCCTCAAAGGCTTGAAAGTTCACATTTGTTCTAGAATAAAGTTTTCCCAGTAAAGTAAGGTTGCAGACTTTCAGATTTTTATCAGGAATTTTCTTGCGCATGTTGGCTACGACATCTTCCGTCCACATTCTACCCATACGCCTACATAACATTGCTAGTTTTCTTTCCTTTTCAGCCTCTCTCTCCATTTTACTACTAGCTTTAAACGAACACAAGAACTCATCTCTATCGATTTCTAGTTGTCACACAAAGGAGAATGAAGGAAAATTGGTGCAAGCCTAAGACAGCAACTTCTAGAGGTCTCCAACTACTAGCCGCCAGAAGACCCAGGCAAAGGAGGGGCAAATACACCTCCAAAAGGAAGAATGTATATTAGGGTTTCTTTTTACAGGGATCAGAAAATGAAGGCTTAATGTAGTCAGAAAGGATGGAGGAAGATTTAAGGGGGATGGGTATGTCGCTAGTGGGAGTGGAATAGAAATAGGTATATTGGTGGGCTTGAGGGGATCGTGGCAATAAGCTAGTGGAGAAGAGAATGGTAAAGGATTTATGAGAAGAGAGTGGGTATGAGAGGCTAGAAGGTGATTCTAAGGTTTGCTATCACCATGGATAGGGAAAGACTCTTACTAAGAAAAGAGGAAAACTCCTGATGTCCCAGAGAGTATCTTTGACCACTTTAAATTACACGGTATACGAATGTAAATGGGGAAGAACAAAATGAAGATCCCCTTTCTTTGGCGTTCCTTTTGTTCTCTCTTAGTTTTGATTTTTTGGTTTGCATTGAGATTTTGCCCTTATCAGAGCTCAAATGATGGAACGAAGAACTAGGTTTGGTTTAGAATGAATCTTGCTCTTGAGCTTTTAGTATTGTTATGGGCTTTGCTAGCATAACAGTCTTTACACTATTGTGAGAGTAACGCATGTTGTGACCCCACTACAGTTTCTAATTATTTGTTATTTGTATTTTTGTGGCTCAAAACAAGCCGTTATTCTCACAATAGATTAAGGACAGTCACAGAAGCATTTCTCTATTTCTATTGCATGGCAAAAGCGATCGAAGTGAAGTGAATCCTCTGTCATTACCTGACCCCATAAGTGAAATCCTAATCCAAGGGAATTGATATGAGATATCACTTGACAGTCGCACTAAAATGTAGCTTTATAATTAAAGCTGTTAGAGATATCAGGAGATTTTTCATATATTCTTGATTATTCATAACTCTCAGGCTTGTGCATATCCTTTATGGATGTTTTTTTTTTTTTTTTCCGTCAAGATCCTTTATGGATGTTGCATATCCTTGATTGATCCTGACTTATTGTAATTGATATTGTAATAACTAATTATCTTAATAGTTATCATGTAAAGCCTATATATTATCTCAACACCTGTTCATCAAAACACATAGAAATACACATAAATTACACAATTCTCTCTTCCTCATATTTCTTATTTAAAGCTTATATTAAATTGCGTTCTACGCGCAAAAAAAAACATTCGGGTCCTCCGGAGGATGCTAAAGTCCAAGTGATTTTTTCAAGGTTGAGACTCTCCTCCACACGTTTTCAATCAAAGGCAACGAATGTAATTCATTAGACATTGACTTTGGCAAAAGAATTGATAAGTGCCGCCAAGCGGAAGTAAGCAAAGTTTCGGTTCAACCACACTATAGCCAGCATAGTTAATGTCAATATATATAGAGAGAGAGACGGTCAACCCACCCGAAGTTTGACTTTTGGAGCACCATCATGAAGGGTGTCGTCCTAACTCTATAACTAAGTTGCTCCAAACTTGACAACCATAGGGGTTCGAATGTTCAAAGAAACCACTGTGTAAGTTTGGAAAAGAAGTGACCAAAAAAAAAAAAAAATTCAAATACTAGACCAACGGATTCCCTTTTAGTTTCTTCTTAATATGTGACGTTGCTTTCTATGGGCCTATACCAGTCTTTTATACATTCAGTCTCCCTCCACCAAATGACTTAAGTTTTGATTTGGATATGCTAACACGGTATTAAAACTAAGATTTGCCCCTATTTATTTCGCATGTGTGGCTCCTCACTCGAAAATAATTTCAAAAACTAGACCAAACCATTCCTTAACAACTTGAGTTTTGTTTTGGACATTCTAAAATAAAACTAGGTTTTGCCCTTGTTTATTTCGTATGTGTTGCTCCTCATTTTGTCCGAACGATTCCCTTGTTTATTTCGCAAGGGAAGACTAGGTTTATTTCAAATACTAGATTGATTTTGTCCCTTGCCTTAGTCAACCCTGTAGTTTTCCTCATATGAAGTTGATTTAGTTAGAAGTGCCACGTGGTATTGTCTTTCGTCCACGTTGGACTTCAAATTTTTTTTTGAAAGAGTTACGTTGGACTTAATAATTCGTAAAAAAAAAAAAAGTCACGTAGGACTTTTTGTCGGAATTTGTTGTCAAAGGCATTGAAGTGAGCATTCTTTCTTTGATATGGCATTTAAGTGATCACTTGAAAAATTTTGGTACTGAATTAAGCACGTATAAAAGTTATGATATTTCTAGTGACCTTTTCCTCCTCTACTTTATATCTTAAATTTTTATGTTGGACATTCTATGATTTCATGTCGTTAGTTACTAAGAAAGCTATATTTAGAACAATATTTTTCTAATACTTAGAGATATGAACTTAATTGTAATCATTTTACTGAACGAGGGCCATAGTAGAATTCTCATGAATTCGGGGTGATAATCCCTCACAAGATAGGATGTATATTTAATATTTGATAAATAAACACTAATTATCGCGCAAATAGACATGGAAGTTTTATGCCGTGTTGACTGCTGAGTGGGTCATTTGACCGAATTGTACGGCCAGAAAATTGACCCAATTTAGCTTTTTTCGTCATTTGATATACAGTCTTCTTCTTCTTTTTTTTCCAAATTAGTCATGAATTGTAAAAGGTTCTTTAACTTCGTTTTCATGTTTATGTCCTCATTCTAATTTATTGAGTTCTCAAATCAAATAAGTAAATGGATCCTAGATTACCTGCATATTGTTATTCCGGGGAAATTATCCAATAAGTTATAAACCTATTGTATGGATATTAATTCAATTCTAAATTTTTCGATTTTGTCAGTTTAGTCCTTTTTATAAATTTTCGTCGAAAATCGCTGACGTGGCGGTATACCAAGTAGGACGTCGAATGATTATTGAATTGTCACGTCAACGATTTTCGGTAAAAATTAATCGAAATGACTATATTGAAATATTACATAAAAATTTAGAATTAAATTAATAAAATTAAAAAATTTAGTATTAAATTGATATCATTATTTTCCGTTGTCGCTTCCTTGAGTAGCGGATAGATGCTAACTTACAATTGGGGGTACTTCATGAACTTTAAAGACTCCTTTTGTCAGTAAGGCGGCCGGCCCAGTGATTGACGGGATGAGGAACAACAAACTAGAAGCTATGGATTGATGACAGAGAAAGTGAGTGCGCCACAGACACCTCCTTTTGGCAATGCTTTTAGCTACGTTTCCTCAGAAATGCATTGCAATGTCAGACACGATCCGTTTGCAGGACCCGAACAAGACGCGTTTACTTTCCAAATTAACATGGATCGACACGTTTTCCTCAGAGTTCAATCACTTGGCATGTAGAATTAAAGTTAAGACGTTTTAGGTCGAAGTGAATTTACACGAATTGTGGATATCATTATCACATGCCGACACAAATTTGGTTAGGATTGTCGACAGAAGTACGACGATAAGCATCTTCGTGGTTCGGCTGACGGATCGCCGATTAATCTTACCCTATCTTTTTCCAAACATTTTGAGAAAGAGGCTCCGAATATGTCAATGACCCAACGAAGAAGGCATGCGTCGATCTCCCTTGATTTGTTTACACCATCAACCATGAGGATGTTGAAAATTTTCTGAACGCGTCAACAACACTTTGTTCCACATTTGAAGAAATGGCCCTTAAGGATCTACAATTTTCTTCTCAATACGATACCTTTTAGCTTTGATTATGGAATTAGTTTGCGCAATTTTGACATCTATAAAAGTCGCATTAACATGCTACAAATTCATAATCGACACGTTTTGCTAACAGTTTAAATTTTCGAGAGACGGGGCTGTCTAACATTTTATAAGGCCACATGTCTAGTGATCGTTCTAGCATTCTTCTACTTGTCTACTCGTTCGCTAGCTTTCCTAGTAATTTCATCATGTCTACATCTTATATTGTGCTTTTAAGATATCGGTTTATACGCGAGAGTGAGTGATAATAGGCTATAAATCATTGTCGATGCATTTACTTACATGCTTTTAAGAAAAACAGCTTGTCTAACAAGTTCAACTTAATTATAACCAAGTCAACCTTCTCGACGGCAGTTGGCCGAAAAGGCTAAATTGAAATTTTGCCTAAAGGTTTAGGACTATAATGACAAAATTGAAAAGTTTAGAGTTCATTTGACATCTAATCAATAGGTTTACGATTGAATTCACATTAGCAATGTAGCACGACTCTGGCTAAAAATATCTATTTACTTTCATTTTATTCTTGGACTCTTCACACAACAAACTTTATCGATATGAAAGAATGACATTGGTTTTGCCGTTATAGGGAAAAAGTTTCAAAATGGGCACCACATCTTGTAAAAAGGTTCAAAGTCATCTCTTTACATTTTATAGAATTATTAGAAAAATGTCTACAAATAGTTTGCATTTTTTTACGAGCTACATACACGATTTTAAGAGCGCGCTCCTCGTGCGGACGAGCAATTTCTTGTACCATTTACGGCAATTCGCAAACTACCGACGCACACGGCGCGACGGTGACTCCTAAAAGTCGGAACTATTAAACCATCAAGTCCTTCCGACGCTCGGTGGACACAAAGACACGAGCTTGTTTCATTGGGTTTGGTCATGTTTCATTTAATTAATTAGTGTGCGTTTGGTAGTATGCGCAGCATAAATTCAAACGACCTTTGCATCTTGAAATTTTCAACGACCTACACTTTATACTTTGAACTCTATTGGAAAAATATACAGGAAAATTAGATGACTAATGGATCCTACAAAGTGTAAATCTATTTTTTTTTCGCCCGAAATGTATTAAAGGATGTAAATCATACTTAAAGAAGAAATTACAGAAACATTCATGTGGATTTCCCTAAGATTTCATCGAAAAGTATCTCACGGAACTTTAGGAAAAATCAAATAAAGAAGTATTGCAATTGTAAATGCATCGACCACCCACTTTACATATATACACATAACCGATATTTTGAGAATCGAAGAGGTTCTCGTTGAATAAATCGGTCCCTTTTTATAACGCCGCCGGGTGATGCATGAGTTTCGGATTAAACCCCAGACCCCACCTCAATGCTCCTCATCAAACCACGAATTGAGTTGGTAACAGATCCTAGCTATGAGCTANNNAAAAAAAAAAAAAAAAAAAGAAGCTTTTTAAGCAACTTGGGTGTGATTTAATAGGTATATAGCAACAGTATGGGCCAATTTTTTTTTTTTAGAAATAAAAATCAGCAATGATGTGTAGCAAGAGGACCAGGACTTGGTCTACCATCCCCTAACAAAACGGCATTCACCCTCCCTTCCCCCCATGCAACACACCAATTCCTCCTTGGACTTGGTTTTTGTTCATTTCTCCCCCACAAATTCCCAGTTCTACCCCATGGATCCAACTTTCAAGGAGCCTTTCTCTCTCTCTCTCTCTCTCTAGAAAGATTGCTCTTCAGCCCAAGTTCACTACTTTCTTGGTCAAACACCCACAATAAATTCTTGATGTTCATCATGCGTTATCATCCTCATCTTTTTTTTTACCCCTTTCGAAAGAAAAAAAAACAAATTTAATGGCTTCATTTGTTTCGTAGGAAAATAGACGATTTAAAAAATATTTTTCAAAAATGATCACTTGGAATAATTAGTTAAGAAAAATATTCTCACTATAGACGATAATTTATATCTAACTATTTTCATGGATGATGAAGATATTTTTCATTCATTCATTCATTTTTGTAAGCGATGCAGGCGATAATCATTTCATTTTCTACAAAATAAAAGGATCCTAAGCGAAAAATAGGGGCGGCACTAACGTGTTGTCACTTGGCCGTATTGGACCCCAGCTTCGTCTAGCAATCCGATTTTTAGAACATGCTGGTAGCGATTTCCTCAAATTCTCGCATTTTTGGGCTCGGAAAATGATAAATGGAACTTTGGTTAGCTGTTTTTTAGTAGTTCTTCTTATAATTTCATTAGAATAATTTCGACATGGAGGAATTTTATTTTTTGCAGTTTCCAGTGATGTCCTGTCAGGGAATCTCGCGTCACAGGCAGGTGACTCCTACGAGACCGTTTCTTTGTTCCTATTAATTGCCCTTTTTTGTTCTCACCTCGTGGTTACAACAAAGGCAAAGCAGCAGTTTTCTTGACCTGGACAAGCTAGCCACCTGTCATGCTGGAGACCAAAAAAAAAACATAGGGCGAAAAAAAGAAAAATCACCCTCCAAACCTTTAAAAGTCCATTTAAAAAATTTAATTATTATTTCATTTAGTAAACTGCAACAGTAATTTTCATTACATTTTTTTTTTCCGACACTGCTCTTTAAATATTTTTCTTTTCCGCTGTTATTAGAAATACATAACGTAGGAAAAAAAAAATTAGATGGGCAAAATGATTATAATTTCCCTATTTTCCTAAATAAAAAAGAACCATTAGTAGGTTGGCCATTCTGCTTTAATCTTGATTAACTATACAAAGCACGAATAAATGCAAGAAGGGC
>BCNH02000004.1:10466259-10488399 GCA_001662345.2 Metrosideros polymorpha var. glaberrima | reverse complement strand
TCTTTTTAATATCAACCCTTGCAGGGGGTGGTGGAATGCTTGTTACCTACTCCTTTTCTTTCAGATCCTCTCTCTCTCTCTCTCTCTCTAAAGAAACAGTACTTGTGACCTCACACAGCTCTCTTTCATTCGAAGATTGCCACTTTGTTTCATTCGCTCTGTTTTCCTCTGTTTTATTTTTATTTTTATTTTCTTTCTTTCTTTCTTTCTCTGTTGCTGTTCTAATGGAGAGACACAAGTGCAAGCTCTGCTCCAAGAGCTTCTACAATGGAAGAGCACTGGGCGGCCACATGAGGTCCCACCTGGTGAATCTCCCCCTCCCTCCCAAACCCGAAGAGGAAGAAGAGCAAGGACCGCCGATTCAACTCAGGGGGGCTGAGACACCGCGCGCCCAGTGGGGTTCTTCGCCTCCCTCATTTTCTTCCTCCGAAGAAGAAGGGGAGGGAGATGAGGAAGCCAGGAAGCTTCAAGCTCAAGGGTATGGCCTGCGAGAGAACCCCAAGAAAAGCATTCGGTTGGCCGATCCGGAGTTCGCGATCGACGCCGGGTCCGTGGTCCTCCAAGATAGGGAGAGCGAGACCGAGTCGTCCAGGAACCCGACAGGGAGGCGATCCAAGAGTTCAGCGACGGAGGCGACGACCCAGAGACGTTTCTCCTCGGAGGAGGATCGCCGCTGCCGGAAGAAGATGAAGCGCATGCCGAGCAAGGCCGAGTCGGCGAGCTCGATCTCCGACGAGACGACGGAGGAGGACCTCGCTTTCTGCCTCATGATGCTCTCCCGGGACAAGTGGAGGAGAGAGAAAAGCCATCGTGAAAAAGAAAATGTGGACGATTCCGAGGAAGAGGAGGACGAACACGACAACGAAGAAGATGGAAAAGATGAAGAAGCCGAAGAAGAGAGCGAGGAATTCAAAGGGTTGGTGGTCAAGGCTCCGAGGAACAGAAACAGGGGAAATTACAGGTGCGAGACGTGCAACCGGACGTTCCGGTCGTACCAAGCGCTCGGCGGTCACAGAGCGAGTCACAAGAAGAGCAAACTCAGCGAACCGGCGAGTCGGGACCGCCCCGAGCCGGAGGCCGCCGAGAACGTGGGCGAGAACGCCAATCCGAGCTCCTCCAAGGTTCACGAATGCCCCTTCTGTTTCAGAGTTTTCGCCTCGGGCCAAGCTCTGGGCGGGCACAAGAGGTCGCACGCCATCAATTCGGCGGCGACGGCGACGGCGGCGACGAGGGCTGTCAAGAAGATGAGCCACCACGTCGTCGAGTCCAGAGCTGCGACGGCCTGGATCGATCTTAATCTCCCTGCTCCGGTCGATGACGATGAGGACGAGGACGACCAGTTGAGCCAGGTCGAGCACTCCGCCTTGTCCGAAGCTGAGTTCGTGAACCGAGTCAAGAGATGATCGAGTTAGTTAGATACCCGATTTTCCAGAGGTAAAAAAAAAAAAATCTTTTTTTTTGCCCCATTATTTTTGGTTCTTCCTTTATCGAAAAAATTGGATCTAAGGCCATGCAATTGGCTACTTTCCAATTCGGATGATATTCGGTTCAGATATTATTATTACCAGCATAATTTATCATTAAATACTAACTGTAATTCTTTTTATTTTCCCCTTTTTCCTTATTCTTTGGGTGGTTGGGTTCTTTTGTTTTCCAGTCGTTTTTATTTTCTGTAACAACTTATTGAGTTTAGTAACATCCGCCAATGGAGTTATGCGTTAGAAGAGAGAGTTATGAGAATTTATTTAGTGGGAGGCTTGCCGTGGTTGCTTCTTCTGCACACTTTTATTTCGAGTTAGGAAGAATCGAAGCGTTAAATTCGACATGGGATCTCGACAAAAGTCGAGGCCCGATACCAAGTCAGAAAGTTCAATCCGAAAGTTTAAGCGAAAAGCTTTGTTCTGAAGTCGCTCGACGAGTGCGATCGAGACCGATTTTTCGACAATGCGCTTGCTAATTGGACAAATGGTTTTTGAAGTTGGTGCAGCTGACTGTTCTGGACATTGACTAGATGAGTCATGCCTCACAGAAAACAGAGAGATTGGAGCAACTTGTTCTTTTAAATAAGCAGAAAAAAAAGGGCAAGAAGCTCCCACCTGTGGAGCTCATTTGGCTACTGACAGTTCACAAAAGTGAAGCTGCTGCTGCTTTCTATGCTACCTTCTCTTGGTTCCTCTTTGATTCAACAGCTCTGCTGCTCCTGTTCCTCTGTCTCTTCCTCTCTAATTTCTGCCACGCATGCTGTCGTGTGCTTTTTGGTGAGATTGCTAGAGAGGGAAATAATAATTGGCTCTGAAGTTCATGAGATCTGGAGGAGATTGAAGGGAGGTTGAAAGGGGGTGTCTATTCTCATGGTTGGTTTAGCTCTCGTCTAGCATTTAGCATTCATTGACATTTTAGCAAGATGAACCGGAACCACATGAGTAGCTAATAGCCTTCCTCGGTCTAGCTAGCCTTAGCATATTTGAAAAATAGATTGAAAGATATTCATTTCTATGGACCGGGTATAGAGTGTGGTGATTCGTGCATCCTTCTATTCATGTTGGTCATTCGCGACGTCTTGTGTCACAACCCGAGTCGTTTCAACATGATCGGGAAGCATTTGATGAAAGGAACGAGTGAAAAATGCGCTGATCCGTGTCGGTTTTGAGTTAAAACCGCGTCATGGCGTGGGGTTCGGATTTTCTTTTAGTGAAATCCGATGGGTCCGTCTCTCTTACTAACAGGAATTTTATTTGCATTGTTTATTGGATAAATATAACATACAGTGCCGGTGCAATGGAAATTTGACATTGGTGGTCTTTTGAGTATTATTACTATCAATTCTGTCAGATCAATTATATATAAGTCTTTCGTGTAAATTTTTTTTATAAGTGGTGTATGTAATAATTACTCTTATTCGTTAGACGAAACCAATAATACAAGCTTCGATTCATGTTTAGAATTTGCGTTTGTGCCGTGTCAAGATAAGAGGGTACTGCTCAATAGGTCACCCTGAACACGATTCGTTTAACATAATTACATAAAAAATGTCAATCCGAGCACGAAACAGTTTAATGAGCAAGCAACCAGAATACGACCCGAATAACTTAATTTAATCAGAATTAGTCAAATTAAGTTAATCAAACATGGACATGACACAAGCAACCTCAAAATATATATTTTTTGAGATAAGATTTGTTTTTTTGTGTCTTTTGTTCATGAAATCGATGTACTTAATTTGACAATTTACATGAAATCAGCCATTTTTAGAAAAGGACCAAAATAATATCCGCTGAAATCCTTCTTCTTGTTTAATCATGATTAGTTAAATCTTCATTGCAATTAATCTAAACGCAGCATTATTACATAGATAACAAAGATCAACATCAGTATCCAGCTATTCTAAGATGGTCACTAGTGGTAAAAATGGAAATATCTAATTAACTTTGGCGAAATAGATTTATTTCAGGTCAAGTCATAATAAGGTCAATAGGACCCATTTAATTAAATAGACAAATAAGGTTAACCTAACTTCAGGTTACACCGATTAAATTGCTCGAAGTTGCAACACCCTCAAAGTTATACCAACTTATAAGCTGTCTTACCTAACTTTGAGGCATTGCAAATTAAAAACGTGCATTGCTAAACACATGAGACGTAGTAGTGTAACCACAACATAATCACAGTTATATCAAATACCCACTTGGTAATTGTTCTTAAAGAGTTGATATGATTATAACAAGAACACAATTAGCATAAACTCAAATTCTCTAAATTGCATCAGGTACTGAGTCGTATTTATATAATAACTGATCAGCGTATTTGGTAAGATTGATGGCGGGGCATTCCACATCAATGAAAATGATGTTGACTTGGACCTCCTTTTGTTTAAAGGTCAGTACTTTTTTGAAAGGAAAAGGGCGTGCCTTTTGGTTTGACCTCAAAAGCCCTTATAAAATTCTCCACCGAATTAAAAATTTACGTTTTAACATTTTTAAAATTTATTTGAAAAAAAATTAAAATTTGCTCTAAAAAGGTTTTCTTTGAAGTAATTTTGATTTCTTTTCATTTCAATTTCGAGTATTTGAGAGTGGACTTTTTACTTTCTATGGTGCAACTTTTTACTTTCTATGGTGCAACGTGAATCTTTAATAATTTACAATTACTTTGAATGTCATATTTTTTTCAACTTTTTAAAGCTAAAATCCTTGTTGAGCAGAACCAACACAATTCTTCATAATGGTTGTCTCTTTCGATTTATTAATTCTTTTGTCAGATATTTCTTTGTCCATCGAGCAGGCATCACTCAAGACAATTTCTCATCTCTATCACTATTTGTTTCCCCGCACTCGCGTGCACTATCAGTTTAATTTTATCAGATATATATTCTAAAATCAGGTAATATTAGTTTTTCCTGAGGCAGTATCCTTCAAATAAAAGTGATCATAAATTGACTTTAACTTTATACAAAGATGGCTGCATGTCTCGCCCTAATATTCTCTTTTTCTTTTTTCGTTTTTTTTATATTATAATTCCTCGCATATATAGAATCCAGAAAAGCAATAAAGACATGCTCAACTCACCAGCTAAACCACAAGTCTCAAAGTCAACTCCACTATACATCTTCTTTGGCTTAGCAAACACTATAATCAACAAAAGCAAAAATAGACATGGATACCTATATAGGACCTATGCACATCTACTGTAAAAAAGAAAAGTGTCCAAAAAATCTCAATGTGTCGATACCAACGACCCCTTTCCTATTCATCGGGGTAGAACCTGAAAGGGGAAAAGGAACATTATGAGCAAACCATAGTTGATTAGTACGAATTTCTTCTAAACAAATCAGAACATCCACTCCGCATATTCATAGATGATGCAATAGCAAATACACATTTATCCAAATTCGATATATCATATATACATAGAAGACCAAAGATGAGATTATATCATTTCAACATAACTTCATGTATACCAAAATACTCATTCAATTAACAATATCAACACGAATCTCAATGGTTGAGTTCACTAATTAATTAATGCTCAACGTCACAATTATGGCCATGCTTTATGATCCATTACAAGGCCTACCAAGTTTTCCCTCTTGGTGTAGGTATCCACGTTATATTAGCTAGTGACTCAATACAGACATGACATTGTGGTAATATAAAATACATTCCTACCCCGTCAATGGGTACTAATCATGCATACAAGTACTGGCGCATCTCCCCAGTCAATCTTAAAAACGTTTTAGAATCACTTCATAAACTAGATTCACAATCCATTTGCAATTCCTTTCAAAGTATACTACGAAAAGCACTTATTAAAGCTCAAAAATCATTTCGCCAGCATTTGTAAATCATTTCGAAAGATGATTGAGCAAACCATTTCAAATAACTAAAGGGTAGCAGATAGCCAGCCGATCCAATTATATAAAAAAATGTGGGGAAAATTGTCCAAAAAAGTCCTAAACTATTGTACCGCGGCCAATTTAGTCCTAAATCTTTTGATGATTTGCCAAAGTGGTCCTTTTGGCAAAAATTGATGGCAAAATTGCTGATATGACCACCAGCCATCCTACTTGATAGCAACTGACGCTGATGTGGACTGAATTGGCGGGGTTTGCCGTGTCCTCGATGATGGCCAGCTTAGTTGTTGACAAGTTCAGGAAGTGAACAGTGAAAAGAAAAGAAATATAAAAAAAATCAATGAAAATACCAAAATCATCCATGTCAGCGCTAGCCATGTCACATAAGACAACTGGTGGCCAAGTGAGCAATTTTCGACCAATTTTGGCTGAAATGACTACATTGGCAAATTATTGAAAGATTTGGGATTAAATTGACCAAATTAAAAAGTTTAGGATTGAATTGACCGTCACACAATAAGTTTAGGACTTTTTCGATAATTATTCCAAAAAATATAATCTAAACATTTCCATTCTATTTTTCAGTAATAACCTTCATGCTGGGAAAAATTATTAAAAAAGTCATAAGCATATTGTACTTTTGCCAATTAAATCCTAAACCTCTTAAGGGTGGGTTTGGTTCAGCATTTGGAAGGAGCTTTCAGCCTAAATGCTCTTTTGTGAAATGCTGAACTGTTTGGCAAGTTTTTTCCAAGGGAGCATTCGGCCAAATGCTAGCCTTGGAAAGGCTAAAATATTGAATGCTGGTCCCTCCAGCATCCAGCATTCAGCATTTCAGCCTTCCCAAAGCCAGCATTTGGCCGAATGCTCCATTGGAAAAAACTTACCAAACAGTTCAGCATTTCGCAAAAGAGCATTCAGGCTGAAAGCTCCTTCCAAATGCTGAACCAAACCCACCCTAAGTTTGCAAATTGAGTCCTAAACCTTTCGCCTTTGTACCAATTCAGTCATTTTTGCCGACCGGTGCTGATGTGAACAATTTTTAATAATATTTTATAGTTTTTGATTCTTGATTTTTTATTTTCTTTTTCTTTTTCAATTTTTTTTTCTTTCTCCTTTCCTTTTGCTTTTCTTCCCTGTGGTCGGTGAGCAAGGCCACCCGGCCGCAGGTGAGGGCAGGGGTCGATTGAGGGTTGTGAAGCCCTCGTCGGCCCCCGGCAAGGGTTTTGCAGCCTTGGCCCAGTGGCCGGCGAGCCTCACTGAAGCTTGCTAGCCACAGGGAAGAAAAGTTAAAAGAAATGAGATAGAAAAATAAAAATAAAAATAAAAATAAAAATAAAAATAAAAGAATTCAAAAATAATAAAATATTATTAAAAATTGTCAAAGTCAGTGCCAACAACACCATGTCAGTGTTGGGCGGCCAAAATGACTAAATTGGCATAAATGCAAAAGGTTTAGGACTCAATTGGCAAACTTAAAAGGTTTATGACTGAATTGGCAAAAGTGCAATAGGTTTAGAACATTTTTGACAATTTTTCCTTCATGTTGCGACTTCTCATCTAACAAAACACTTTAATTCATATGATACTCAAGACATGGTTAATATAAATCATAGAGGTGATAAAACACCAATGTATGACATATCACAACAAATACCAGAAAGCTGACTTCATGGTAAGACTTGAATCCTATCAATTAAAATAGGAATCAAGTGTCAAACTGTTAGAATGGTGATCCAATTTTTAGAATCTTCAAGATGGACTTTGGTTAGAGAAGTCAAGAAATTTCTACAAAAAATCTAGTCTTAGGTGGCAATAAATATGTGTAGAAGAGTCTAGAAAGCACAAGCAAAGTGTTGAAGTCTCTAGGAGCTTAAGCATGAAGAATTAGAAGGAAAGCTAAAAATCTTTGACAAAAAGCAGAGATTTTTCCTTTGAAGAAGTCGGTGGTGGGTGCCTATAAATAGGGGAGTGGGTGTCCATTTTGTAGTATAAATCAAACACCAAGCTTCCGCAAATAACCAACAGTGGTATCAGAGCCACGATTTTGGTGGTTTCAGGCATTTGTCCTACCCACCGTTCCTAAATCATCCAACAAAATATCCGACAACTAAACTATGGCCACCTCTACATCATTCTCATTTCCCATTCCCATTTTCAATGGGAATAACTATGATTATTGGAGCATTAAAATGACTATGTTCTTGATGGCCCAAGACTAATGGGACATCATCTAGAAAGGATACAAGGCTCTGCAAGAAGGCGCAAGTGTTTCATCGGATCAACTACAAAAGGATGCGCGAGCTCTATATGCGATCCAGCAAGCACTCTTGGAAATGATATTTCCAAGAATAATTGGAGCGAGGACGGCAAAGCAAGCCTGGGATATATTGCGAGAAGAATTCCAAGGATCTAAAAAGGTGCGCACAATTCAGCTTCAAACTCTTAGAAGAGATTTTAAGAATTCTAAAATGAAAAATAATGAGACCATCCAAGAATATTGTGGAAAATTAAAAGAACTAGTTAATCAAATGAGAGCCTATGGGGATGAAATTACTAATCAAAGAGTCGTAGAAAAAATACTAGTGTCAATCACTAGAAAATACAATCCTATTGTCGCAACGATGGAAGCAACTAAAGATTTATCGACCCTGTCAATAAGTGAATTAATTAGCTCTCTAGAAGCACATGAGAAAGACTAATGGCACAAGATGAAGATTCAATTGAAAGTGCTTTTCCATAAATAAAAAAAAAATGAACATACGGTCGCACAATAAAAAAAATGGTGGAAGCAGCTCATGGAGAAATAAAAGAGGAGGAGAAACTACTCAAAAGGAAACATACTCACCTTGTGGAATTTGCAAGAAAAATAATCATATGGAAAAAGATTGCTGGTTTAGAAATAAACTACAATGCCACTTTTGTAAAAGATATGACCATGTAGAAAAAGATTGTCGCTTGAAAATGAATAATCGAGCCAACTATGTTGAAGTAAGAAAAAGTAAAGAAAATACATTCTAAGTAGGCCAAGCGGCAAATAATAAGAAAATTGATACGTGGTACATTGATAGTGGGTGTAGCAATCTTATGACTGGGAATGAATCAATATTCACTAATATTGATACATCGGTGAAGACTCAAGTGAAATTGGGTAATGGCGCATTAGTCGATGTAAAAGGAAAAGGCACTATCGCCGTTGAAAAAAATAAAGCCCAAAATACATTCATAACGTATATCTAGTTCCCAGTCTTACACCAAAACCTACTGAATGTGGGTCAAATGATACAAAGTGGATACTCTCTATATTTTAGAGGAGATGCCTGCATTATCTATGATAAATATAAAAATATTATTGCCTCTGTTAAAATGGAGAATAAGAACTTTCCAATTTGATGGAAATACGTAAGAGATTTAGCCATGAAAGCTCAACTTGATGATTTATGGCTATGGCATCGAAGATTTGGCTACTTCAACTTTGTTAGGCTAAAAGTTCTCCATTAGAAAAAAAAAATGATGAGAGACTTTTCGACTATTTCAGAAATTTTAGATTTTTGTGAAGGTTGCCTCCTTGGAAAACAACAAAGGCAATTCTTCCCATCTGAAGGTGCATGGAGAGCTAAGAAGCCTTTAGAAATAGTCTATACGGATGTATGTGGTCCAATGAAGACACTTACACCCAGTCAAAATAAATATTTCATCCTATTTATTGACGACTATACAAGAATGACATGGGTCTGCTTTCTTCAAGAAAGATCAGAGGTTTTCTCTATTTTTAGGAAATTCAAGAACCATGTCGAGAATCAAAGTGGCCGAAGAATCAAAGTCTTAAGAAGTAACAAAGGTACATAATACAACTCAAGGGAACTCAATAAATTATGTGAATACGAAGGAGTCCATCATCAAGTAATTGTTGGCTACACTCCAGAGCAAAATGGAGTAGCAAAAAGGAAGAATAGAACCGTCATGGAGATGGCAAGGTCCATGCTAAAAGAGAAATGCCTTCCTAACACGTTTTGGGCAGAAGCAGTCTACACTATAGTGTACCTTTTAAATAGGTGTCCAGCTAAAGCAGTCCTAAATAAAACTCCAGTCGAAGCATAGAGCGGACGGAAGCCTTCAGCGAAGCATCTTAGGGTGTTTGGTTGTATATGCTACGTCCACATTCCTGCTGAAAAGAGGAGCAAGCTCGATGAGAAGACAGAAAAGGGAATATTCCTTGGCTATAGTGACCAATAAAAAGGCTATCGAGTCTAAAACTTAAGAACTAAAAAGTTCATGATCAGTCGAGACATCGAGTTCAACGAGAAAGCTACTTGGAATTGGGAGGATGAGAAGATCGACAAGAAGTATCTCACCTTACCAGACATACCACAAGCACATGAAGAATCAACAACTCAAGAAGAAGGTGAAGCATCAAACTCCACTACTCATGACGTAATACCACCAGCCTCTCCAAGAGCAACGCAATAAGAAACTACTCCGGAGTCTCAAATAATGAGGGTAAATCCCTTAGAAAAGTTTATGAAATATGCGACTTTGCTACTCTAACACCAGAGAACTATTAAGAGGGTGCCAAAGAAGAAATATGGATAAAAGCCATGGAGGAAGAGATCAAGATGATTGAGAAAAATGGAACTTGAGAGCTCGTCGATCGCCCCAAAGACAAGGAGATCATTGGCGTCAAATGGGTCTACAAGACAAAGCTCAACGCAAATGAATTAATCCAAAAGCATAAAGCAAAGCTCTTGGCAAAAGGATATTTGCAAAAACCAGGTATCGACTATACTGAACCTTTCACTTCTGTTGCTCATCTTGACACTATTTGAGCACATATAGCCTTAGCAACACAAAAAGAATGGAAGACACATCAACTAGATGTAAAATCAACATTTCTAAATGGATACCTCCAAGAAGAAATATATGTGGAACAACCACAAGACTTTATTGTCAAAGGCCAAGAAGAAAAAGTTCTAAAACTCAAGAAGGCCCTCTACGAATTAAAGCAAGCACCACAAGCTTGGTATAGCAGAATTGACGAATACTTCACCGAGCAAGGATTCAAGAGGATCATGGGCGAGCCAACGCTCTACATCAAGACCCAAGGTAAGAAGTCCAGCACTCTCATCATCTCTTTGTATGTTGATGATCTTATATATACAGGGAACAATGAGAAGATGATTCAAGAATTCAAAGAAAAAATGATGAAGACATATGAGATGACTGACTTGGGATTGATGCACTACTTCCTTGATATCGAGGTCGACCAAAATGAAGGAATTTTCATCTCACAAAAGAAACATGTCAAGAACCTCTTAAAGAAATTTAAAATGGATTATTGCAAAGGAGTTGTAACACCGCTCGTGATAAATGAGAAACTATTGAAGGAAGATAGAGTAAAAAAAGCTGATGCTTCTCTCAATAGAAGTCTGATTGGAAGTCTACTATATCTCACTACTAGATGATTGGACATCATGTACGCTACCAGTATAGTAGCACAGCTCGTGCAGAGTCTGAGTCACTTTCAAGCTGCCAAAAGAATTCTGAGATATTTACGAGGAACTACATACTATGGCATTTGGTATTGGCCAAGTGCAAGCGCCAAGCTCATTGGCTACACTGACAGTGACTGGGCAGGTTCTGCTTAAAACAAGACTTAGTGACACAGTCCACTATAGAAGCTGAGTACATTACAGTTGCTATGACCACCAGTCAAGCATTATGGCTTCGAAGAATTCTAGAAGACATTGGAGAAGCACAAACAGAATCGACTCCGATATTATGTGACAACAAGTCCGCGATCGCTATATCAAAATATCTCGTCTTCCATGGAAGAAATAAACATATCGACATCAAATATCACTTTATATGAGAAGTACAAAATAATAAAGAGATCGAGCTCAAATATAAAATAAGGAGGAGTGTTAAAATGGCGATCCAATTTCTAGAATCTTCAAGATGAACTTTGGCTATAGAAGTCAAGAAAATTCCTACAAAAAATCTAGTCTTGGGCAGTAATAAATGTGTGTGGAAGAGTCTAGAAAGCACAAGCAAAGTGTTTGAAGTCTCTAGGAGCTTAAGTGTGAAGAAATAGAAGGAAAGCTAAAAGTCTCTGACAAAAAGCAGAGATTTTTCCTTGAAGAAGTTGGTGGTGAGTGCCTACAAATGGGGGAGTGGGCGTCCATTTTGTAGTACAGATCAAACACTAAGGACGCGCATGGTAACACTTTTGGAGTAGAATTTCGGCTCCAGAAGCACTTCTGAAGTAGAAATCCATTTGTTAATGCAGTTTCAGTTTTCTACTTCTAGAGTATTTTTCACTTATGGAGCAGAAATGCTTTTAATAAAACAAACTTTTTTTTTCTACTCTAGAAGTGCTTTTTGCTCCAAAAAAAGAAGTAACTTTTTTTACTTCTTTACTTTTGGAGCACATTTTTTTATTTATTTATGTCAATTGAGTCCAAAACATTTTGCATTTGTATCAATTCAATTCATTTGGTTGGCCAGCACTGACATGGTGTGCCGCCTAGCCAAAATAATATTATTTTTAAAATTTAATTATTTTTAAAAAATTTTCCTTATTGCTTAGAAGTGTGGTTGATGAGGGTTGCGACCCTCACCCAGGTGCACAAGGTTGCGAGCAAGGTAACCTCGTCAGCCATGGGCGAAGGAGGCCTCACTTGTAGCTGCCAAGGCCATGGTCGGATTTGCCCTCGACAAGCGAGTCGCAAGTGATGCTCATGATGAGGAGCGATGGGTCACGAGGCCAGCCTCGCCAGCAACTAGCTGACCGCGAGCAAAGTCGTCCATGGCCTTGCCAGTCACGGGCGAGGTTGCCTTCGCCCGCAGCCGGCGAGGCCTTGCTATGCATAAAGCAAGAAGGAAGGAAAAAAAATTTAAAAAATTCTAAAATTCTAAAAAAATATTAAAATATTATTATTTCTTCTCCAAAAGCAAAAATTTTCTCATGTTTTATCAAACACATTTCTTTTCCATAAATCTACTTTTGGAGTAGAAGTAAAAGAATCAATTTCTGGCCAGAAGTTAATTTCTAAAGTAGAAGTGTTGCCATGTGTGCCATAAGCTTCCGAAAATAACCAACACAAACTCAAGCGCGGACTAACTCTAAGGCTTGACAAAACTAAGTTAATTCAGTATCAAAAGGACTTCGACGGCCCCCCAAAAAGTTTGCTCAGAATAGAGAAGGGCTTGTTGTCCACCATGCATTGGACGGTTCGTGTCACCCCCTTGTATTAAGGTCGTCGAGGTTTGGCGCACCGCGCCCAACGGAGAACTCTACGAGGTTGTCTCTGGTCTCTAGAGCCTTGATCTGAGGTCGGATCCAGGCCGTAGGGGCGTGGCGTGCCGCGGTAAAAAAGTAACTTCACGTTTTTCCCCATGTAATTGAGCTAGGTGGAAGAGCTTGGGAATGACCAGAAAAGGTATCTTATACCAGAGTCATCAATCCGAGGTGTGACAAATTCTAAACTGAAATCCAAATGACTTTTCGATTTTTCTTTTGTTACATTATGCTATACTAAAATGAGAATGCCAATTATATAGCGGTTCAAAAGCCAAAAGAAAAGCGAATGCCAACTTCAACTTGAGCGTGTTGGATGTACGAGACCCTCTCTGGTCATTTCAAGACGAGAGGTGGCGATAGGAGTTGTCGTTGGATCGTCGGACTTTAGTCCATTCAAAAAGACCCAAAAAGGAGGCAAAAAGGTGAAGTAGAAGATGAAAAAATCATGAAAGGGGAAGGCCATGAGAGTGAGTGCCAACTCGAATTTGATCATTTTCCTCACTCTCCGAGTGGTGGATGAAATTTGGAATCGAAAGAGAAAAAGAAAAAAAGAAGAAAAAGAGATGAAGATTAGAAGCCACCCGTGATTGATCTTGCTGGCTTTAAGTGACTTCCAAAAGCACCCAAAAAGAAGAGTCAAACATTGGGATGAGCTTTTCTCGACTTACCATTTTTTTTAAATCTCTTTCAATAGTAAACATCATGATGAAGTTGAAACAAGGGTTGCTTTCTAGTCAGTGGGTATGGAGAAATAAGCTTGCAATCCACATGAAACTTGGGTCATCATGCAAGTTAGTGCAAAAAGTGGTTTTCTTTTGTTAGGTTATTATGGAAAGGGGAGTCTATTCTGATCATAGCCATAATAGTAGGAAGGCAAGCTGAATAGTATATTTGAACTTTTCGCCTATAGTTATTTTTCTTAAGATGGAAGGACATGAAGTAGAGATATATAGAATGATTAATCGGATAAAAATATGAAATTATGATGCGTTCATTTGGTGGTGTTTCGGAAAATAGAATGACAAAAGTGATACTTGGAGAGGTATATCTTCAAGTTAGCATGGAATGATATGTCTGTTCAAGTGCCAGGGTCGATAGGGACTAAGAAATCCAGTTGACGGGAATTGTACTTGTCATCTTTACGAGATCGCGGCAATCGCTTTTATAATTTGGGTCCTTGGGGGTTGCCTGGGTGCAAACCTATTTGTTAAAAGCTTCAGCGAATGGCAGTTTGAAGTGAAGATCACTAGCAGAAATGCATGGAGGAAATTGTTAAAGCTGGGGAGTTTTCTTAGGCCACATATAATGCATATAATCGGTGATGGCAACTCGACATTACTTGGTTGATCATTGGCACCTCTCCAGTTTATGATTCAGATCTCATTTAAGAAAATGCCTGGATGGGGTGACCTATAGTGGCTCTGCTTGTGGTCTTAATAATCAAGTTGAAGCTTGGAAATTGCTGACACGGCATGGTGAACCGGTTGTCTGGCATAAACCGGTTTTAATTTAAGCCAAACATTCCACAATTTGCCTTTTATTGCTGGTTGAAAACACTTTACTAGTTGTAGACTTTTGATAGGATGAGGAAATGGGGTAGCATTGATGGTACTTGTGTATCATGTAGGCTAGAAGCTGTATCTCCAAGCCACTTGCTGTTCTACGGTTCATTTTCCAGGCTAATCTGAGAGCATGTCTTGCAGCTTCTGGGTTTTGAAAGATCACTTGCTGAATGGGAGCAATTCATGAAGAAGGAGAGAGCTAAAAGTGACATTTATGGAGTCAACTTGGAATCCCTCCTCCATTTATTATTTGTGGAACGAAAGGAAATCGGTGCTTCATGAAAATTCTCCTCCTCAAATCAACAGAGTTATTGCTTCAATTCTGTTTTCCTGTTAGAGCAGCTTATACATCTTTGCTCAAGCAAACAATGTTAAAGAGGGGGTATTTGTGTCACAATGGAAAATTTTATGATTTTTTGTGACAAAAAAAATTTGGGGTATTTTTGTCACAGTGGGCATAGTATGAGGTTTTTTGTGGTATTTGCCCATTAGACAAATCTAAAAGAAGAAAGATTGTGCAAAATGTTGAACTAATTGTAATAATTTTAGAAGAGAGGTAAATGTGACTAGGCTGGGGAGTTGGATGAATAGAGAATCTTTAGATATGATGTGACAATTAGAAATCTAGTTTGGAAAATAGTGTTGAAATAGATCTATTTTGGGATTTACTTTTCCAGAGAGATCTATACTTTTCACGTTAAGAAGTTAATGGATTACTAAATGAGCGTGAACGGTTCTTCTTGTGAAGTGGCATTTATGCTTAGTATGGGCTCTCTCAAGCCTTATCAATCCCAACTTGATTTTCTCATTCAATTAATTCATTTGATTTAGGAGTCACCATTAATCTATTATAGATCGATCAGAAACCTAAGTATAATGTGAGAGAACATCTTACCCTTGTGAACCAGAGATTCACAAGTCAGGCACTTGATTACATTAGAGTAATCTAGCCCCCTTTCAGTACATTTTTTCTTTTATTGAAAAATGCTTGGATGTGATATTCGTAAATTTTATTATCCTAAACCACTAACACGTGAAAAGTGGTTTAGTATTAAAAAAAAAAAGCCTAAAACTTTTGATTGGACGAATTTAATTCTAAACATTTTCATGTTGGTATCAATTCAGTCAATCTGGCTAATTTTAGTTGGAAATCCTTGAAGTGGATGGCGGTCATCTTACGTGGCGCGGCCAGCGCTGATGTGGACATTTTTCAAAAAAAAATTTTAAAATTTAAAATTTTGAATTCTTTTTCTTTCCTTTTTTTTCTTTTTATTTTGGTTGGCGAGAGTCACAGCCTTTGCCAGATCTAGGCGAGAGCCGCCTTGCCCAAGGTCGGCGGGGTCACAGAGGCCTTGGGTGAGGGCCCACAAGCCCTCATCCCTCACCCAAGGCCTCGCTGGCTCTGGGTGAGGCGGCCCTTGCCCAAGGCTGGTGAGGGCTTGTGAGCACTCATCTAGTGGTTGGCGAGGGTGCTGGCCAAAATGAAAGAAAAAATAATTAAAAATTCAATTTTAAAAAATAATTTTAGAAATGTCCACATTCATGCCACGTAAGACGGTCAGCGTCTAGCGCTTTTCGGCTAAAATTGGCCAAATGAATTGAATTAGTACCAATGTGAAAAGGTTTAGGACTAAATTGATCAAGTTGAAATGTTTATGACTAAATTGGCGCTAATGCAATAAGATTATGACATTTTTTGTACTTTTCCTTGTGAAAAATGATCATGCACATGCGCCAGCAATAAAGATAAGCAACCACTAACCTCTACATCAGGTAAATTATGAGGGAAAAAAACTGAGTCGTATCGAACAACATTAAACAAGGCTTTGCTACTGTGGCTCAGGACAGGATCCTTGTGAACTATGGATTAAAAAAAGGTAAGGATGCAACTTTATAGTCTATGCATGACCTATATTCACGCCCATTGCTAATGTAATGATGCATAAATTATCTAATTATGATTCACTTATCGCTGTGCTCCAAAACAAACTTATGTACAACCTAATCTAACTTTTGTCCCCAAAATTTTTTTGAGTTATGAAAAAAAAATCGTCACCTATCCCCAGACTAGACTCCCTCCAAAAACTGTAGATTATTGGCCTAGTTTCTGAAAAGAAGCTTAGAACTCATGCCCACCCTAAGTGCCATGCGATTAATGCTACCAAACACTGACTAGCTTTTCCAATGCTCAGGCCACAAGACAAAGATGGTTTTCTAACAAATCTTTTGTATCTTGTCCACAGTTATTCACATATATGACCTTCTTGATTAATAGATTCTCGAACTATAAAAGGATCTTGATGAATGAAAGCTATGGATTTTTTTTGTTGTTGCATGAATCATTGTAGTCGCCAACAAAAGCAAATTGCCTGCTAAACTTGCCGAATTTCATAGATCATACTCTTACGAAGATCAAAGTATGTCATTGCAATTGCACCCTACTTTCAGGCTATAAAATAAGAGGTTCTGAATCTAAGAGTTGGATAAATCATACTTAATGAAAGAAAAAAAGCAAACCGGGTCCTCCTTGAATAACATTGGGCAGCTGGAATTTTGACTAGCCGATGCCTAAAACCACATGGGTTTGATAGTGACGAATCAACTTTTCTTTTCTTATAATGGACAACAAGCATATCTCTCGTGACAATCAATCTTTGGAGGGATGTTGCATTTGTATCAATATCATGCCTTTTATAGTCCCATCAAATAGGTGAGTCGGGTAAAAAATGATTCGACCCAAATTAACACATTTGACTCGTTTAGATCCATTTCCTGCAATGTAAATCTAGTAACATATACCCAACCCGATCCATACCTAATACATACTCGACCTGACCTATGTTGTCAAAACATTTCAATCTAGGAGAACTTATATCCAAACTAAGGTAAGAGTGCGAAGTGAGTGAGCGCAAGATCGAGTGAGCACAAGAGAGAATGAAGAAAGAGTCCTCAAGGTGGATAAATAAGTTGTAAACTCATTTATGACCAATTTAATATCCATATTATGTTTAAATCCATTTATAACTCATTTACTGAATATAACTAAATCATATAACAACTCAGCCCATCATTAAAAAACATGTTTATGACATAGCCTTAAATTAAACTAGTCTCTTATCGTTCCACATCCAAATAAAATGACATTATTGGACCAATGCATGTCCCATGAGCAAAACCCACGTTTCGAAGACCAAGAACGGCGCATTACCAGCTCGTCTGGTTGCGGTAATTGAATGAGGTCGTAACCTGATAGCTATTAAGTTGCAACCCGACGAAGCTGTAATAGTAGCTATTAATTATACTCTTTGATTCGATTAATGCAATCCCTATCATACTATTTGGTTTCGTGAACGACATAGCTGTTACGGAGTCAATATCTTCGGAACTCCCAAAGTATCCTCAAATCAGAATTACAGGGAATATGGTAATTATCACTTTCATGCTTAATGGAGAATTTCATACCCCATTGATATTAACGGATATTAAAAAATTTATTACAAAAGTGATTTTTTTAGGATAATAATAAAAGGCTTAGCTCAGAACATGTGATTATACTAAAATCAATGTTATATTATAGTAATTATCATCTTGATAGCCAATCAAGAGGGCAATTTCCCATATATGTTAATAAGATACCATAATATACAAATATTTATGTCTTGTTTAATAATTTGTTTACGAATATGATTTAAATTAATCACACAACGTGCTCATGTTGAAGTAAATACTATACTATATTATCAATGAATGAAATGACAATTAAATATAATTAGTAATTAATGCTCCATTTGTTTCGCGAAAATTATGATGTTTCTGGAGAATGTTTTTGTGGGAGTCATTTTCCAGCAAAATAACAATATTTTTCGTTGTTTGGTATGGAAAATTGGATTTGATTTTCCTTCGTGCACTCCTTTTAATAATTTTTTTATATATTTTTTTTAAAATCAAAATTTTAATTTTCTCTTTTTTCTTTTTTTTCCCTTCTTCTTCGATCAGACGCCGATGACAGGCCACAGGCGAGCTTGAGCCTCACCAGATCGATACCAAATCAGCGAGCTTGTCCCTTGCCTGGGGCTGGTTGCCACAGACCGTTCAAAGGAAAAAGAAAAAGAAAAAGAAAGAAAATTATATACAAGAAAAAATTAATATAGAAAAATAAAATAAAAAATAAAAGATAGTTGAATTTTTTAAAATATATATAAATATAAATATAATTAAAAATTAATCAAAAGGGGTGCACGGAGGAGAACGTGCTAGGTTTGGGTGAAAGAAAGATGAGAGAAAATGAGTTCCTCTTTTCAAAAAGACGAAATCATTTTCCTCACTTTTAAATGTGTTTTTTCGAGTGACAGAAATTGTTTCCCTTGACTCATTCATATTCTAGGTGAAAAGGTTAAAAGCATTCTCGGTATGTCAATTGACTGGACTCTGGAGCTCTTTGCTTCTAGGTGAAAAGTTATGCAAATCGTTTATCCATACCTCGACGGGCAATATCACTCAAAAAAATAAATGAAGTCGAGCATCAATTAGCTGATAATTGCTGTTAATCTTTTCATTAGGTATGCTGGGGATGACCTCTTATGTTGGCTTCTACAAGGTATGTTCCGCTAAGAAAGGAGACACCATCTTCATATCGGCGGTGTCTGGTGCAATTGGACAGATCGTGGGACAGTTCGCAAAGTTGGACGAGATGTTATGTTGTTGATTACGCTGGAAGTAAAGAAAAGGTTCGTGGGCAAATCGTATTTCAAATATATCGTTCTCACTAGCTTATTTGCAGGGCTAACATGAATTCACGATAAGTAATACTCCACAAAATAGTTTACCTGCATACACTGCTCTCTTTTTGGCCCAAATACACAGGTCGATTTGTTGAAGAACGAGTTTGGTTTCCACGATGCATTCAACTATAAAGAAGAAGAACACGATCTCGCTGCTTCTTTGAAGAGGTTTGTGGCCACGAGATTTTTATGAATCTGTGACAGTGTTTCTTTTTCGCGAATCAAATGTTTGCGTTAAGTTGGGGGTTGGTTCCCTAAATATCGAAACTTCATGCTGAAACAAGTCCTAAATATATAAAATGTAACATTAAGTTGTGAGCTGCTGCAATATGAAAAAGAACACAGATTTGTCGTAACGATTTGCATGTTTGAACTATTGGCAGATGTTTTCCTGAAGGTATTGATAATGTCGGGGGGAAAATTGCTGGACGCGGTGCTCCTCAACATGAGAGTTCATGGCAGGATAACCTTGTGTGGTATGGTGTCGCAGTACAATAGCAATTCACACGGGGGAGTGACTGACTTGATGCATGCCATTTACAAAAGAGTCCGTATTGAGGGATTCGCGGTCTATGATCACTTTCTGCTGCCTCACATCAGGAAGGGGAAGATAGTGTTCATCAAAGATACAGCGGAGGGGCTTGAGAATGCTCCGTCGAATTTGGTTGGACTCTTCAATGGCCGCAATGTCTGGAAACAACAAGTAGCAGCAGCAAGAGAATGAAGACGTGCACTTCGTTTGTTAGATCCACTCTGCCGTCATGAGAATGAGTTTGACAGCCAGTTTGATAGGCAATAATGAAATAAGGCTGTTCTTGTAATAGTCAGTCATACAATATTGAGATAATTATAATCCTTGTCGTCATTACATAAGTGACATAGATATATTTATCATGAGTACTATTGCATATAAATACAATTGCCCATTTATACTTGATATAACCTATTATTGTAGAGTGAGCGGGAAAAAAGAAACAAAGGTATTTCGGGAATAGCTATTACAGCCATGCTATAACAGCTAATACACGGTTACGTTACTATTGCGTATAAATACTGTATTAGACAGTCAATTTGTAATGTGTCTATAATGTAATAGTGCCTTTACTTGTGTCTGCTTCCAACTATCATGTAAAAATAAGGCAGACAATTTCTGACATGATAAAAACTAAAAGTGACACGGATTTAACATACATAATTTTGTAGCCGCAAAAATACAGTGTTTTTCAATGACCCGACTTGACACAACCAAAAAGAATTCGATTATGACACGCGCATGTGAATTGCAAGCTCAGATGGTTGTATTTCGTGCGACTAAAGGCATGGATAATCACCATTCTATTCTGGAATCAATTTATGGCCAGAAATAGACTATTCTAGTTCTTATTCCTAAATGAGTTTCTGAATAGAGACCACGTTTGATAACGACACAAAATTTCTATTCCTAAAACAAAAATTCGCTTGATATCAGTATAAAATTTCTCTTTCATTGATGACAACAGTTGGCGAGCAACGACAGCGATTGACAAAAGGAAGGGAGGAGGCAAGGAGCCAAGAGAGAGAAGAGAATGAGTCGTGAAAAGAGAAAATAGTTTTTATTTTTATTTCTATTTCAGAAATAGAGAAGTAGAAAATTTTAACTTCAAATTTCTGTTCCAAATCTATTTATGGAATAAATTTCTATTCCAAAAATGAAATTGTGTTACCAAACAAATTTCTATTCCAAGCATGTTCTCGAAATAGATGTTCCCGAAACAGAGAAACCAAATGATTATCATGCGCGTCCTAAGCTTCCTATCAGCTTTTGGCACATTGTCATCATTTAGTGCAATTTTACGATGCATATACCTACACAAAGAAAGCAACATTGATGAGACCTAATGGTGCTGTGCATCTCCGTGCGCGCACAAATCGACTTACATATTGACAGAATGCAGCAAGGACCATATGCAATTTTGGGATTGCAACATATTGCTTTCATGTTAGTGGATCAAGCGCCCGTCCTTGTAATCACTGTCCAAAGTGAATTAGTTTCGATATCAATTGGTTAAAGACGCAGCATATCTCCAAAAAAGCCCATGGTCAAAGCAGTCCTCTAAAGTCTCCAGGACAACTTTAGATCCAAGATATATGGCACATAGACATGGGAACTGATAGGCTCCATAAATTTTCACTTGCAGCACAGCATAACTGAAGTAAGATTTTGAGCATCTACGAGGATGACTTTTTCCAGAAGAGGCAGCTTCTCGTCCTCTTTATAGGATTTGAAAGTGTTTCAAGGGGAAAAAATGCAAATACCGTTTCTACGATCAGAATGATCTCAGAAGGCGGTTGCAGGAAGAAATACACCAAGAAATGTCCTAGCAAGTGACTAAGGAAAGTCAAAGAACCTAATTGACATGTATGAGACATTTTGAATTGAAGCACTGAATAACTAAGCCCTAAAATGAAAATTCAAGCATTTCATCCATTGAATAGGTGGTCTAGAATGGAATCTCATCTGCTGAACCACAATAACATCCAATCCAAACACACCGCATTAACACACTGGCTCCATCTCACGACATGCCCCACGATAACCTCACTTGTAGCATAGGGATCTCACCGTGATTTTGCAGTCCATGAAAAGTAACTCCTTGTGAGAGCAGTTGATAGGTGAAGAGCAGAGCAGCTCCAAAATCCGATTTGATGATTTTCTTCATTTAACAAATACAACCTAGAAAGAATGCATTAAAATAGTCAGGTAAACATTTCCTGAAGCTATGCAAACACGAATGAAGGCACAGTGGAATTTCCCTCTTACATCTTAATTGAAAGAGGATGTATAATTGAAAGAAATTGCTGACACCACATATACACTCTGAAGATTGCTCATTCCCAAAAACCTTCTACAATATCACGAAGTCATAATTGTAATTATACCATAAGCAAAACGATATTATGGGCCAACTTATAGATATTATTTCAATGAGTTGTGGTCCTTAGTAGAGGTGGCAATATGGGTCACAAGCCCATATTCAACCCATATTTAAGGGTAATGGGTCATAAATGGGTTGCTTTAAAGGCTTAAGTGAGTCATAAATGGGTTAGTTAAAAATTTAGTGGGTCATAAATGGATTTTAAATGGGTCATAAATGGGTTAAACATACT
>BCNH02000004.1:10439261-10465969 GCA_001662345.2 Metrosideros polymorpha var. glaberrima | reverse complement strand
GGCGAGGCCGAGGCGTCGCCGACCTTTGGCGAGGCCGAGGCGTCGCCGATCTGGCGAGACTCGAGCTCGCCGGCCTCAGGCAAGCTTGGCGTCGCCTGAGGTGGCGAGACTCGACCTCGCCTGAGCCGGCGACCAAAAGAAAAAAAAAATCGATTTAAAAAAAAAAATTTATAAAAATTTTCCCTTAGATTTATATTGTATGGAATTGTTTTAGTACTAGTATTTAAATAAAAAACAACTTTTTCTAGATTTTTAATTCAATATAGAATTGTTTTAGCAATATGGGTTGGGTTGGGTATGGGTCAATGAATTTACATTATTGATAAAGGGGTCATAAACGGGTTAGTGGGTCATTTTGGGTCGGACCATTTATGACCCGACCCGACTCACCCATTTGACAGGTCTAGTCCTTAGTATGCTAATATATCTTAGTGGGTGCACTACTTTGCATCAGAAGATAGATAACGTTGAAAGGAGGAATTTATGGTCTGCACCATCCCATGCATGCCGATGGAATAAATTATTCAATTGCTAGATGGGGCTATTTCATCGGTCAACAAGTTAAAGAAATAGCAAGTTCAGGAGATTATCTGGCAGACATTGTAGCAGGAAACTCACCATCCTGCCCTTAGGACTACAGACGTAAGAGTGCCCGTCCAGATCCCTGCCCTTCAGCTATTGCTTTCAGCTACACCGTGTAACTTGGGAGCTAACATATATTCTGGCAAATTCATCAAACAGAAGGTGAGTCATAAAACTCTTTTGCACTTTAATAATGATGAAGCACCTCAAGAAAAACTGATGCCACAAGCAACGGCTCTCAAAAAGGTCCCCTTGCAGCGCCCAGATTTTCACTTACCGATTTGCCGTGAGCATGCTTCCTGATGGCAAGGCTAACATGTAGTTTCTCGTGTCATGAACATTGGGAGTTGCAGGAATACTGCTATTTCAAACCCCAAGGAAACACCCAGGCAAAGTTTATGCAGCAACCAAAATTTTTAGAAGAGTTTCTTTGTAGTGTATGAGCATAAGCATCCAAGCTGCAATGTCACCTTGTCCCACATTCCGCAGACCCCAGGCAAGGCCTGGCCATGGACATGCATATGGATGTTATTCTACCTTCAACAGTCCGTCCCTCTGGGACATTAAAACTTCTGCACGCATTTGCGCCAATGTGTCAAATAGAAACCACTACATTCGGCACTTGTACTATACCAGTTCACCAAAGCCACCCGAATATGAGAATTCTCATACTGTAGAACCTCATAATGGATTGATGCTTGGAATGATTTTGGGAAGCAGCCTGTATGGTGGCCTTGAACATACATCCCCACTGTTTTGGATGCAAGTAAGTTCTTGCATAAGAGCAGAATATGCTTCTGCAAACGCCTGCATCAAGTGACAATCCAGAATATCATAAACATACAGTAGATGGAAATAGAAGATTCCTCCTCAATTATCATCATGCTTTTGAGATGCTAATACAAGCCTAAATTATGTTTAAGGTCACAAGGGCATGATTAATAAATCAATTAAAAATGAAAAAGATAACATTAAAGGATAAATCCTCCCACCTGCACAAGAACTTGTTGACAAGGAAAATTCCAAGTATATGATGGGCTAGAGTATGAAAAGTTCTTATATTCATTTATGTCTTTCCTTTGTTTCCACCAGTACAAAATACTAAGCATCAGAGCCAAAATGAAGCAACATAAACTCTCACCATAATTTTAGGTTCATAGTAAGTATTCAGTCGTATAGACTTATTTGAATCCCCGCTGTTTGAGTACTTACTTTGAACAAATCTTCCAGTTTGACATATTCAGACATTTAACTCACTAACCTCTTTTTACACCTTTCCTCACGAACATTCTTCACAATCTCTAAATGAACAATTTCTGGACAAAAATGTGAACATGTCAATATCAAAATATTGAGCACTCATAAGGCGCCTCCATTAATTTAGCTTTTCCTGTCTTAAAGGCAGGTACCTTTCCTACAACTTTCAATAGAAAATATAGATTTTTCTGGCAAAATATAAAGTTAGATATGAGCCATTGTTAGAACTTCAGCAACACTTTTACAGAACATAGGATGTGCCTTTAAGCGCTTCTCCAGTTTCTTTGGTTGGGGTTAGGTGAAGTAGCAGAGGGACATGTGGTCATCCTAACAGTTTAAGGGGCTACATTTGCTACTAAAACCAAAGTCAGTCACCCGGCAAAGGCAGTTCTTTATGTTAAAGTTATCCCACATCTCTTGTTTTCAAGGTTTATGATGGCCTAATATAGTGTAGTCTCCATCCACTGAATTCCTAAGACTTCCGTTTTGAAATTCAAACATGACATTAGAGCCCAACTTTCAATTTTTCAGTGCCCAATTTAATAATTCATCCTGTTTGTGAATTCTTGTTCATCTTTTTCCCGCACTTTCTCACAAGGTCCATAATGGTCTCATATACATTTAATCTCGCAACACCAAATAGCTTAAACTTTTACACAGGAACTTGTAAACATGCAGAGATTAACCAACATACATAAGGACCAACATTCAGAGTAGTAAGATTAGCGACAACAATAATTTAAGGCAACGTTATCTCTCCAACCATTTAGACAGCCAAACCATGGTGGACCTGCCTCTTTTCACCTATTTCAAACTCTCAGAGTATTGCCCTTTTCTCCTTCTCCATAGCTGTCTTCTAAAATTCATTGTATTGTACATACGGTTTAACTAAAAATAAAACATCTCAAAGGATCATTATATGGCCTCTCCAGTTAGGTTCCTCTTTGTTTGTATCCTCCAATCAGGGTTACTCAACCATGGATGCTAAAAGAGGTGTAAATGAGAGCATCAAAAGGTACTATATGCTGAAAGAGTCTGGTAATGGCAAGATACCGAGAAAGGGAAGAAAATTGTCACACTACAATGAAGAGGACCATCGTGTTGGAAATCACCCTCTTCATGCCATGAATTCCAATCACATGTCCTTGTTTCTAAGTCAATGATGTTTCAATCACATGTTTGTAAACTCTTATTTATCTATCAGTTCATTTTTCACTCATACAATGTGCCTTTTATTCATCTACAAAGAATATGAGCATAATACAAGTAGAGTCGCTCTCAAGATCTGTAACAAGTGAAACTTATCCCAAGATGGATCTATCAGCACACTCATCTCCTGACAAAATATCTAACCCTGAGTGATTTACACATATTAATATACAGTTGTCAGAGGATAAGTTATCATACACACTTCAAGCAGAGAAGAAGAGCAATTACTTTGGGACTCTTAAAGTTTAAAACATTTAAATGTTCTAGGAGAAGCTTCAGTGGGTGGGCGCATTGTTGGTGGAAAAAGAGCTAAGAGCTTGGTTAGGAATTTTATTCTAGCAGAGAAAGGAGAAAGATGATTTGCTTGATCCCTCAACCAAATTTTGGCTGATTTGGAGGGACAGGAATGGCTTTTTACTCTGAAGTTTTGGATCACAAAACACAAGTCTTGGTGTAAATACTCTCATTGACCCTTTAGATTCCTTATCATGTAGATGATTTTCTGTGTAGGTTGGCATCCCCTTGCTGCCTCTTATAGATAAATTTTTACTGATAAGAACAAACAAAATATATTCTAGAAGGATGTATAAAGGTAAGCACTGAATATTTCTAATTTTATTAAGAGTAATCTATAAGTCACTATACGCATCATGTTATTACATGTGTTAGATACATTTTAACTGCGCCAAGATTCCCACCAGATGATTGAAATTCCATTAACACACCTTGATGCACTGATGAATGCGGAAGCAGTTTCTCCCCACATTGTTCATAGGAAAAAGCGGATCGTCTATGTGAATAGGATCAATGCTGCAGAAGGCAAGATATTTCATCAAAAGGTGTTATCTTAGATATGTCATCCATAGTGCAGATTTCTATCTACAGTCACAAAGGGAATGAGGAAGCAGATGTCACCTGTAACCTCTTTCCCTCTTTAGATATAAACCACTTCCCCGAACAGACACACGCATTTCGCGAGGATCAAAGACATTCCTAAATAATTAAATTATATTCCTGTCAATAATTGCTGCCAAACTGGATGAACATTCGAAACTAACAGACTAGACATAGTCAATGATGATGAATAATTTGAAACCATGTAAAATAAGGAAAAGAAAAGGTCTAGCTTTGACTCACCCAAAAAAGTAAAGAAAATCCATAAGAAGGCTTCCAAAGTTCTGCAAAAATAGATGACTGCAGTTAAAGTCAAGCAAGATAAAATTAAAATTGAACTCCACTAATAATTTATCTAACGAATCAATCTGCCACCAATAATCAGAGCACAATGAGGCAATTGCCAAAAACGTGTATAACATAGAGCTACAAATATCAAGTGATAAACATATTACGCAAATTTGCAGCAAGGCCTAAACATTTTTGGACACCACAGATCTATAGAACACAAAAAATGCCTCTTACGGTGGAGGAACTGGATCGGAGAAAAGAGGGATTCTAGTTGTAAGATATCTAATGAAACCATCGCTGGAATTGAGATCTCATTCAAAGAGAAAGATATCAAATATTTGGAGTTTCTTTTTGTATATTATACGGATGATCCAATCTGCAAGATTGTGAAATGCTGGGAATATATATACTCATAAGTTGTTCTACAATATGCATAGAGGATTCTAATGCAATCACACAAAAGTATGTTAATCAATCAGCATGGTAAGCATATCACAACAACAATTAGAGCAAATCATATTCTGAAAATGATGAGGCTGATATATTAACACCTTCCACGCAGTAATTAGTAGGTAAGTATCTTGGCCAAGCATTATTACAAGTCAAACATGTGCAAGAAGCATTAAAACATTTATAACCTTTTACGTAACAGGCAGTAGACAACCAATAATAAGTATCCCAGCCATCTGTCTTGTAGCAAGTATACAATAAGAAGATAAAAAAATTCGGAGCATCTGTTAAGAAATATGCCTTAGTCTTGACAAACATTGTGGACCCATTCCTTATGGCTGCATAAACCTGTAGGCTAAAATGGTACTAGTTATTCTCCGTGATTCCTGTTATGGTGCGTTTGCTCCTTAGTTTAACATTTAAACTGATAATGTCCATGTCCAATATTTTACGAGTAAGACCCAACATATGTACAAGGAGGAGTGCATAAGTATGTGTTTTCACATACATTACGAACCAGAAACCAACAGCTTATGTTTTTGGGGGAAATCGTTGCCCGACAAGATCTATGCCTCAAATTCCTTTCTTTTTGCCACAAAAGCAGTAAGTGAGAAAAAGGAAAGTTCGAAATAGGCCATCTGATACCCCCCCATTATGACATATATCATATTACTTTACAGCCTTGGCAAGATACTGACCAGAATACTAATGATCGAATTTCAGTTCACCAGAATCCGCCACAGTCTAATGTGCCCAAATAAATATGTACTCTCAAACAGGGGGATAAAAAGGGATCAATACATTTGTATCAGGTTATCATCAATAACTTAATCTGCTCTGCTTGCTATGTTAGGATTATCCAAGCCTTTCCCAGACAATGAAGAATTTAAACATCCATTGATTATACAACTACAAGCAGTGCCAAAACATATAAATGCCAGCAAAATTCATGCTTCATGTCCGACAACAAGTAAGGGTGTAAGAGCGCTTAAAAATCTAGAACTATGCAATGCAGAAATCACATGAAAGATTACAGTTGCTTAGTTTATCAGTAAGGTTTTATCTACTTAAAACTGCTTAGAACGGCAGTTGGAGTCGCATAGCAAAACAGTTCTCAAATGAACAAGAGGGCAAAAGCTGGACAGCATAAAATTCAAATTAGCTAGACTACATAAGCAGCAGACCTCTACCTACCATTTAAAGTAGCACATTCCAGTTTTCCACAGTTACAAAGAGAAAATAAAACTGAATGAATTAAAGAAGAGGTGGCTTGAATTTGGGCACATATATTCTCAATAGCATGAAATCAGACAATTATATGGAATATAGTGGCCGCGCAAGGAGCACAAATAGAAAAGGAAAAACAAGGGGAAGAAGAATTTCTGACATTATGCACTATGGCTTTACTGCGTCTCATACAATATCATCGCTTGATATACAAAAGTTAAAAATTACTGCATTGCAACAGAAAAAATCAAAGTCTACCTACCTGGTTGATTGATCGGCCAAGGTGATGCTCGTTTTGAAGAAAACGTGTAATTAGTAGCACCTGCGGTAGGATAGAAGAATCAACATGGCAAAGAAGATCACATTAGCCAGTCATTTGGTCATGAAACATGCGATGCAAGTCAATCAAGGAAATTTTGATGTTAGGCAAAAACTAAAAAAATGCCTCGTACTACATCCCAAACTAATTAAGAAACCTATATGACATATCATAAGCTATCATATTAGTTCTTTTCTTTCTATAAGTAAAGAGAAAAGATCTATCATATTGGTAACACATCTGTAGTTGCTCCAGAAGCAATGATGTAGAACTTTTGTTCTAAGTTTTCAGCTACCCAAAAGAATCTGAATAAGTATCCTGGTTCTGAATGTTCCATTGTCAACTTCAGTAGAGACTACAGCTCATACATAGATAGTTTCTGACATGCCAAATATATCAAAATTGTTGATTGATTGCTTCTTTTTATACCTAAACCTGACGAAGTTTCAGCACATAAAAAACTCTAAAACTCAAAGCCAGATTACTCTTTGACAAATCTTACAACAGATTCTATAAATACACAACACTTTCCATCTTAAATGCACGCTTGACCAAATCGAAAAGTAGAGTGTGCAAGAAATTCTCAAGCAAGCAATTTGTGGAAGCATGTCAGTGAAAATAACTATCAAAGCCCCCAGAAGAGAATATACAACCAAGGAGAGAATGGACAATGAAATGCAAAAGCACAAGAAGATGTACACGTGGAGAGACAGAGACTCTACTCTCTTCCCTCTCTATATCACATAAACAAATGTGGACAAGGGTGGAAACAAGCATAAATATGGTTAATCACTACACCAGAAGTTATCTGCTGTCAAAAGATTCATTGGACAAATATGCCTGAAGTAATTCCCAATCATCGCATCAAATATTGTTTCTAATGAATGAAATAACTAATGCAGCTCCAAAGCCTCAAGCATGAAAGCTCCTAAATTTTATGACAAAATAAATTTATATCACACAAGTCATATTTTATTGTAATCCAATCCATGGAAATCATTGCAGAAGAGTTTGGATTACAGATCAATCAGCCAGAAGTTACAGTGGCAAGCAAAAAAAAAAAAACAAAAATTGACTTATTAGAACTTTGCCTCCCCTCCACCTCTATAAAGAAGGGAAAAGAAAGGAAAAACAAGCGAATCTCACAGCATTCCGTTGTCAACAGCGATATCTTCCATTTCTAGTTCAGTGAGATTCCCTACGACACATCTCAAGGTCTGAGAACAGCACAATCTCTTGCAGGTCCAAGAACTAGATACTGAAAAGAAGTCCCATTTTCTCAAGGAGATAAATTTTTTGAAGGTTTAGCTTCCATTAAAAGGCTATGTGATTAGACCAAAGTCTGCATCAGGAGCTGAAATGAAAACAAAGAACCACTTGCTAAGGGGGAACAATTATCATGATAGCTTCAATCAGAGTAACCTGCTGTATTTTAGTAAATGCATTTACTTATATTGAAAGCTAATATACATCAGATCAGACAGTCTTAATTCCTCAAAATGATCGACCATATTAAGTTTCATTATTGAGACGCATTGAACAGAATTAGACATAATATAGCACAACTCACCAGACAATATGAGCTCAAACCACCAGAATAAGACTGATCCAGGCTGCGATCTGCCAGAAATTGTTTTAGCACCAAAGCAAGTGGTGTGGCAGCTGGAAATTGTCCAGTCAGCTCCTTTACCTGCATATTATGACACCAAGGACCAAATTTTCAGGATAAGAAAGGTTAAAAAAAAACTATTCTGAATTTAGTAGCCTGTCTATCCCAAAATGTTTAAAGCAGTGCAGCCTTCATTTATACACATGAAAAGTCATTTATACCGAGGCATAAGCACATTTGAAGTGTGTTGCATTAGCAATTAATGCAAATCTATGTATGCCAACAGCATTCCATATAATGACTCTCAACATTCCATTCGTTATGCTCTAACAATGATATCAATTTTTTTGCAGGCCCATATGGTGCAAATTGAACAATCAGAAAACCAAATCTTCAAATAATTAAAAAAATTAAGGCTGAGCCAAACAAATTTAAAAAATATATTTTTTCATCAATGCAGCTCCAGCTCATATAAATGAACCTCCTTCATAATAAATTTCTGCAAAGTATATTCTTCTCCTTGAAGCTAGAACATAACAACTTACCTTTTATTAGACAAATCAGCGATTTATTAAAGCTCAGCTAATTTAAGAGGACAAGCCTAACACCGGATGACTAACACTAGATTAGCTACTAGAGATACAAACATTCATTTCCTTAATACTTAGCTTGACTCTGATCAAAGACCTGAGAAAATAACTCTTATAACACCCTAAAACAGGAAAAAAAATTGTTCTCTGCGGTTTTTAAAGAAATGGTCTTTGACATTGGTATCAACAATTAAGTTGAGCTATCTCCAACAAAATAGCTTCACAAAAGGCATAACTAAATTTCCCTTGGATTCCAGTAATCCTCCAAAACACCTGAAAATGTGAAGCTATATCTCTGTAACTGAAAAAACAAATTACCAGCTCTGTTGTCTGGAGTCCTGTGTGTGAAGCAGACTTGAAGCTGATGTCGAGATGCACTGATTTTGAACTATCGGTATTGTTATAGTTTGTCTGGGAGCACATTTGTGGGGCAGAGTCTTCTTGCACATCCGAATGTGCATGTGCTAGATTGGACAATTCATGACCATTGTGACTTGGTTCTTCTTTTGGTGATTGTATACTAGAAGCACTGGATGAAACCAGATCTTGTGGAACTTCCACCACTAGCTTTATAATAGGAATCTGCCATAAATGTACTACTATGAGGATATAGGAAAAGAGAAGGCAGATGAGAAGTGAAAACAGAAAAGCATGAATGGCCTTACAGCAGTATTTTCCACAGTTTTAAGGGAATCACTTTTAACCCAGTCCTGATTGGCAAGATACCTAGCAGCATGCTGAAACAGGCATTGGCACAATATAAGTCCTCCCACGAATAATGCAATGGTAAATTTTACACTTTAAAAGATGCAATAATAGAAATTTCTTTTTACAAACAAATTAGCATTAATAAAATAAATCTGAAACTATTTGGCTATTTGTTTTAGCTTTAGAGGCGACAGCGACAGCTGTCAAAGGTTGCTTTGACTCATGTATGGTGTTCGGCTAACTCATCATAGCTAAGTATCCATGACTGCTTCTAGGAAATTGTCCACCTGCTTCAAGGTGTTGCTTTAAACGTGTTGCAAATGCTTGCACTACAGCACAGCAAACTAACAGCAACACCAAATAGACCTAACAAATAGAGACATCATCTCGAGGAAGAACGCAGGAACAGTAGTGCATTCAACTCAAACGCATAATAGGCAAATTGAAATGTAAAAATTACTCGCACTAAAGATATTTAGCCCCAATTATAAAAAATAAAAAGAAAACAGAGTAGTAAATCTCCACCTCATAATGACTGAAACATATTTCTGATAAAGAGGCTAGACATGTGTAACATTTGGACAAACTCCCGTTATCAAGTGATATGAGATACTTTCAACCACACTCTCACATGCGAACTAGACTAACGTCAAGTCAAGCGATATGGGATACTTTTTATTAAACTCACATGCGAACCAGACTAACGTCAAGTGGAATACATGAATGGAGAAGAAGACAATCGAGAACCATATAGTAAACCAATTATGAAATGAGTCGTGAAGAACTGAGAATTGACTCTAATACCATTTTAAAAGTTCCAACCCAAAAAGCTTAAAAATTAGTTAGAGAGAAATTATTCTACAGGTTTGGACAAACCCTGAATTGCGAGGTGGAATATTTGTAATGTCGATAAAAGAGTAAAGCGATGTATGTCTCAAGTAGTATTTGTTCTATTTTTTCTGCCCAAATACAATTTGGAAAGCAAGATGAGAAAGCTTCAAAGGACAGAGAACGCTTGGCAGATGTACCTGAAGGCATGTTTCCTTGATACCATTACGCCCCTCCAAGATCCCAGCTTCTTTTATTGGTTCCTATATATAGATTTGCATAAACTCTTCAACCTAGGGAATTACAGAACACCACATATTACAATACAAAATCATGCAAATCTATTCATACCAGGTTCCTAACAGGGGGAAGGCAGACAACAAGGTCCACATCACTTGAGGGAAGCGACAACCCTGTTGCATTTGAACCAAAGATATTAGCCCGCGACCTGGGCCAAAGAACCTGGAGAGACCGCGTGACACGTTTAACAGCCCAGTTGATATAAGGCTTCCTGTATAAATTCTCTGCAGCAACCTACAGCCCGCAGATATAAACGAAGAGTCAAAGCACCATCCATCCAAATTTTTCATATTTCACGGGAAAGGATATCATAAAGAAGCTCCAAAGAGACGAGCTCAGCAATGTTAAGGAAAAAACTCTGCGTCCACTTTCCTACCTGTTTGCAGAATGAGTCAATTTCATCGTGAAGAAGGCTATGCATCAAAGAGAGAGATGCTGTCCGAGAAGGTCCATTCTCTACTTCTGGCGGTTCCAGAGGGAAGGCAACATCTGGCTGTTTCATAACACCATCCACTAATCACCATGGGGAGTACCCGAACAAAACAAAGGAAGAAGTATAGTCAAGTGTATCTACTTACGTGCTCCTGATCACAAGGTAGATGGGATATTGCAATAAGATGGTCTTGCAGCAAACGTCCAGGTAGAGGCTGGATGACTGGATGAGCTGAAATATTGTTATTTCTCCAAGAAGGCAAAACAACTTCAGTACCATCAATGTGCAGAGAATTTTCCTCCAAGTTCCCAATATCATTATACCAGCCTCTCATACCCCAGTGCCTTGGACTGGAACTACCAGATCTAACAGTTGGAAAGCCCCTGTGTTTTCTGGATTCTCCCGCAGGTGATGGTGGAGGCGGACGTGGTGCCCTTGGTACACATAGAACAACAGGTGATGGTGGCCGTTTTATACGAGGGTGTTCCCGCCTAGTTGGAGGAACACGAGGACTTCTGAGATCATGACTTCTCTTAATTGGTCTTTCCCTTGACATATTAGGAATGATAATTGGTCTTAAACCAGGATACAGAACAGGTTCTCTGGTCTTTCCCTCCAGATCACCCGGTAACCTTGCTGAAGATCCAGAAGCCTCATCCTCGCCTTTTTTGTCCGTAATTGGTGATGAAGAATGCAGTGCCTGACCAGGTACATCATTCCCCGACACGACATACCCAAGAGCCTGATGTCCAGAAACTAGAGGATCAAATGGAGAACAAAATGAAGCAGCAGTAGGTGAAGCCAAACCATTTGTACTGTATGAAGAAGAGAATGCAACCATATCATCAACTGCTCGATTCATCTCCGCTTCTTGCCAAGTCCAGAAACTGTCATCAGAACTGAGGGATGGAGGCCGTGAGAAACCAGTCCCAGGATGATCAGAAGGATTCCAGTACATCACACCCCCACCAAAGTACTGATTATAATCCAACCCTGACACTCCACGAACCTCAAATTCTTCTTCTGATATCCAGTGGCTGTCACACTCATCAACGAGTTCCTGCATATTTGACAAATCAGGTATGTCCACAAAATCAGCAGAGTACTTCTTTTCATTGTTGCTTGCCATTGAATTATGCTGCCCACTGTTGGTAGTGAAACCCTGATGGATAGTAGACTGACGTCTTGAGACAAATCCAGAATCATAACTACAGGTCAATGATGCTGCTACTCCACAAGCATTTCGTACCACTGGGGGCCAATCTGAACTCATGGGTACTGGTCGTGTTAGCATCTGTTTACACCCACTTTCGATCGGAGGATTCCTTGTCTTATGTACCACTGATAAAAAAGGTTGGCGGAAGTGATTGTGCCAATTATGACCAGCATCAAGATGTAACCTATCAGTGGCAGGTGGGAGATGAGAGTTAGCTGACTGAAAGTAAGTGCTAGCCACATTGGGCCACTCATGTGAAAGCCACTCCGAAGAAGCGATGTGTACAGGTTGATTGGAATCTCCTTTCCTCCACTCTCTCGTGGACTCCTCTTTCAAATCACAGACAGTGCTTTGCTTGTTGGAAACAGCCGACTTCGCATCAGCTTGAGTTGTGCTGACAGATTTCTGAATGGCATTTTCTCCATTGATTGGGACACAGTCAGTCTCTTTTGGGAAACAATTGAGAGGTACATTTTTACAATTTAGTTTGCCATTTAGTGTTTTTAATACAGAAGAAAGAACAGGATTTTCAACTGCAGTATTGGAAGTCTCTGAATGTTCTAAACTGCCAGAACCCAAATCAACTGTAGAACCTATAGAGGAGTCTTCTTTATCTCTTTTGGAGGCCTGCCCCTCTTCTCCACCAGGTCCACATGTACAACTGCAAGAACATGAATCTGAACCAAGGATGTAGTCTCTGCTAAAATTATGATTTGCACAATCGAAGGTAGTTGAATTATCTATGCCCTCGAGCAACTTCAAAGCCTTGTCTTGAGAGGTACTAGAAATAGAGGAAGCACCAAAGGAAGGCCTCTCATTATTCATATGTTCCTTCGAAATTTCTAGGACAGAATTTCTGTTTTTACGTTTTGCTTTCTTGTTCCTTCGAGCAGATGTCTGGATTTTTCCAGCAACAATTCCTTTGGCAGATTCCTGACCAAATGCTACCAGTTATAGACTGTTAAAATCAGAAGACTTGAACTTCATTTGAACAAGAAAAAAACATTGCAACCATTTCGACTATCGACGATGGCCTCTCCAAGTGACACTCATTCCCCTGAAGAACCACAGGCATCTTGCTTGCTAACTTCTCAGTATTAGCCAATGACAAATTATGAGCCTAATAAATTATTTGCAAAAAATCGTCAATAGATTTATGGGGCATCATCGACATAACTGTCAGCAAATTTAAATGAAGGATATATTACCTTGCAAGATTTGTCAGTCAGACAATGATTTTTTTGGGGAGGACCAGTAGAATTCAGCCTCTTTAAATTACCGGGCCTCCCCTTCTTTTTATGAACTGATGCACCAGGCTTTTCCTTGGACTTATTAGGCAATAAATTACAACTTTCCTCTCCTAGAAGTTCAAGTTTCATGCACTCAAGATAAATAATCACAAGAAATCCCCGCAGTTTTGCTAGTATACAATCAGAAATAGTGCCAATAGTGTTCAGGGAGCTGAAAAATACTTTCCCTCTGTCAAAGTCACTTTCCAGACACGATTTTAATGTAATGGCATCTCGAAGGACAAGCAAACGATTGAAGAGATTGGCAAAAGAAGAATGTCCCTGAGAATCAGAGTTATGCATAACCATTGAACCAAACTCTACATCAGATGCAAGTTCTGGTGCCACTCTTTGCAAGGACACATCCTCATTGTACTTCAGTGATGGATGCGGTTCCAGAGAGAAAGCCCACAGCCTGTCTTTTGAGGCACTTTTTACCTCTGTCAGAATCTCCAGAGTCTGAAAAAAATTTGGTCAGAAACTGGACCATACCATCTTCTTAACTTCAAGCAACTAAGATGACTAACAGTGGGCAGTTTTAAACAGTTGTTCTGGAGTGAAAACTAGCATGCAATCTCAAAGAATCAAAACCACATCCATCCATCACAAAGTGTTTATATAAGGGAACAGACAACAGCTAACTGGATCAGTTCGAAACCTCGTTTGAATTTTTAATGAGAAACTATACAAGAAAGTTCCTGAAGTGTACCAAGGCTTTCGTCGACTTTCCCAATACTAAAGTTAACGCCTTTCGCCTCACTTCCGCATCCAAATTTGACCACCAGTCGACACAACCCTTCTTCCTCCAAAACACATTGGCTGCAACATTAGCCACCGCCAACTTCTCTTTGAGCTTCACCCCTCTCTTTTTACCGCTATTACAATTCAGCCAAGCCAGCCTCAATGCCACCTCCAACCTATTCGCCACAAAAGCCTCCAGGGTGTAATATCCCTTGGCCTTCAACCAACCTAATTCCACCCAATCTACTCCCAATTCACTCTCTTCACCCCTTAAAAACCCTCCATTCGACACCTTATCCATCGTTTCCACAAACGAATCTACATTTTCCACGAGCCCTTCGCTAACGGTAACAGAGTCGAGACAATTCGCAGAAACCGAACATCCCCCGACACTCTCCCCTTCTTTCGAGCCGAAAAGCTGCACCGAACCGAAAACGGACCTCTCCGAACAGTCCGTTTCGGCGACGCGAGACAGGAGCCCGCGCGACTTCTTGTAGCAGAGGCCGGGGAGATCGCCCTCCGGGAGGTCGGGCAACAGGATGAAGGAGCCGTGGCCGCGGGTGCGGAGGTGGCCGAGCATCCGGATCAGGATCCGGACGAACTTGGAGTCGACGACGGTCATGTGGGATCGGCGCTGGTCGGCGCCGAGGGAGGAGAGCCATCTGAGGATCGAGGATCGGAGGGCGGAGCTAGGGCTTGGGGAGGGGGAGGGGGAGGGGACACGGGAGGCGTAGAGGGAGATGTGAGAGGTGAGCGAGTCGATGAGCTGGTGCTGAGACGCGAGGGAGGTGGCCATGGCCGCGAGGGACTCGCGAGGGAGCTTGGCCTTGCCGTTTGACATTGACATCTCGTATGCAGAGAGAGAGAGCTGAAGACGACAACGGGAGGAGGAAGACGCGACTGCTTTTTTGCGTGACGTTGGCGGGGGATATGGATTAAACCAACCTCAATTTAATCGTGGGCAATCATCGTGTTGAACGCGAAACATCCACGGAAATGATTTGATCGAATTGATTTGTTGGGGCTAACGATGCAAGGTTGAATTTCTCGATTGAGTGAGAATCTTTTAAAGACTTTTGAACAAAGTAGCGTGTGCGAGAAGGTGGTTAAGAGAATAGAGCATGGAAAGCACTTCACGCAATCATATATAATGGTTCGATTTTATTCATAAATTTATGTCTACTCTCAAACTAACAATTTTAACAGTGGCTTAAATTCCATTAGTAATCTTTAGACTAAGTTACAATCGATTGGTGTCTTTCCCTTTCAAGATAGATCACACTATCGGGATATACACATTTGCGCTTACAATTGTATACTCGTCTAACAAATACTATGAGGCTAAACCAATGTAAAAAACAATATAATCAAATATTAGAGACACTTCAAGCTTAAGAGAGCAATATGCAGTTTTTAAGTATCTGACTTTTCTAACAGCCTCACTCCCTCTATATATAGAGACTTTCTAGCTATCTGTTGGTGAGCGTCCTCACTTTGAAATAGCCGTTGAAAATCTTCAGGGAAGATAAAGTAGCCGTTTTGAGTCATTAAGAGCATGGGAGTAGTGCTGAAGCACTGTTGCTGCTATCGCTTCAACTATCAATTGACAAAATTGTTTTCCCAAAATAGGCTCTGATGCAACTGTCTCTAGCTAGTAGTCTAACATTTGTTTTTCTAATTGCTTTCCCGATTTTCTTGTTGCGAAATCCAAACCCACAACGGCTCTTTTTCGAATCATCAACGGTCATATTGACTTGTGTATCTTCCAATCATCAAACCTGATATATCACACCTTCAATCCATGTGCATTATCATCAATGCAGATTGTTGGTTGGGTTGACCACCTTTAGTGAAGATACTAAGTTGCTTCGACATGTAATGTTGCAATCAATGAAGTCTTCCATCTTCATTGATGACAAGGGCTTTTTAGAATATTATTTTGACCAATACTTCCAAGCTGCAAAGAGGCTTATTCACTTAAACATCATACTAACATCTCACTTTTGCCGACATGAAAGTTCATTGATGATGGTAAATAAAAACACTATCTGAATCGATCATGGAAACCATTAGAATAGAGATAGTTTGGTAATCATCAAAATACCATTGAGATGTTTTCTAACATGATTCTTGGATCTCGCTTTTGCTTCTTGAGTGTATTGTTTCATGTTCAATTATCGTAGTGCAGAGAAAGTAAGCTTCGTTGGGAAATCACGCTACAGAAACGTTACGATACGTTATATGTACATAAATGTTATAGTTAATATCACCAAAAATCTCAAACTGATACGTCCGTGCCACATTTATCCTAAACTAAATTTTGTGCCGCAAAAACTTTTGAACTAGTGCATCCGTGCCACATTTATCCCAACTAATGCACACATGCCATATTTACCTCAAACTAATTTTTACGTCACAAAAAATCACAAACCAGTACAATCCTGCCACATTTATCCCAAATTGGTACACCCACACCACATTTACCTCCTAATAGATCCTCCTATTAGTTTGGAGTAAAATATGGATTTTTATGACACAAAAATTAGTTTGGGGTAATGTGGCATGAATGTACCAATTTGGGAGTTTTTGTGACAAAAAAATAATTAATTTGGGGTAATTATATCACGGGTGTACCACGTGTGATCAGGGGCATCCCTCGGATCCTTGGTGTGGTTACACGCGATCCTCATAGAGAGAGAGGAGTTTTACCTCCGACAAGGGCTTCCGCGGCCTGTCCACTTTGTAAGCAGTGAACAACGGACTCTACGGATGTGTTCCTTATTTTAATATGCCGGTGTCCACATGCCTTGCTCCCCCTGTTCACCTCTATATCTTTTTCTTCCCCAGGGTGAGGGGAATACCCTCTAAGAGTTTTACATCCTAGTGAACCCGAGATCCGAATGAAGACCAAAATGAAGCCTTTTAAGTTTTGCTTAGTCCGGGGTTTTGGTGGTATTAGCCTTAAATATTATGAGTTTTTCTTTAAATAGCAGGGATAAAAAGCCAGTCCTTAAGTACGGAGAGTAAAAGCAAACTGCACATACGTGAAATATGTATTGTACGATTCTATGAAACATGAAACGTACATAATGTCTAGTCTAGTTTAATATACTTAGTATACATATAGGCTGGATTTCTAGTGTAGATAGGATAGAACATGAAATCCAAGGATTTTGCTATATACTATCCATTGTTTGGTGAATTGTATTTATAAAACCACATATTTTCATATCCTATTATATCTAGTGTTTGGTATGGACTATAAATGAATTTAAAAATGCACAAATGAAAATGTTAAGAATATATTACGGTTCACTTCTAAAAATACCACAAATGCACAAACAAGATAACATTCATAAATGGATTCATTATTACTGTACAATTTAAATCATAAATAGCAAGGGAGTTCATGCAACATTTCAAAGCCACGTGTTCAACTTTGACAAGAAATGCAAACAAGTTATGGCAACCTTGATGAGGTAGATCAGTCAGCGAATACTAAATCTAGTAAAAAAGAGACAACGTGATTATTCACGTTCGTAGCTTCGAAAGGTATAATGCTTTGACTCTCTAGCCTTCTACATTTTATTTACTGTTTTTTATTTTCCCTCTCTTTTTTATTTATTTTTCTTTTCTTATTTCTTTTGTATTCCCTTCATCGTTCCCTAATAGAATTTATTAAATAATAAACTATACTAATATACTAAAATATGTAACAAATATAAATGCTAAGTGTTTATCATAGGATAGAAAAAAATTCAAATATATAAATAAAAATAGGAATAAATAGAAACGAAAATTATTGCTAATTTTTTGACCTGCATCATTTATACTTTGTTAATCGATAGAATTATCAATAACCATTTATCAAGAACGATTTATAAAGCTTGAGATAACTTTAAAACAATGTATGCTCATAGAATAAAGCCGTAAAATAAAATAAAATAAAAAACATAAAAATAAATTAGATTTTTTTTTTAAAAAAAAGATAAAATTAAACTGGCTCTAACACATCATTGTGCAGCTTGTGCTTATTAGCTTTTTAGGTGTTTAACACACCAAAGCAGACTCAAAGCAAAGCTTGTATACACGTATTTTACCTTGCAGCCGTAACGTGGTTTTAAACTAAGCCAAAGTTGTTGTACAATTGGCAGCCATATGACACACACATGTTTATTTTTACAAATTACATACATTCATGTTTTGTAGCACGTGAAAACTAACAGAGGTTTTAAGGGTGAGTTTAGTTTAGCATTCTCAATAGGCTTTCGGCCACCAAATCCCTTTGGAAAAATGCTGGGCTATTTGGCAAGCTTTTTCAAAAGACTTTTGATCAAATTATGGGCTTATGAATGCTCAAAGCCCAATGCTGAAAAGAGTAGTATTGAACTTTCAGCATTTACATTTCCTCAAGGCTCATTTATAAAGCTGAACCAAATCCACCATAAGTGTTAAGAAGGAAAATAGATACATTAATGAGAAACGATGGTAGCAATGTTTTTTTTTTTATCAGTTCTAATAAAATAATTTTAAATCGATCTTCAAACTTTTCTTAATCATTAAAAGTCAATTTAAAGTACTTACTTTGCACATATAGGGCAATTTTCTTTATGGATATTTCTCGTTAGTGTGGGGGCACGCGCTACTGGCATGCGAGAAGTTCGGTTTTTCTTCATGAGAAGAATCCGTGCATGAGAAAGTGGATGAAATGAGAATCTATGAGAAATATGTTAATTACATCTTTTTTGTCATTTCATAATTTGGAAATAGATCCATTTTCTTTCATTTGGTTTTTGGGGCAAATATTCGATGAAATGAAAAGGGAGACAAAAAGTGATTATGATTTAATGCATAGATATTCAAATTGTCATCATAAAAGGTGCACTGCCGAACTGATTTGTAAATATAAATGAAAACAAAAGTACACTTCTCAGCTTAAAAGATAAAGTGAAGATCAATTTTTTTCTTTTTCAAGATTTGAAAAATTAGGAAACAAAGAGAAAAAGGAAAGGAAAAACTAAGGGTCCGTTTGTTTCATGGAGTATGAATGATTAGAAAAACATTTTAAAAAAATGATCACTTGTAATGCTTATAAAAATGAATGAACAGAAAATATTTTCATTATTCATGAAAATGTTTAGACATGAATTGTCGGTGATTATTTTTCATTATCGTCAATAATTTATGTCTAAATATTTTCGTGGACGATGAAAATCGTTTTCATTCATTTATTTTTGTAAGAGATACAAGACATCACTTTTAAAAAAATATTGTTCAAATTATCAATTTTCACGAAACAAAAGGAGCCTAAGGCATATGATATATTACATGCTTTGGGGAAAGAAAGGGTAGAGAACATTTCTGAAAAAAAAAAATGATAAACAAACGGAAGAAAAAGACAAAATTCCTCCGCCCGCAACCTGGCGCCTCAAAGAAGGAATGAATTTAAAAAGAGATGGGAAAATTTCAAATAATAGCCTGAAATGCCATCGGGTGAAGTGGACTTTGTCTCAAATAAGGGCTTAAAGTGCCTTAATTGTTTTAAAGAATGGTCTAATCAATGGCATTTTTGTCATTTACATTTTCTAAATTTTTTTCTTTTTTTCCCTTTTTTTGCCCTACCTTTTTGCCGGTGGCCAATGAGGGCTATGTCCCTCGCTAGATTAGGGTGAGGGTTGACCTTGCCCAGGTGAGGCCGTCCCTCGCCTCGGCAGCCACAGGCGATCATCCGTTGCTCTCCGATCGTCCGTCACTGGTTGGACTTCTCGGCCATCACTAGTAATTGCCGTTTGCAGCCGCTAGTTTCGATTCTAGAAGAACACAAAAACCTGCTCTATATTACTTGGCTTCGCGATCAAAATTCTCAAATCGACATAAATCATGTGCCAGATTTACCCATTTACTTAGACTCCGACTGTAGGCGTTAATCCAAAACCTCGTCATTGATCTGGCCATCGATTGCAGCTCCATTTCCAGCTAGGTAAGATCCGACCCCCTATGCTTTGTTTTTTTTTTTTTTGGTCGAACCCTATGCTTTGTTTAAGCCGAAGTTAAAGCTGAGATTCTAGTTATTTCGTTTAAACACGCGTTGGATTTGAACGACTTGCTTCTGTTGATTTCGAACATTTCTTGTTGATCTCCTTTTTAGTCTAGTTGTGAATTCGAGTTCGGGATAGTCAAAATTCATTCCGCATTTTACTAACCATGAGCTGTTCGATAATATGCCTCTTAGACATAGATGTGAAATAGCTTCCAATTCTGTTCAATCCAGAGGGGTGTAGAAGCGAAAAGGAAGGGATAAAAAAAAAGGAAAAAAGATTCAAAAAATTGTAAATGACGAAAATGCCCTTAGTTAGGCATTTTTTTTTTGAAACAATGAAGACATTTCACGCCTTTATTTGAAATAATGTCCATTTTATGTCCTTATTGGAAAAAATGAAAACATTTCAAGTCTTTATTTAGAATTTTCCCAAAGAGATTGAAAGGAGAGGATAGAGAAATGCCAAGTTTACTTTTGTAACCTTGCCTTGGTACCTAATTCTTCAGTTCAAGGAGGGTTAATGTTGGAAGTAAAAATAGAGATAAAAAGGGCAGGTCTGCCTCAACATTTGCCGACATTTTACTAATGATTTTACTTTTAGATCATTTACTCAAGGAGGGTTAATTATCATTTGATCATTTCTAGCTCAACACACATCAATCTTTTCCTTTTTCCTCTTTCTCTTTGACTTTTGCCTTTCTATTTTTCTCCTTCTATTACCTTAGTTTGCATCCGGCCACCGTCTCCACCAACCGTCTACAGCTTCTTTCGTACGCCTTGACCATCGTGATTGTTGCCCTCGATGCCGACTAGCGCCTCTTGCCACCATCACCATGACAGAGCTCGACCCCGTCCCTCCCATGAGACTACTACTGCCGGACGCGGTGACTCCGAGATGATGCCACACAACCTCGTATTTTAAGGGCAACTTCTAGATTTTATGCGGTGGAAGTTGCGCGCCCTCGACTCGAGGTTGCAACCTCCATGAGAGAGAGAGAGATATGTGTCAAGTCAAAAGGAAAAACGTAGAACAACGATATAATCAGGATCACGTACTATACTACTTAAAGCTTCATGTCATATATCGGGACTAATTGGTCGAAGGAATCTAGATTGGACTTTAGGAAGAAAACGGTATGCCAATTGTATCTTCAAGTAATGTGATAATGCCAAAACAAGCCCAAAAACTTTTTTAAAAAATGGTTTTGGCATCGTGCAGAAGTAGTGGTTTCACATATATATCTCATCTGATGTTTAATAGTAATCGTGAATTCGATTCTTTTAATCATGAATTAAATTGAATTGAGTAGTAAATCATAAGATTTAGTGAACAATAACACTTAAAAAAGTGTCTTATATAAAGCCTTGAATATGTTTGATGAAAGTACATCAAAACCATGATATAGAAGGCATGTGAAAATTACCCAATTAGTCTTAAACCTATTATATATGTGTCAATTCAGTCTTAAACTTTTCAATTTTGCCAATTTAGATGGCCGGCGATGATTGGACCGCCACGTCCGCGATTTCCGAATGGCCGGAAAGACTACAAACTGATTGGATAATTTCCCCTAGAAAACATCGTCAAGCAAATTCGTACCACCAATGCAAATGAACGTAAAACAAAATGTGCCAGAAAAAAGTTATTTTGGTCTTCATGTGTTGCATGCTGGATCAATTTGTTTCGCGCAGATATTGAGAATTTTCAGTCGTGTGATAGGCCAAACCGATCATTCTTCAGCTCTTTGGTAGGACAGTTATGATTAAGAATGTAAAAAAAAAAAAAAAAAATGACACATACGGTCCTTAAATTTCAACAAATTTTCAGTATCTCCCTCAATCATGTGGACACTGAATATATCTCAATCTTCAAATAGGCTCATGTCAGGCCTAATTGAGCAATATGGTACTTGATTTTTGCTGAGCTGAATTGAAATTGATGATGTGAGCCATATCATTTGATCATTTTTAACTGTCAGTTGATTTCTGCACTTGCTCTTGCTCTAACGACCTTCAACGGCAGAAGGAAACCACCTTGCTCAGTTCGTCTACCGTTCAGGCCTCCAAGGACATTCCTAGTGGGAAACGATCTTGCTCTTGCTTGTCTACTGTTCTCGCTTGAAGGAAGAGATTGACAGAGAAAACGAAGACGACCGTACTGTGCTTACTCGATCGGAACGAGCAGCGGTTGCTCGAAGGAAACTAGGGCTCAGCTGCGCTTCCTCCAGACCTCACGGTTGTGGCGGCGAGTTGCGCTTCCTCTGCTGTTCTCCTGAGCTTTTCTTCTTCTTCCTTTCATGCTCTTGCGTCTGCACATAGTGATTGGCGATGGCCATCATCCCAACTTTAGTTTCTCTTGCCGTGCCTCCGTATCTGCTTCGTGCCTTTGAATTACATGAAGTTGCAAGTTTTGATATGCCGTCCAACTTTTTTACGCCATCTCCGCCATCTCCGTTTATAGAATTTGATCCATTGAGGTTTCCTCCAAACCACGCGATTGCAGCGGGCAGCGGTTGCAGCGGCAAACTGCGCTTCCTTCGCTGCTCCTGTAAGCACTTAACCTTAATCTACCAATTCTAACCATTCACTCAAATACATCCCCCTCCCCAATCTCGATTATTACTATTGCTATTATTCTTATTATAATAGTTATTGTTGTTGTTGTTGTTGTTTCATTTTTCATTCTTTACGCTACTAAATAAAACAGTCACAGAACAAAAGAACAATGTCGTGTGTGCGGCTTCATCGAATTATGTGTTCTTTCATTTTAGCTTCTCTCTTTGAATACATGTAGCGATCCTCCCGATGGGTTTAACGGATTATCAAGCAGGTACAAATGGTTGCTCTTGTGAAGTAACGCTTACACACTTGACCCGGATGCTCCCAAACAATATCGATAGCAACACTAGTTTATTCATTTTTGTTATGCAAATTGTTTTTTTAATCTTAAATAGTTGCCACTAATCAATTATCGGCCGATTAGGGTACGAATGATAACCATTCTATTTTTGGAATCAATTTCTAGCAAGAAATTTCTATCTCTATTCCTTGGACGTAGAGAAACACGTTTGATAACAGCACAAAATTTCTGTTTCCGGAATAAAAATTCATTTAATAACAGCATAAAATTTCTATTTTCCCGATAGCAGCCAGCAATTGATAGCGACGGCCGGCAGAGGTAGCGGGGAGCCAAGAGAGAGAGAGAGAGAGGAGAGCAAGTCGTGAAGTGAGAGAAAGAAGAGTTTTTATTGTTGTTTCTGTCATAGAAATAGAAAAGTATAACAACTACTTCTCAATTATGTTTCAAACCTATTTCTGGACTAAAAATTTGTTCAAAAATAGAATAAAAGATTTTGTGTTACCCAACGAATTTCTGTTCCAAACCTGTTAGACTAGAAATAGAGAAACAGAATGGTTATCATGCACGCTCTTAGAAGCCAAATATAAAGGGAAGTTCATTTTATTTTACGATCTAGAAATTTGAGATACAAGAACTTGATTACCTAACGCCCTACATCGGTACCTTTTCTCTTTTACAAAAAATGATTCATGTGATCTTTCACACTTTTTTTTATTAGTTTTTTAAAACATGCAATCTACATTATCTAGCATAGGGTACTTATACCATCAAATTTAAACAAAACAATAGTTAAATAAGGTATAATAATGTCAACGTAAGTAAAGTGCGATTAAAGAAAAACTGAGCCGTATAGGGCAAAGTTCATACAGTCTTGTTGTTATGCCCCAGGATAGGACTCTCGTGAGCTATGCATAAAATTAAATGTGTGGTTATCCTAAACAAAGGAATCCAAATATTTTTCACTAGATTATGGTCCTGAAATTTTGAACCAAATGGCTATTAATTAAGTCCTAAAATGCGATTCTTACCTAAATGTAATTCTTTTTTTTTTACCTTTTCATTTAATATTTGTTCATTCCTTTCCTTCATTATAAAGAATGACTTAAACATAAACTAGCTTAAATCAATGCTTTTAAAAAAATGAAGTTAACATAACACTAAGTAGTAAGCTAGTGCGAACGTGCGGAAATGAAAGGAAAATCCATGAACTCCTAAGAGGCGACTCAGGATCACCCAGAACCGTTGCCAAACGGTGACATAGGGCCGGGAACATGCTACCCATGCCATTACACGGGCTGGCCAGCCCATCCCAGACCCTTCCTCATCCACTAGACGACACCGACTAAACATCGAAGACCCTAGCAACATCTACGTGCCATTTGGGCCCATGAACGCCGAATTGAGACATATTGAGGAAGCGCTAATGGACGGATAATCAAATTAAATACCACCAATTAAAACATGTATACAATTTGAACGTTGAGTATGAGTGGCTTTTAATGGACTAAAAAATGCTCGAAAATTAAATCGACACTTTACCGAGCTGTTTACACTTAAATTTTCAAGTTTCATCCACTAAAACTCATCCATGACCACAAACTCTCATGCATGTGTCACAGGTCGATTGTCATGGGTCAATAGTTTGGGATCGGACCCGTGCGGCGACTTAGGCTTCTTTGGATCAGTGGAGCGCCTAAGTCAAGCCTTCTTCTTGGATCAATCATCCTTTGTTTACCCGAATCGTAAATAGAGAAAGTGTTTAGAGAAAGGCTCTTGGGAGAGAATGCTTTGCTTCCAAATGTTTAGGATGATATAAATGAGGGAGAGAGTACCCCTATTTATACTAGAGAGCCTCTCATTACAACCGCTGATCGCTCTTTAATCTAATGGACGAAATCGCATCTCCCCATCTAACAACTATCGACATTTAAGACAGGAAGACTCTAGAATTGGACATAATTACCGTATCGCTGCCCCTAAGAACATTCTAGAGATCTTCAAGGCTTTTGCTCGTTCTTCTTGGGCGGGACACGGTCCTTTCGCTCACGAGGAACCTTAGGACCATGACATTCTCCCCCACCTATTCGAGTGACATTATCGACCCGGGGTATGGTTTGGATGGTTAGACGTTGACGATTCTTCTTCTTCCGTGATCGCTTCGCCTTTGGCTTCTTGACTTGATCGCGATGCGATTCTTGCACCCCAACGTGACTCGGAATGGATTCTTTGGTTGGTTTGACCGACTCCATGTGATCTGGCAAATACACCACTTCTAGGAAGAGGACATGGATCAACATGTCTTGTTGATTTGGTATAGGGGGTTCCAACTCTATGTTGACACCTAAATTTTGACTCAATTTTAGGATTAATTTGGAATTTATTTCGGTAATTAATTTGCATAAAAATTAGGGGTCAACCCGACCCCTAGCAAAAAATATTTAAATTAATTGCATTTTAATTTTCATATAGGTTTATAATTATTTTTTCAGCATGCATAATCGTACATTTTTGCATTAAAATCGGATCGGGTGGCAAAAATCGGATAGAAATTGGATGCACGAATTGGGCTAAATTAATTATAAAATTCAGCCAAGTGTAAGGGATAGGTGATCGAAATTTTTTTTAGGGCTTTTGAGGCCTAATTTGAGCTTAAATCAACACACTTTAATTTTTTTATTTGGGAAAAAAGCCATTTATTAAAAAAAATCCATAATTAATCAGGAAAAAAGCCGAAAATTAAGCTTGAAAAGAGATAATAAACCCATGGAGAAGTCAAATATCGATTAAGCCCTCCAGTGGGGTGGCTGAGCCAATCACGGGCCAAATTGAAAAGATTTTCGCCGATTGGGGCCAATTTGTAAATATTAGAAAGTTCGGGGACCAAACCGTAAATACCAAAAAATTTAGAAAACCCTCGAGCTTGTCTATATATACCCGTTATACCTCTGAATCAAGGTGTGCCATTATTCTCAGAAAAGAGGCATAAAATTCGAGTGAGAGAGAGGAAGAGAGAGAGAGAGGTCAAGCTCTATTCCAATCGACGGGCTACTTTGTCGCCGCTGCCCCGCCCTCGTCGCTGCTCCTCCAGCCGTGAGCCATCTACCAATACGAAGCTTGTGTTGAGTAATTCGCATCCATCTAAGTGGCACATCCAGAAGATCATCGTTCATGGAGAACTGAGCTCGAGAAAACCCTCCAGTTGCTGATTCGCACACCCAAACCCAGAAATTCCAGTTTGCTAGGCCAACTTTCGACGCGATTTCTGATCAATTTCGATCGTCCCCTCGAGGCCACAAGTAGTCAAAATGAAGCTTGTGTGAAGCTCTTCATATCCGTCTAAGCCGATTTCCCAGAAAAGCCACGATCGAGACTAGTCAAGCCCACGAACAAGACCTGTCACAATCCCTGTTTCTACACAAAAACAGGGGCCAATTCTGGTCGCCGCTCTTCGACGCTGCTCCGCCCATCCCCGGTGGTCGAAATCACTTCCTTGAAGTCCCAAAGAGCCCCTCAATCGAAGCCGCAACAATTCGGGTCGAGATTGGAGCCAAAACAGTCTCAATCCGAACCGCCCGCCACCTATTCAACGAAAGTCTATAGGAAGGTTTGGTTACATTCTGCCTTGCTGCTGCCGTCCGTCGCCTTTGGTAACCCTCTGGCGCCCTCAGCAGCTCGGCGATATCCCTCACAGCCGGCCCTAGCTTTTGGATCGCGAATTCAAAAAAAGAAAGTTAATATCTCCTATTCTAATTAGGTAAATATCTAATCCCTTTGATATTCTATTAATTCTATTGCATAAATTGAAGTAGGACAATATTGCATATTGTCTTATAGATAATTAGGCACATAATCTTTGGAGATTTGA
>BCNH02000004.1:10416883-10439218 GCA_001662345.2 Metrosideros polymorpha var. glaberrima | reverse complement strand
CCTTTTATAGTTATAAGATAATTTGCATGTTAATAACCAACTTGCTCATAATATATGTTCCCATTGTGCTTGTGTCCCGAGGAAAATGTGCAATATGGTAATATCTGACTTTAATTCAGAAGTATGATCGTGCCCGCATATGGAAATTATATATCACATCCCCGATTTGGAGGATTGGATTAATAATTCTAAAATAGAATTTCAAAATCTGCCATATGTATCTAGGGACAATGGTTATTCTATAAATTAATTCACTTTCTAGCCCCAATTCAGGGGAATGCTGTGAAATCGAAAATCAAAATTAAAGGTATATTATGAGCAAGATTGATTATTTCTGTTCAAATTATTTGTTCTTGTTTAATGCAATCAATGATAATAAAAAATACTAAGAAAAAATACTCATCATGTGCATGTCATCTTTGCTATGTCATTAGTTTAGATTCATATAAAATTAAATGTCTAGGTTTATTTATTATTTAACCTTAGTCATTATGATTAATTAATTAAATTGTCTGTCATATAGTATAGTCACATGACATTTTTGTCCGTTATTTAGAAAAGGTAAGTTTATGGTCATAAATGCATGTCATTTAATTTTACATCATTAGATCATTTAATGCATTTCATTTTAGAATATGGTTGTATTAGCATTGCATTCAATAAAAGAAACCCCAAAAACATTAATCTACATTGCCAATCAAGAAATTTTCATGAAAAATGGGTACCGAAAGGGCGTTAATAAAAATATTAGCATAATCAAGTTTCCGAACTCACTTAATTTCTTGTTCGTAGAAATAAGTATATCTCCCTATACTTTATTTAGGTTTCTAATTGGCCTACCATAAACGATTAGTGGCGACTCCATTTTAAATCTTTTGCATGTTAATACCGAACTTTAAGTTGCAATTTAGTAGGACTTGGGAGAGTTTGAGCTAGGTTAGTTAATTTATTTAACTTGGTAATCCATTAACCTAGGTTTCAGCGAAATTTAAGTCGCGACACTCTACCTTCGGCTTTTCCAAAGGTCACGGCTTGGTGTGTGACTCGGTCGTGCATTCCTCAACTCTTGGCCCATCGTCCACGAGTCAGATCATGGAGATCATCTTGGTCTTGAACAATCCAGAAATCAAAAGCACCATGGACGGGCATTATGGATCCGTGATGGTGAGCATTTTGGTTCTTGTATCCACCATGGCTTTTGCACTATCGAAGAAATCCAAACCTAGGAGAAGATCGTAATCATCTAGGGGAATTACCTCGAAGTCAAGCGTGCCCCTCCATCCAACGATTTGTAGGTTCATGGCTCAGACAACGCCAACAACAGCACTGTCTTCCGAGTTCACCACCTTGTATCGGTGTGCGGTTGGTTCCATGCGTAGTCTAAGCTCTTGGTCGCTTCACTTGATAGAAACATATTCGAGGCACCCGTGTCAACCAAGGTGTAGAGCGTTGAGCCACATACCTTGACTTCCATGAAGTACAAATGCGAAGGTGTAGGCTTGTTCTTGGGCGGTGCTTGGGTCTTCACGGAATTGACCTAGTTGAGAACCTTCATAGTTCCGAGTCGCAGCTCCTTTTTCTCTTGCTTCAGCTCATCGTCGTCTTGGATGGCTAGCAAGGTGTTGACTCTACTCTTTTGCAGGCAAACTTGGGTCCAATGAGGACTGTTGCAAATGAAGCACGTGGATAGTGGTGGATTCTTAAACCGATCCTTGTAGGAATCCCCTTGGGGTCGGCTCCACCTTGGGTTAGATGACTTAGATGACCCTTCACCCCATGATTTGCCTCGTGGATCCTTTCGATCACGAGTCACTTCGTTTGTTTCATCTTTGTCATGGTAGCAATCCACTTCCCCACCATTTCCCTTAAACTTTGAGGATTCGGGCTTGATGAAGTCGACGAGAGATTTGGCTACACCTAGCGCCTTGGAGAGACTACAGACTTCCCATCGCTTGAGCTCGAGTTGTGCCCACAGCTTCAACCTATCCATGAACACCCCAAGAGTCTCCTCCTCCCAAAGGTTGGGAATTTGGAGCTTGAGTTCAGTGAATTCCTTCACGTACTCTCGAACCGTGCCTCATTGCTCAAGGCGATGGATCTTGCTACGAGCCTCTTGTTGAGCAAATTCGGGGAAGAAGTAGTCCTGAAACTTCTTGACAAAGTCATCCCACGTGTTGATGGGATCGGCGGCTCGCTTGGTCTCATGGCACCTATTACGCCACCAAAGCATGGCATTATCGGCTAGGAACATAGAAGCGGTTCGTACCTTGATTGTCTTGTCTTGGATGTTTATAGCGCCAAAGTAATACTCGATACTCCATAGGAAGTTGTCCACTTCTTTGGTGGATCGGTCACCCTTGAACTCCTTGGGCTTTGGCATCTCCAGCTTGGGCGCCAATTGAACGGGCATGACACCATTCACAATACTGGCTTTGTATAAGATGAGCTCGATCTTGAGTTCTTGGACCTCCATCCTCAAGGCTTCAATCTCGGCTTTGCTCAGGTTGTCTTCCTTGATTTCTTGGACTTCAACCTTCAAAGCATCGAGGGAGGCTTTGAGGGCCTCATCCTTAATGTGCAACGGGGTTGTGGCTTCATTCACGACCGTTGTAAACTCTTGGCGGAGTGTGTCTTCAACTTCGTTGATACGTTCCTTCACCTCATCAAGCTCGTCAAGGAACTCAATCATGGCAATCTTCATGCGAGTGAGTTTTTCATCGAGGGTGGACATGGCGTCCATTGAAGCGTTCCTCTTCTTGGCGGCTTTCCCCTTTGCTGGAGCGACCTTCTCTTGGGGAGCGTCATCTGCAACAAGTGAAGCAACAACTTCGTGGTTTGACATTCTCTCGACCGGTTGATGTGCCTCTCGATCTCTTCGAATGAATCTCCTCTACTTTGCTCTGATACCACTTATCATAGGTCGATAGTTTGGGATCGGGCCTGTGCGGCGACTTAGGCTTCTTTGGATCGGTGGAGTGCCTAAGCCAAGCCTTCTTCTTGGATCGATCGCCCTTTAATTACCCGGATCGTAGAGAGAGAAAGTGTTTAAAGAGAGAGAAAGAGGCTCTTGAGAGAGAATGATTTGCTTCCAAATATTTTGGATGATACAAATGAGGGAGAGAGCACCCCTATTTATACTTAAGATAGGAAAACTCTAGAATGGGGCATAATTACCGTATTGCCCGCCCCTAAGAACATTCTAGAGATCTTCAAGGCTCTTGCTCGTTTTTCTTGGGTGGGACACGGTCCTTTTGCTCACGAGGAACCTTAGGACGGTGACTCATGAGTACAGAGTTTCATCGTTTATGAACAATACGTTCAAAATTAGTTGAGCAAATAGTAACTAGATAGTGCGGTAAAAAAGTGAGTGAATAGTGATGACTGCCTTGAATGTAATTTAGAACACCTATGACTTGACTCGGTTATTCAGAGTTTTTTTTTTCTCGAAAAAGTTGCTAATATTGATAATCAAGAGTTTTTAGACAAAATACCCAAAGCAAGGGCATCAAAGTACATTAGATCCCAAAAGGGTTGGGGAGGATGAGCTAACCAATACAATACTCTATTTGTTTCACGGAAAATGTCACGAATCTGGAAAATGTTTTCCAGGAAGTCGTTTTCTAGGAAAAGACTATATTTTTTAGTGTTTGGCTAAAACTTGAAAATGAAGTGGAAAACATTTTCCGTTGTTTGGTAAGGAAAACATTTTCCTTTGCTCATTTCATTGTTTTCCCAATACACAAAACACTCCAAATCAAACTCAAAATTGTAGACCAAAACTCAGTACCCATCAATGCAATGTGTGTGTATATATACATATACATACATACATATAGATAGATAGATAGATAGATAGATAGATAGATAGATAGATAGACACACACACACACACCTACACACGAATCAAACAACAAAGCTCGCGTATATCAATCAATGGGCAAAATAACGTCATCAACACTTTTACCAACGACACACAAGTTATCTGCTTATATCTATAGGCGCTTCCTCCTTATGTCTTTTCTTTTTGTGTGGCACTTTGGGGATTGCATTTCCTAATCTGTTTCAACAATTGCTTCTTATCTTGTTGCACAAAGACTTTTCCTCTCCCTTCAATAGAATCAGAGTTGTTACAATCTTGTTATGCATCCTCACAAATTGGTCCATCTGGTGAATCTATATGCTCAAAAGCAAAACGACTCACAATTGCCGAATTGGCTAGAATTGCTAGATAAGAATTCGACAGTGCCTTCAAAGAGAGACAATGGTAAAACGCATAAGAATTCCATTAATGCGACTCACATTAATGATGTACATACTTATATATAATCTTCTATAGAAAAAAAGAACTCGGTGTCATTGTTTGCATGCTGCTGAGGAATCGCAAGAAGACAGAGATGAATTCGGATGATCGATGGGATTCATTGACATCGCATTTGCGTTCTGTTTCTGATCTCTTATATAAATGCCTTGAAAAAGAGTGAAGAGACATCAATTTGAAAGAAGATAATCACCTGCAGAAAAGGAGAGAGCTCGGCAATGGTCATAGCTAGAATTAAAAGCCTAGGAGTCGCCCAAAACAACATTTTCTTTTCCTAAGCCAAATTACATAAGCAGAACCCTAAACATAGACCCACAATAGCAGATTTGTTATCAACAGTTCAACTGCGTTCTTCTGCATGCCAATAATATCTAACATGACCTTAAGCAATGCGACACATAGAATTGACCCAATAATATCCATACTATAGTATGCGACACATATAATCCACAAGTAACACAACAGCAAATCTATCTCTGTTGGTAACAGAGCTCACTAAACTCCATACTATAAAAAGTCTGATAGTACTAACAATAACAAAATAATAATAAAAAACACATATGAGTCTTTTGGTAACAAAGCTCACTAAAACCTATCACTAATGAAGTTCTCATTTGCCTAGAAACTTATCAATCCAAATTTTTTGAAGATCTGCGCTCTTCACTATGAATGCCTTTCCAATTTTTTCATTCTCAACTAGATAGTCAAAAACGGATCCAAGGGTGGCTGCATCATATCCTGCCACTTTCATCACCTCGTTGTAGAGTTTAGTGTAATCTAAATTGCCTTGATTAAGTGACTGAATCGTCGATGCCATCGCTCCAAGTTGCATTGAAAGTGCTACACACTTATCATCATTGTCAGAACTTTTTCGTCTTTTGTGAGACCTCTTTTTCGAAGGCACATTAGACGAAGATGTTTTTGATCCCTTCATCAGCTCATCGAAATCATTGTCTAAATCAGTAGATGAGGAGTCAACCTTTGTAGCCAACACATTAATATCTCCAAGTTGCTTAGCAAAGCTTCCGGTAGCCATATCTTTCCCAACGACCAGGGCCATCTCATCATACATATCAATCATTTTGTTCAAATACTTTTAATGATAAGGATGAGCCTGTCAATTCAGATTATCTATGAAAAGTCAAACAAAATAAAAAAGGACAAGACTCTCAGCATTATTGAAATCGAACCAAAGAATTATTGGTTTGGATGCTGCCAAGCCTATACAAAACATCACTTTTTTAACTATGAGCATTAATGCCACTACTAGAAATAAGAAAATTATCATCATTAAACCTTGTATTCCTCATATATTGGATGTGATAAATAATAGCACACCATGAAATCTTACATGCAACAATAGCTATAGCTTTTCTCTTCCAACTAGTCCAAATCCACTACCACTCTTTAAGTCAACTTTGCCTAATTCTTTGAATACCACACAACAAATACAAGACCAAGCTCCAGACTTCACAAGAAATATTACATCCAGAAAACAAATGACCCCTACTACATTTAGGCAAAGATCCACAGAGAAGGCAAACATCATTCAAAAAAAGATTCCCCTCCTTCAATCAATCTAAAGTACGCAGCTTATTTGAAATAACAAGCAAGCTTATATAACTATGCATTGATATGTCTAAATCGAACCAAACTAGCTTATGCCAATAACAATTGCAATGCCATAGCATTCAACTAAATTTGCATAAACTTCTCACTCCCAACTAAAAACAAAAGAAATAGAACTGAAAATTGTTTGCCTTCACTAGAAAAAAAAAAAGAATTGTATTTACATAACCACGATAAGTGATGAAAAAACTTACTGTCACATATTGATTGAATTCGTTTTTCCAGCTATGATTATCTTCAACTTGTCATCCCAATTGAATCCACTCTTACCGCGTAGAACTTGAATCGTCTTCTAGTTGTTTTTAATCGTCTTCAAATGATTCTCAACATGGTTGGGTCCACAATGAAAGCCAAACTTTTCTTTTATTGTATGAACAACTTGAGCAATCGAAGAGGATTTGAATGTATTCGAAGTCTTGTTACCTTTGGTAGATTCATCAGCAAGAATTTCAAGTAGAACACGTTCCATAGTCTTAGACCACGCTTGACCTTTTCACCCATCACTATAATTAAGCAAGAACTTAAATAGCTGAATAAGAAAACATATAATGAACATGATTGGTACAAATATTTAAAGATGATTATTATTAAAGAAATCGAAACCACATGTTCTAAATGAAGCACTAAAAAGAAAAACGAAAGGAAAAACTATTGGCTTCTCCTTATGTTTTGATAACTAATCCACATTGCATGCACAATCCCATCACTTTTTGATGCTCATATTCTGTTTTCCTCATGTTCCACTCTTTAAGTAAGTTTGACTCTTGGATTTTCTCTTTGAGATTCCATTTGCCTATTCATCTCTTCCATGATAGGGTCATTGGGATCAAATTCCATGATAAAATTGTGAATGATACAACATGCTAGGACAACATCAACTTGTGTTTCAAATGACCAAAAATGTTTAGAATCCAATACTCGAAAACGCTTCTTTAACACCCCAAACGCTCTTTCAACAGTAATTCTTAGAGAAGAATGTCGTAGATTGAATAATTCCTTCTCATTTTCAGGTGGGTGATCACCGAACTCCTTCAAATGGTATTTAACACCACGATAAGGAGAGACGGTCCCACTGTGGATTCTATAGCCAGCATCAGCAAGATAATATTTTCCTACAAGTTTTAAATAAGTTTATCACTAACATACTAAACTCAATTCAAACATCGTGTTGAACTCCATTTTCTTACCTTTAGGAACATTCAATCCATTCGGTTTTGAAAGTGCATCAGCTAAAACACATGAATCATGTGCAGTTCCCTCCCAACCAGCTAATACATAGGAAAATCTCAAGTTAAATGTAACAACAACTAATACATTTTGTGTTGTTCCCTCCTTCCGACCACAAATCTTCCTTGAATTTTAGGAGGAACTGATGCACGTACATGAGTTCCATCTATTGCTCTGACACAATCCTAAGATAATCGATCTAGTTATCAACCAAATGCTAATGAAACTTTTCAAGGAAAATACATATATTTTCTTCCAAATTTCATATCTTAAAATATGGATAAAACCTTCGACTGTTACTTATCTCTGGAGGAGTGGAATTGCTCGGTTCTTTCACAATATCTTTATATAATTTCAAGATCGCTTGCAAGATGATTTTGAAATATCTGTGCACAGTCTATGTTGACCTATGGAATCTTCCCCCAATGACTCTAAACCTCACATTATGTCCAATGATAAGGCAAAAAGCTAGAAGTTGCTCCTTGATAGAAACATTTACTGTAGAATGCAACAAGTTCCTTGCACTAAGTGTTTTGCATAGTTCTGGAAATGCATTCGGTGTCATTCGTATTTGGTTTATGCAATGAGTATCTCCATTGCATAGGATTTCATTTATATGCAACTCTCTCTCATAGTCGCGATTCACACGAGGCTCTCTCGGTATGGAGTTCTCAGAATAATTATAATCATCATCCGTAACTACTGTGATAACAGTCATGACTGCCGTAGCGGCACCCACTACCGCCACTAGGATTTTATCTTTATCCATCTACACAGTGAATTGTAATGTTACTATTAACTTCTATTACACATTAAAGCATTAAGAAAGGAAAATGGATAAAACCCAGAAAAGTAAGAGACAGCGTTTTAGATAGAGATGAAGGATAGTATTGGGTGAAGCAGAGGATTAGGAAGAGAAGTCAAGGTTTGCTTTCAATGAATTATCTCGATTTCTTCCTATTTTCTCAAAGACGGTTTCTATATATATATATATGTAGAGAGAGAGAGAGAGAGAAAGAGAGATAAACCCAATATGCAGATTTGATCAGACACGCATAAAAGTAAAGTCGACCCCACCTATTAAAAAGCGAAGACCAACCCCTCTTCTTTGAGTCTTTCAAGACTCTCTCTCTCTTTTTCTCTTCTGTAACTGTAACTTAAAAAAGCAAGTAACAAGGGGTAACCGAGATGAGATGAAACCCTAGCCTCATTCTCTTTTGCTTCATGCATTATCCCCAACCCCATCCCTCCATCACCATCATGACTAAAGATAAGGAAAGAAAAACGAATCAATCAGGTCTGGAGAGAGTAGAAGTTGGAAGACTTTGCTTAATATGAACAAGAAGAGACTTGATTCTATCTAAGTCCCAAGAACAACAATAATCAATCCATACCACGATAATCACAGCTAGAAATGAGGGAGTAGAAGCCGACCTGGATCTGGAATTTGGCTGAAAGCGAGAATGACGGACGCCCTCACTGCTCTGTGGAGAAGGAGGAGCTCTGAGAGGGAGGAGAATCACAAGGCAGTAGCGAAGAAGGAGGAGCTTTGAAAGGAACGAGAAGAGAATTGCGAAGCAAGAGAAGGAGAAGCTTTAAGAGGGATGAGAAAGAAAACCTAAGTAAAGGAGTAGCTCGCAAGGCTGGTTGCAAGAAATGAATCTCTCATGTGAAGATAACACAGAAAGAAGCGGCGTATGAGAGATGGGGAAAATGATTTCCATTTTTTAGAAATGGAAATCATTTTCCCCAGCTTTACAAAGCTATTTTCCTTTGACCGAAAAAGGTTTTCTTTTACCACCTTCATTTTCCGCCCCCAAACACCGAAAATTGAGGAAAATGTTTTTCAAGAAAACATTTTTTGCAAAACAAACGAAGCATAAGAGTAAAAAATTTAAACGATGGAACTTAGCTACCCAATCCGCAACTCTATTTGCTGCCCTTCCATAATGGACTAGGGAGATCTTGTCAAAATGGGCCATCCGAGTTCGGGCGTCCACGACTAGAACACTCACTTCCCATGACATGTGAGAATCACTTAGCAAGGCTTCAGTCAAAACTGAACAATCGGTCTCCAAGAACAACTCATTCTCTCTCCAAGCTTAAAAGTACGATAATGCCTCCAACAGAGCCATCGCCTCCGTTTGCATCGCCGAAGAAGCAATGATTTTTTTGACAAATCCATCCGGCAAATCTCCAAATTCATTGCAAAGGACTCTGGCCATTGTTCCCTCTGTACTGCCATCGATGAAAGATCCATCAAAATTGATCTTGAAGGACTAGCTTTTCGGTGGGTGCCAATTCAGAGGTCAAGTCGCCTTATCATTGTCAATTTTCGAACTTTTAGGGTTCCATTTGCTATAATTTCTTACCATAGCTTGCATTGAAGCAATTAGGAGTTTTGGGTTTGGATGTTGGCACCGAAACACGAATTCGTTTCTTGCTTTCCATATAAACTAGAGAAGTGCGATTCTTTCAAAGGTAAGTGGGTTACCTAACTTTGTGAGAAAATTTTGTAGCTAATGTTTTGACCTGAGATTTGTACGTTTACTTCAGGGTTTGTCCAAATCTCATACGTCCAAGGGCACAACAGGAGGAGGTGTTCCACAGTTTATGCTTCTCGATTACAAAAGGGGCAAACTGGTTGAGGTAAAATCTTTCGCCTATGAAAGTTTTTTTCAATAGGAATGGCGTTTTGACACACGTTTCAGAGAAAGATTTTGACTGGGGGGGTCTGTAGGTGCCAAATTTGGTACCATAACTTGCGAGGAGGCTGATAAAAAGATAAGGCTTGGGATGTGTTCTGTTTGTTTTCCTCTTCACGGAGCCAATTGTATGCACTTTTTACTGAATACTTTCCTGACTTGGAACCCGTCCACACCAATTTATCTTGTGTAGAACGAGCCGTCAAAGGCACGGTTAGAATCTTACTTACTATTTGTTCGTCAAATAGACTTCTGAGCAATTTTTTATCTCACTTGTCCTCCTCATGTAAAACCAGGTCAACTACTATAGATGGATCTCTTAAGTTAGCTGGCCCTCAATAGTTCCTCTCTACAGCCATCTATCTTCATGAATTCTGATTTTCTCTCCTGTTCCAACTGTCCACATAACTGACTTTGATTTTGATTCTCTGCCCATCAAAATACTTTGCCAACCCCAGGAAAGGCGAGACCCCTCATCAACTTGCCAGAAGGATCTATTAGTAAAGTAAATTCCTTTTAAAACTTGACTCCATAAAGATGCTTGGTTCTGTGCTAATTTCCATGCTTGCCTACCGAGCATAACTTTATTAAAGGATATCAAGTCCTTGAAGCCCATTCCCCCTTTATCTTTTTTGATTTTAAGCACCTCTCATCTTTTTCAATGAAGACCGGACTTCGATTCGCTATTTTTCCATCAAAAATTAGAAACCTACTTTTCTATGGATTGACATATTGAGATTGGAATTTTAAAAATAGACATGGCATATTATGGGAGAGCTTGTACTACAGTTTTTATTAGAACTTCCTTACTTGCCTTCAATATTAAATTTTCCTTTCAACCCTCTAGTTTTATATTCACTTCTGCTGATATCCATGCAAACATTTGTTTCTTGAAAGCACCCCTGTTAGAAGGAATCCCTAAGTATTTTCTAGTCTTCTCAATGACAGGAACACGCAACTCATTTGCCATATTCCTCCATAAGTTCTGTGGGCATCTTGGACTAAAGAAAATGCCAGACTTTTTCAGGTTTATCACTTGCCCGGATGCATAGCAATATTGATTTAGTATCATAGCAAGATTATGACATTCTTTCACCTTTCCATCAACGAAAACTATTGAATCATCAGTAAAGAGCAAATGAGAAAGGACTAGACAATACCTGTTTAGCTTTATTCCAGCAATAGTTCCGTCATTCACTGCTTTTCTCATGAGGGTCGAAAGGGTATTGGCCACAAAGATAAACAAATAAGGAGAGATTGGGTCCTCTTGTCGAAGACCTCTTGTAGGATGAAAGAATGGTAGTGGCTCACCATTCAACTTCACACTCAATGAGGTTGAATTCACACATTTAATAACACTATCCATCCACCATTTACAAAATCCCATTTTTAGCATGCACACATCCAAGAAGTCCCACTCCACTCTATTATAGGCTTTTTTCATGTCTAGTTTCAACATAGCCTAGAACTTTTCCTTTCTTTTCCTAACTCTCAGTTAATGGAGCACCTCCTGCACTACAAGAATATTATCTTGTATTTGTCTTCTACCCACAAACGCACTGTGTTCCCCTACTATTATGTTTGGGAGCCAAGGTCTCAATCTATTAGCCAAGACCTTCGAAATAATCTTGTAGGAAAAATTACAAAGGCTAATTGGTCTAAATTGATCCAAGACTTTTTGGGTTTTTAACTTTTGGTATCAATGCAATGTGAGTCCTATTTAATTCTGGATTGAGATACCCAAAATTTAAAAAGTTCCTTACTTCCTTAAAAGCCCCCATTTTAATATCCTCCTAATGATGTTGTTAGAACTGGCCATTTAACCCATATGGTCCTAAAGCTTTCGGTGAGCCCAACTAGAAAGCTGCAATTTTAACTTCTTCCATTGTAATTCAAGTTGTTAAATGCTGATTCATCTCATTGGTAATTAGAGATGGAATTTGTTGCATAACTGGATTGAAATCTCTATTTCCCATTGAATTATAAAGGTCCTTGAAAAACTTTATTGTCATCTCTTTTAGTCTCCTAGGGTCACGGGTCCAAACATCTTGTACATTCTTCAGCATAGAGATTTTATTTCTCTGTCTTTTCTAAATTGTTGTAGCATGGAAATACTTTGTGTTTTTGTCTCCTCATTTTAACTAGCGCAATCTCAACCTTAAGCCCTAGTATATTTCTTCCCTTCTCCACAAGTTCTCTATCTGTCCAGTGAGTTTTTGCTATCTTCCTTTATCTGCATCTAATGTTTGGTTGCTAATAATGCCTTGCAACTCATCTTTCAACATTTCTAACTGCTTTCGGTTATTGGGGAAGGTTTTCTTGCTCCAAATAACTAATTCAATGGACATTGCTCTTATTTTCTTCACTAAATTAGCTCCAGCAATGCTAGAAGAGTTCCAGATGTCCTTAATGATCTTGCCACACTCCTCATTTTCCAACTAGAAAGCCTCAAACTTGAAAATTTTCTTCCTCTTCACTGGTTCAGCTTGTAGAGACGGTAAAATAGGATTGTGGTTCAAGCCTGTAGCTCAAAGTGCGAAGGCTTCTGCTTCAGGGAACAATAACCTCCATTCTATAGTACACACCATCCTATCTAATATCTTTTTAACGTACTCCTCCCCTTCATGATTGTTTGCCCAAGTAAACGCAAAATTTTTTGCTTTCTACATCCATCAACCCACACGCTTTTACAAAATCTCTAAAGGTATTTAATATGTATAGCTTAGAATCTCTTTTACCAACCTTTTCCCAATGATATAACGTTTCATTAAAGTCCCCTAAACACACCCAAGGTTGGGTATTCAGGGCATGTATCTGCTGAAGCTGCTCCCAAGTACGTAATCTCTCTTGGAAAATTATAGGTGCATGGACAAATGCTGCTTTGAAAATTCTTCTCAGCTGAATATGCTCAAGAGAAACATCAAGGAACACTTTTGTGGTTGAATTCATATTAACAGTAATTTCTTCATTTCATAGTAGAGCCATTCCCCCACCAATCCCTTCTGGGTTCACCACAAAGTAGTGCTGGAAGTTTAGTATTTTGCTTACTCGTTGAACTACTAACTCTTGATTTTTAGTCTCCATTAAGAATATCAAACTAGGCTTTTCTTGAGTCACGATGGCTTGTAGGGCTCGAATCGTCAATGGTGTACCCAACCCTTGACAGTTCCAACAAAGTAGCTTCATTTGTGACCTAGAGAGCTAGCCACCAAAGCCCATTCCTGTGATCCACTTTTAATCAAATCTTTTAGTTTTTGTTTAGGAATTTCCTCAAACGCCTTGGCTACGGCCTTCTCCGACCACATTCTACCAAGTTGTTTACACACAGTAGCAAACCGTTGTTCCTTATTTAACTTGCCCTCCACATTTCTATTCTTTTGTCACAGGAACATACCTCGGAGAATTCCAATCACCTTAGTCCACTGCAAGGCATTGCCGAGAAGAAAGAAGCTTGGGCAAAGGGGTCTTAGTGCTGGGAGCATGTATCCTACTGGCTTACATGCGTCCATACCATTTTCTGTGTTGGTTGAAGCTTAGGAGAGGCAAAAGTGTGAATAGGTGACTATAACAGAATAATCAATGAGGGGGAGATGCTTCATTAGGGTATTGTATGGTGAGATGACGTGGGTATGGGTGAAACTCCATGAGTAGTGATGGAAAATAAGGATTTAGGGTTTTTTAGGGTAAGCTATCACCATGGATAAGGCAAGCTCTTACAAGAAGAGAGAAAAGCTCTTCCAAGAAGAGGTTGTTCAGAGTTGGTTCCCGTCCAATTGATGGAGTTCTTGTGCTAATTGTTGGAGAACCTTTTTAAGAATTTGCATCCTGATTAATTGGTGTTTTTATAGCTATAATCTTCCAGTAAGATTTTATAATTCCTTTATGAGATTGAGTGATTGTTTCGCGAAGAATCGTGAGGACTAAACAATGTGTGAGTTATTTGGTGTAATTGAGGGCTAAAGATACTTGAGTGTAGTTGAAATCTCCATTGTATCGCTTGATTTATAGTGGAATGCTGTACCACTCTCTATAGGGTAGGTCTCCCCGATTGGGCCTTGTAAATCCGATATTCGATTAATTTCCTTATTCCTTTTATTTTATTGTTCAATCACTTGTTTTTCGCAACACTAACTCATATGTTCTCACCGAAGAAACTTGGATTAATGCTCACTAAGAAACACATAAAATTGAATCCAAGTGACACATAGTAAGTCAAACAAATGCTTTCGAGATTCTCATGAATAAATCATAATCTGCAAATTCAAGGGCTTGCTTATTTCTCTGCAAAACTGATCTGTCAACTCAGGATTGCCTGCTTCCTCATGATACATACTTCCAAAGACAGCTTCTATTTATGGGATTAGAACTCTTTTATTTTCACAACAACTTATATTTTTGGACGTGACATGTGTACGAACTTTAATGTGGAGTAAAACTTACGTTGCAATCTGTCGAGCATGCCTTTGCACAGTCTTCAAGCTCCTTGGCATCTGCAAGTTCGGTTGAAAAAATCCAAGAGGCTCAAACTATTACACGCATAAAGTGATTTCTAAAATTCCAATTGTGACCCGGATGAACCTAATAAATTCTATAGAAGGATCAATGAAGTAAATGATCCTTGAATACCACACAAACCCAATAATCCTAATAACCTAAGCTTTTAACTAATTAAAAAAAAAAATAATAATAGACAAACGAATAAACAAACAAAAACTTGTCTTGAGGGACAAGATGTGTACCCGATTTCAAGCCAATGCACTTGGTGATTTTGCATCCAAGCACACAGTGACTAAGAGAAGTACCGAGAGAGTTATGACAGTGACGTACAACTACGCAGTTGGTGTAACAAGTCGGCATATGGCTCTCGATACAATCCCAGGCACACTCCTCGTAACAAGAATTATCGGTCTGCACTTGCGCCGAGGATAGACCAAGAATTGACGCCAACATCGCCGCCATCGCCAATAGCCTCTTGAAGCCGAGACCCTCCATCGATTTTGCACTCGCCGTCGGTTGACTTTAATGGCTAGAGAGAAACTTTTGTGGAATTATACATACGAACGCGTTAAGCATGAGAGTTGAAGAGCGATTTATAGGGTTGACAATCGTAACGAAAGAGAGAGAAATGCAATATTCTGTACATCCATGGTAATTTCCGTCGATGCGAATAGAGACAAAGATGGGCATTCTCTACATTTTTTTTCCATGCAATTAGCAAAGTCAACCAGCTTATGGCAGGGTAATGTTCTGTACATTCATGGAAATCCTCGTCGAGAATCGAGACAAAGATGGACATTCCCCTACGTTTCTCTCTGGAAGCTTTCCCCAGGGCCTCCTAATGATCCAAGACAGCGGAAACCAAGTAGCACTCATATATCTAAACAAAATCCTAGCCCTCCACATGAAATTTCGTCTGTCTCAATCTGATTTTCCTAGAGACTTCAAGACACAAATCCGTGAGCTCCCCTCATGGCCAATCAGTTCCAATCTCTTGCTCATATCAACCAAACACTTTAGACTTAGCACGGTGGGTTTAAGGGGATGCAAATTTTGCAAACTCCCATGAGAAAAATTTTATATGATGCAAAGATATATGAGTAGTAATATGTGAAATCATATAAGACTTTTTGAAATTCAAAATCGTGCTTAAACTTGAATGTCTCTAATATCCAAACGCCGGGCAATGCAACAAGAGATACAAATGTAGGACTATGCCAAACTTATGTTTTTGTTTAGGGGTCCACCTCTGTCGATATGGACGAGTTTGACTTTTAATTTTCTCATGCAATGAATAAGAAGTTACGGAGAAAAAATTTAGGTGTCGGCATGCCTCAATATTCATTTCAATTGGAATTCCAATGAAGTACACACACAAAATTTCTATCGCAGACATCCGCTCAATCCCCTCTGTGGAAATCCACAATCTCGATACATTTTTTGATAATTGGACAGCATGTCCAAAAAATTCGAGCCGCGAGGTTTCCGCAGATGCAAAAAACCAAGTTAATTAGACATTCAATTAAAAAGTTACGTGCGATGAGATATTTGTTAGTTTTTTTGTAATATTCTCAGGGTGAATTTCATTTTGCCTCCAAGTTGTGGCACTTGTTGCAAATTGCCCCATGACTTTTCCTTGTTTGCAACATGCCGCTTCATTTTGTGATTGTCACGTGAGTAATTAGCTCCTTTTGCGAAGGGCATATCTGTCCAATAATAAAAATATCGCATTTTGCCCCCAAAATTTTGTTACTTAAGTTGCCCCTTAATTGTTTTTTCAATTTTACCCCTAAAGTATAAAAAAATATATATTTATACTTTTTTTTTTTACTAAAATACCCCTTCTCCGACAGTCAGAATAGTTGTCGAACGGCCATGCCCTTATATGAGATGATGTGGCCACTTTATGCTCTTATTTGAAATAAAATCCATTTCCAACCCTTATTTGAGAAGATAATGGCATTTTAAGCCGTTATTTGGAATTTTTCCAAACTTTTTCCACAATAGTCTGAGATTTCAAATTACGTTGTATTTGCTTTATAATAAAAAGAATAGAGATAGAGATATGCATGGTTAACACGATCATCGTCTTGGAAAGACGGAAGAAACTATCAATGTACATTAAATGCCATCACAAGGCTCGCATACTTTTCCTCCCGCGAAATCATGCGAACACTATACCAGCAGTACGCAAAGCAAGATTTTCTTTTCTAGTTTTGTAATGTAGCTCGAAAATCATGTTCTAGTAATTTGTTTCGAGATAAGCACTTGGATATTGGACTCTAAAGTCTCTCGATCATTTTTTTTTCTTCTTGTATTCACCTTATTAGATCGTGCTATTTTGTGATGCCCACTTTCAATAGATGACCACAAGAACAACACAAACCTCAACAAAGATTTGATGGGTTCGATGTGCAATGTCACGGTTCACACAAAAAAGGCCAAATTGGGTTTGTTATGGACCCCGGCATTTAGCTAGACGGGGCGAGCAGAGAAGGTTTGGTCGGCAATATGACGTCATTCTTGTGTGCATATGCCTAAGACATTCTTTAATTTGTTTTTTTTGTTCAATAAGCACATGACAAAGAATATAGTTAGGTTGATAGAGTCGACTGCTCTTGTTAGAGAATATGATGAGAATAGCTGCTTTGGGACAACATTTATCCTCGGTATAGATTAAATTTGCTGGAGTCCCCGAACTTTAGTTGTTTTTATTATTATTTTAATTTTGTACTTTTGTTCTCTTTTGATTTCTTCTTTAAATTCTCTGTTTTCTTTTTCTCAACTAACATAAAAAAAATTCCTACAATTTTTTTTTTTGCTTCATTTTTCTTCCTCTTTAGTTTGTTAATCTAATCAAAGAAAAAATTGCCTTTTGTTTTCGGCCAACTTATCTCTATCATGTATTTTTTTTTTATATGGATTTGGTTTTCAATTGTCGATAGCCCTTCAAAAGTATTGCGCAATTGAATCCAAATATGCAAAAGTCATTTCGATTTTGTTGAATGTACTTATGTGTGACACATTGAATTTAGGACAATAAACAAATACTTTAATATTATCGTCACAATAATATCTATCCCAATTAATATGTATCCACTAACGGGTGCGTATAGAATAGGCTGTCACGTGTCAATTTTTTTTTTTTATTTCTCTTGAAACCGCTAACAGTAAAGTGTGTATTTATTCTTTTAATATTCGGTCTAAATAAGAAGATAAAGCTCATACTTTTCTAGAAATTAGTTTTATTCTTGTACGATTGATTTTCCCTTATCAAATCAGCCCATTTTATGAAACTAAAGCAAAAAACAAACAAAAAAAGAGCTAGTCTGATAAATGAGTACCGGCAAAAAATTTAATTAAATTGCTGAGAAAATTTAGTCCTCCTCTCCGAATTAGTTTGTCTTATGCTTTTCTCATCGCTTTATACAAATGTCCATCTACACAAATAAATCTTTTGAATTCACCTACGTCTGCAACCATATCATTTTCGTCGTCGCATCTAATACGATCGAGATAAATTATCAAGCTTCCCAGAAAACTTAAGATTCTCGTTCGGTTCGGTGATGGGCGAACTTCAAATTTTAACGTGCTGCATCGATGCGACCTAACAAGAGCGCATAGCACGAGAGGACATATTTCCTTAACAAGCAAGCTATGTTGTTCGATCATATTTAAAATATCAACCAAGCTCCTTCAATACCGGGTAGAAGCGCCTGGACATATACGTTTGTTTTTACATATGCTCTGCTGCTTCCGTTTGGACATTAGGAAGCTTCCCATGCCCAAATCAGGAGCGGGCGCCCCGCTCGTGAACCAATGACCCCACGGTTGGTTGCTTTCCTAGAACACTTCCGAGGGACCAAAAACAAAAAAATATTCCCAGATTTGGGTATTTCCTTGCTTCAGTCACTAACTTTCAATTGCCCAATAAACAATTTCCAAATTCGTAATGGTAGATTCTCAGCAGATTCCTCAGAATCATGCCCCCCACCCCTCCTGCACTCTCTCCTCACCCACCAATCATAGGCGCTCTCCGCTAGGCGACGTTAGATCTGTCAAAATGGATTATAGATCCATTTTTTAATCCATATTGGTGAATCATAAATTCATTTATTAACCCAAAATAATATAGGTGTTAAATGAATTTACAGCTTACTTTAATCCAACTCACCTCTACGACTCTCTTGCTCTCGCTTGTTTGCTCTGTGCTCTCACCTCAATTTGGGTTTGAGTTTTTCTAGATTTCGTTAAATACAAAAGCGTTTGAGCAATACGGGTCGGGTTAGATATTGATTGAGTATAAGTCACTAGGGTTAAATGTGTCGATTTGGACCGGACCATTTTTTACCCAACCTATCCCACTCAACAGGTCCAGGACGACTCCGGCGCGGTTGAGTCATGGGGGCCGTGACCCGAGCGCGCGCCTCTTCCGCGGCTGGGGTTTCGGGCCCCACCTTGGGGGAATTATTATAAAGAAAAGTCGTTCGTTTCCTCGCGTCCTCTGTTTTGGTTTTGGTCTTAAAGTGTGACGCTCTCTCTCTCTCTCTAGTAACCGAATATGCTCAGGAATTCTCTTGGTTTTGGTCTTAAAGTGTGACGCTCTCTCTCTCTCTCTAGTAACCGAATATGCTCAGGAATTCTCTGACTTCAACGACTCATATTTATGCCTTTTCTACTCGCCACTTCATCACGCCAAGCATATGCCCTCTAAATATTCTACTAAACCCTTAGCTTCCATAAATAAATGCCCCACCTCTCGCCCCACCTCCCTCCCTCTCTCTTTCATTCGCACGTACCCGAGCAACTTCCACTCTTTTTCCTTGATCTTGCTCTTGTTATATCTTTGGCGGGGTCGAGTTTGACAGAGTTGTTCAGTTTTTAGTACTTGGCATCCATGAAATTTGGCAAGAGACTGAAGCAGCAGATCCAAGAGACATTGCCCGGATGGTGCGACAAGTTCCTGTCCTACAAGGAGCTGAAGAAGCTGGTGAGGCTGGTCTCCTCGGCGCCGGGCGGGCCGGCGGGGGGCCGCGTCGCCTACTGCAAGGCTGAGGCCGAGTTCATGTACCTGCTGCACGGCGAGATCGAGAAGTTCAACTCGTTCTTCGTCGAGAAGGAGGAGGATTTTATCATCCGGCACAGAGTGAGTTCTCTCTCTCTCTCTCTCCTTATTTTCCATAGTTTATGCAGCACGGGTGAATTGTACATAGGTGTGCCCAATTGCGAAAAAAAAGCCGATGTTTTTTTTTGGGGAACGAGTTAGCTGAGTCAGCTATGAGTTGACCCATTGGGAAACTCGGTGACTAGGTTCTATGTGGTTGCATTTTGACTTGGTGAAGCAATGGCCAAGGTGAAATGGTTTTGGGGGGTGGGTGAAGATATATAGGGAGAGGGAATTAGGTGAGCCAATTTTATTATTTTACGCTACTTTAGGGGCGGGTCAATCACCGCCGTCGAAAGTGCGATGCCACGTCATATGACATAAATGGTTGGACCCCACAACATGCATGCCGATCATTAGTAGGTCCCATGTATAAAGTAGATACGAGCTAAATGATCACGAGAATTTATACATGTTTCGAAAAGTCATTTATCATTTGGCTTTAATCGATATTGGATGCAACTATTTCGATTGCATGCATGTGAGGTTGGGCATGGGAAAAAACGCGTTATTTTGGTTTACGATCTTAGAATATCCATCTTTAGTTAACGGTCTAACTTGATCGCAGATATATATGAATCGCATTTAACTATTGAATCGTAAGATCGGCTGAGTTGACTCATTGACTATAAAGATCTGTCGTATGAATTTAACTTGACAGCACATATGTGTAAGTCTTATTTGGTGGCTAAGTCGTAAGTGAGATCCACCACATCAATATGGTCGGCTAAGTTGACTCATTGACTATAGAGTTTGTCGTATGGGGCTCAATACACATGCAAACCCGTTCTATGTTTCGGAGAGCATAAACATGTCAAGAAGGTAAGAGATTAAGCTTCTGCGTAACCTAACGAGTCTCCGTTTCAAAACCAATTCAAAGCCCTCCCTAACGTGGGTATCACGTTCACAATCTCAAGTGTACTGACAGCACTTGGTGAAAACGCCCATCAGAAACATGGACTACCTCGTCAAGAAGATGATGAATGTTAGTAACGTTTCACAACTTGTGAGCAGAGGAGAGCGCAGCAGCGCAAGTTGGATACCTCTGCTGTCGAAAGGTTTGACAGAACTAAGATTTTCCGCTTCCTGTCGCGAATATCTGTCCGATCTTTCTCTACACGCCGAACAATCGGAGTTGTCGCGGGTTCGTTCCAATAGCAGATCTGCAGATGAGGTTTCGATTAGACAAGCTAAGTCGAGTCTGATGATCTTGACCAGATTTGTCCAAGTTGAAATGCATATTTTCTGTTCAAGTCCCCTGTAAACAATGTCAATACTGAAACTGAGATCAAATCTCGATTCTTTCCCACTCAAGAACGATACGACAGCATTCATCTGTTTTTTTCTTATCTGTGTGCGAGAACGCCGTGATTTTCGCATCGAGAGATAGCGACTCCGACATGTATGAGTTTAACAAGAGTAATCATCTCAAGGTGATTGAATGTGCAGGAGCTTCAGCAGAGGATCCAGAGAGTGGTTAGCACGTGGGGAGAGAAAGGAAGTCACCCTTCTGAGAAGCTTTACAAGGAGGAGATGACCAAAATCAGGAAGGACATCGTCGACTTCCACGGCGAGATGGTGCTGCTGATGAACTACAGCAACATCAACTACACAGGTCAGTACTCAAATCCGACACGGCCCTTTTCGTCGCAAGGCAATTACGCGAGTTAGAAACCCATCGGGCGATAACGGATCGTGAATCCACTCAACTTTTACATTTTCGCAGGGCTAGCCAAAATACTGAAGAAGTACGACAAGCGGACTGGCAGGCTGCTGCGCCTGCCGTTCATACAGAACGTCCTGGAGCAACCCTTCTTCACGACCGACCTGGTGTCGAAGCTGATCAAGGAATGCGAGAGCATGATCGAAGCGGTTTTCCCCATGGAAGAGCGCAAGAAGGCGAGGCCCGACGGGGAGGCAGGAGTCTCCGACTCTGTGGCTGGAGACGGGATCTTCCGGAACACCGTGGTCGCACTGAAGACAATGCAAGAGATGAGGAAAGGGAGCTCGACGATCAGTCAATTCTCTCTGCCCCCTCTCAACCTGCCGGACTCCAATCTCGCCCGGTTCTTGCAGCTTAATTCTCCTATACAGATTTCTTGATGGCTAGGATACTTCGTCATGCCGCTATATGTGATGCTATTAGATAATTAGCGACATCGCGACACGTTCTTATGTGCCTTCCGAGATGCGTAATATCCGCGCGATGAGTAAGCTACAGGCTTTTATAAGTAGAGATCAGAGAGAAACTGACTTGTATGATCCGAATCTTTGCCACAATCTACCGGATGCAATGATGGGTATTGGTAATTAAGTCGTGCTTTGATAAAAACCTGTCCATTAATCTTCGTTTATCGCCTCTAAACATGATCCAGAAAGTTAGAAACGAAGGTGTCGATTTGCTTATGTTCGATCTCTCAACCTTCTCGCTTGGAGCTCAGATCGACTCGGCATCCTTGATGCTCGAGCTTGAATTCGATTCGGATTGATTAGCAAAAGCTAAAGTATCCACGTAAATCTGGAGGGCCGATTCAAGTTGTCATAGGGAAGAAAAGGGAATTGAATTTCATATTTATTCTTCTAAGACGTTAATCTATACGCAATTCCAAGTACTCGGGAGCTTCTCCCAGAATTACTTGCATTTGTTCCGGTTTATCCTAATTCTTAGTATGTATTCTTGATTAATCATGTTCAATTAGTAGAGCATGTTGTTAATAAACTAGACAATAATCTTTTTAAAAGAAAAATTCTATTCCTTTATCCGGGGAATATGTATTTTGTCTTAATTTTTTTTT